>OU015494.1:41903447-42503447 GCA_907164885.2 Dolomedes plantarius | reverse complement strand
TGCATGGTGTTACGCAGCATTGTTTTTTTGAAGCTCACCGCTCTCGCTAAAACACCCAAGGGATTTCGGTCTCCTAAATGTGAGTTGCTTTAATTTTTACAATATCTCCTGTTAGAGCTAGAAGAAGAAAAAAACTTTATGTTCGTCTGTTTTAAAGACTTCACAAACTTTTTTTTTTTAATTCTCGAGCAGTTGAACCTGTGTAAGGTTCCCTACAATCCCGTATGTTTACAACAAGTATTTATGTGTTTTTTTTTAATATTTGTTTTAATTCAACTTCCATATATGTCTAAATAAACTTGTGTTATTTTTAAACTAGTTATTTGTTTTATGTATGTTTCGCTTCAGGCTTACACACTACACATTTTCAAAAAGGTTGTTTATCTTATTTATGTTTAATTTTTCCAGCTATCGTCAATATCTATTAAGGCAATAGACCGCCTTCCCTGTTATCTATAACTACTCTGCACTTTAAGCTAAAACTTTAATTTTTATATCTTTATATTTATTTAATGTTTTTGGGCATTTCTGCCCCAAACTATAACACTCTTCAACTTTTGTATTCAATTTTTTTACATAAAATTAATATTTCTGAAGTCACTTGCAAAAAACCAAAAAAGTCTACACATTTTCGAAGATGGCGGCGAAAGCTCAAGTCTGATCGGTGGGGACTTTTAGTATGTTCATTAACATGCTCAAACAAACATCTCCATCAATTTTCAAAACGTTCATATTTTTTTTCGCCATTCGTCAAAATCGGGTCTATTTTGACTGGGGTATACACACATTTTGGCTGCCATTCTTTTACCTTCTCTGTTTATGTCTCAAAATATACTTTTTTTATCAGAACATTACATCAATATGTTTTACGATTCCTAAGAAAATAAATAAAACATACTATTTTGCTGAATACTTTCCTAATAATTTTCAAAATATTTAGACGTTTCCTTGTTTCATATTTTAGAATTCGAATTCTTACTGAAAGTGAGCATTAATTGGCTTGGGTATTTGTCTGTCTAATGAGTACAAAAATGCATCCAAAAATGCAACTAAAGTTTCTTGTATTAGCTAATTATTTGCAAAAATCTGTTCTTGAGATAAAGAGTTTGGCTTGAAAAACAGCCCCTCATCTACCTCCGCGAATACCCTCTCGTTGCGCTCTCTGTTTCGAAAAATCTAGAACTCTACTCAAGGGTTAACACTCCCCAAATTGTCTCTTAACGTCGGCCATTTCACTTACGGATAACCGGATTAGTTTGAGAGGATTTTAACTTTTCAAAGTTTACTTCTTTGCTTACTCATTTAAAGAACTGAGTCAATGTATTAAGTGTTATTGAACAGAAATAAATTCATGCTAGGAAGATTAATACAAATATAAAATCTAAGCTGAAGAAAGTTTTCATGAAGATGATCAAGATATACCACAGCTTTGTTCATTGTTCTTATTTAAACATAGATTATACAGGAAGACGGCAATGCCAGTTATCGGATGAACATTGTCATAAAACTTTCATCATTTTGCATCTCTCAATTCATTTAAAAGCGAAAGCGTTTATGTAAATAATAATTAACTGAAACTGGACAGGAAATCATAAACAAATGAAACATGAAAAATGCATTGTAAATTAACAAATTAAATAATACAGTTAGTAATTCATTGGAATAAAATATAATTAATCAGAAAAAGAAGAAAGATTAAGCTGCAAGATTAAAGATAATAGTAAAAGGATTTTGAAAGAAACAAAAATCCCTTAATAGATTTGTTTTAAAATCTGATAGAGAAAAACTTTCACTTTTGAAAACTCTAAGTTAATTCTCCAATTCTTTACTTCTAAAATTTTCAAAACGTGAAGTTCTTTAAAAATGAATACATTATTAAGGAGAACTCATAAAAATGATAAAATGTTCGAGAAACTAAATATAACTCTATAACTATATGTCTATAATAAAATATTATATATTTTTAAAAGTCACCTCACAAAACACTCGTAATGAAATTTTGCTATTCAGGAAGTAATCCAATTTTCAAATTTTTTTCTGTGTTTAAAGTAAAACATTTAAAAGATTTTGAGATGTAAAAATACTTCTATGCGCATTTCTTCGAGGTCTCTAGAAATAAATGATTATACTTACATCATTTTGTATTGCATTTAAATTTTGAAAATGAATGTTAGCAGAGAAAACGTTGTCGTATTGCTCTTCCAAAAGTTGTTTTTTAGGGCGTGATTTAGTTGGGGTAGTACATTAGTTATTTTAGAAAGGGGTATTTGGGTGCGTTGTGTTTAAATTATTTGTTAGTAACCCAAAGTTCTGGACGTAGTTAGCAATAACGAACAAGTAAACTGAAAACCATTGATAACAATTAAGACAGAAAACTAAATAAATTTAAATTAAACTTGATTTATTTACAATTTGTACATTTATACATGTTATCTTAATGATAACTTTCGTAAACACACCTACCCATACACAAAATCATTTTCTAGTCCTTTAATATAAAATTTCAAAGATTACTTTTCAAAGGAAACAAGGGAGCACACAATAACTATCTAAAACGTAGAATACCAATTATATCTCCTATTAACTATCTCTACACCTATTCGTAAACCAATAGCCTAATCAAATACAAACATCAACCAAAAGAAAAGGACTGATCTAAACAAATGAAATATTGTGACTCACTCGTTGAGTTGCGTTCCGGTATATTTGTAGGTCGACTTCAGTTGATAAGCCGTAGGATTCTCTTGCGTCTATGTTGTTGAGCTTGCTGCTACCTTCTATTATCACACGCACATACAAAATATTTTATTTCACAATTATATTTGGGGAACTCAAATTTCGACCCAACGTCGTAGAACACAAGGGGAACCGCAGTTCTACCATATACAAAAATCTTATGAGACAACGGGGAACCGTAGCTCGACCCGATAAGCCAAACTCAAGATAGACCGGGGAATTGAAACTCGACCCGACTCGACCACAATCAGGAGTCTCTCCCTGAGAGATCTGAGAGCTTGCTATTTTACAGAGAGGTGGAGAGAGCCTCTTAAATTTTTAAACTCCCCAATTTATATCATTTCAAAACCCATTCTTCTTTCTTGACTCCTCCTACTAAATTACTTTTCTTCCATTCCTGATACTGCCAAAATTTCATTTGCTTGCATCACTTCAACCTTCTTTAATTGGCCGCCCCTGTTTCCACGACGTACGCCCACACCGAAACCACATGAAAACCTTCCAACTTGCTTGTGGTTTGCTCACGCCGCTGTTTTAAATTCTAATACAAAGCCCTTTGTCGTATAACGTCCCTTCTGGAGAAAGCATAGCTTATCTGCGTCTAGCGATCTAACCTCCCAAGCTGACCACTTCGCTCTTTAATTTGCATGCCGCCTCTAGCCGTCGTTTCCAATTTTAACCATTTGAATGTAGTGATGAAAGCCTTCGAATTGACTTATTCTTTTAATATTTTTTATGATATCTTCACCTATTCGAAGGCGCATCATTACAAGCGTCGAATCAAAAGAAATATGAACGTACTACAATAAACATGGATTCTGATCGCTTTAAGATCCTTAACTTTACGCATAGCCAAATGCATATTATTTCGCTTTGTTGGAATATGTATGAAGTGCCTTAATATATTTCAAATGGCAGTTCCTTAAAAGTAAAAAGGCATAGAACAAGCCAATCTGAGTGTAGGCAAATTGCAAATTTATTCATCCCAAGCGTATCTAGGTTCCGGCCTTTTTGTGGGCTCCTATGCATTTTAACAAAGGCCAAACCTATGTCCAAGGCCACCTGGATTACCGTAGTTCTGTAGTAAATGTAATTTGCTGCAATTAAATTTTTATCATTCAATAACAAAAGGCTTGAACCTTTGTAAATAATTATCTCTAGAGAGAGAGGCGAATAATAGAGTCTCTCCTCACATTGACCAGATTGTATTGTCTCATTTATATCTAAATTTACCTACGTTTTTTCTAGAGGTTCATGCAACATGGGTCATGTACTTACAAATTCTTTTTTTTTTATCTAAAAATTACCAATAAAAATAAATTAAGCAATTCTCATATTGCACAATGGACAGTTACTAAATTTGCTCTCATTGCATTTTTAATACTATTTATTTTTTGATTAGTCATATGACTATCCTTTCACACATATTTTCAACAGCACCTTGCCTCTAGAGAAAATACTGTGTTGCCCATCCTGTTACTATGATTTATCAAAGTTAATGATTCGTGCGAATATAAATATATATTCACACTAGTTTTGCACATGGAAAATGATTAATTTTATTATCAGAAGTCATTCTTCGAAACATAAACCTATTTTTAAAAATGTCTTGTGTAATGTTTCCACGAAAATAATTTGAATGTGATCGAACTAAAGTGCTTACAAAGGAATTACTGATATGAATAACTAGCGAATATTGCAATTAATACCAAGCATTTCATTTATAGCTAAGGAATAGAGTAAAGGTGATTACCACTGCTTTTAACCAATTATATCGCACAATCTGAAAATTACTGAAATAAATACATTCATATTATTCATCGTTTACGGGCAGTGTTTTTCGATAGAATAGTTAGAAGTCTACATGTTAATTGGCACAAAACAGTAAAATGTATGTTACAAAACAGTGAATAACAGCAGAACGAGACTGAACTGGAAGAATTAGGTAAATGTCGTGATTAAAGATTGTAACCGGAGAAGGTCTAATGAGCAATGACGTTTCTTTCATTATTAATTCATCTTCTTGTACATCTCTTAAAACTTTTGGAAACATATTTACGTAAAAATTCATTTATTTAGGTATTTTGCATCTTTTTCTAGTTAGTGGTAATATTCGAAAAGAATGAACCATTTACTCATGAATTGATGTACGTTATTTCTTATTGAATTTCCCCATGTTACTATCCCACAGCAAATTGTTTCAATACAGAAAATATTTGAACTGTGATGAAACAAGTTTTGACATTGCTGGAGATTTCTAGTCTTACGATTCTAATCTTCAAATCGTAAAAATAATGAATAGATTATTAGAAAATTTCACCCAAAATTTTGATTTCTCGAACTTCAGGAAATGGAAATTTACCGACGATTAATTATTCGTAAACTTTAATTTGGTTATTAAAACGGGGAGAAACATAATTTGGTTTAAAAGCTTGTATTAAAATGTTTTGATGAAGTTTTAAATGAAAAGCAAAGAATGTTTACAATTTTGAAGTGGAATGAACCACGATGGGATTTTCTAAGTAACATTTACACTGGATCAAGCGTTATGAAATTTTGATATTCTTTGCTTAAGGTGCATTAAAAGACATTTTTTTAGTGTAACCTGTCCAATGTATTAAACTGCCATATTGATGATGACATATAGTCTTTTAAACTGATCTTTTTATAAAACATAACGAAATTTTTATCGAAAACAAATATACATTTCTGCCTAGTGTAGATTCTTATTCTGGAAGTAGGGTTCACTGTAAAGTAATTAATTTTCTTACTTATATTTACTTCAAGAGGATTTTTAAGTTAAGAAAGCAAACCTAAGGAAAATTGTGTTTTTCCAATTAAAAAAAGAAAAATATTTTGAATTTAATAGCTTAATACACCTAATATAACTTCACTATATAGACCTTGATGAATAACTTGAATATATATACGGTCCCACAAAATGGGCTGAATAGGTATTATTTAGAGGCACGTTAAGAGGCGTAGAAAATACGTAAAAAGCAAATAAAATTTTTTTGCACACACTTTGACAAAATAAAGTAAGCATTGTTATATTAAAACAGATCATCATGTGTATTATTTATGATACAAATAACATCAACGAACTACATACAATTTGTCCCTTATTGTGAACGTAGAAAGCAGCAGTATGCTTCGGAAATTTGGTTTTTTAAACCCTTGTAATGACTTGACGGTCCCTACGGGTAAATTCCAAGGGACACCCGTCTTTGTCATCTAAGGTGTTTTATCAGTGCCGAAAGGTGACCTTCCGCTTAGTTACACAAAGCCGTGTCGTAGTGACTCTTCGATACACTTCAAGAAAGGAACCTCTTTTGAAACGATTCCCTAGTTGACAATGGAGTCCAGATGAAAGGCCAGTGTCGGCTGGTCAGACGCTTGAAGGCACAGCGCGGCAAGCGGTAACTTAAAAGGAACCCCACGAAGAATGAGCTGATATATAGTCGACACCTTGATGTATTAGGGGGGCAGTTGACTTCGCTTTACAGGTGTGAAGAACCCTCGTCGTCGAACGCGTGCCAGAGGAGGAGAGCCTGCCGTGTTCCATTATGATATCCTGAATCCCGCGAAATAGCCTCAGATAGTGCTTATTTTTTTGTAATTATTGTATAAAGCCTATATTTAATCTAGATGCAAATAAAGCATTTTGTAAATATTAAAGGCTGTCAGTCTTGGTTTTAGGCGAAGTCCTTACAGACTGTTATTAAATGGTGTCAGAAGGGTCATAGGATATCAGTGATGAACGAAAGGATTACAGGTAGGCCGATTCTTTTTATCAGATTCTGGCTTTGATTTAAAAACTAAATAATGGTTTTGTATAAATGCAATAAGTAAAAATTATTTTATTGTGTTTTTAAATGGTATTGGTATAAGTAGCCATTTAGAGTTCGTATTAAGAACTGATATTTTAGAAATTTTGATGAATTAAATCAATATCTGTGTTTTTTTTTAAATGGTATATGTACAAGTTAACCATTTAGAGTTCGTATTAAGAACTGATATTTTAGAAATTTGATGAATTAAATCAATTTCTGTGTTTTTTTAAATGGTATATGTATAAGTAGCCATTTAGAGTTCGTATTAAGAACTGATATTTTTAGAACTGATATTTTATATTAGAAATTTGGATGATTTAAATCAATTTCTGTGTTTTAATGGTGTATGAGTTAACCATTTGAAGTTCTAAGTAGGAACTATTGTTTTAGGAATTGTGATAAGTAAAACCAATCTCTGTGTGTTTTTATGGTATATGAATGAGTAACCAGTTAGTGTTCAAGTAAAGAACCAATATTTTGTTTGTTAGGAATTGCAATAAGTTTAGCCAATTTCTGTGTTTTGTTAATTGCAAATACTGTATGTTTTTCTCTATTTTTAAAGAAAGTGAATTTTTTTGCTTTTGATAATAACAGTGTTTATTTAGTATTTTTTTTTCTTTTAATAGTAACAGATATATTTAAGTTTCTTATGCTTTGATATTAACAGTGATAATTTAGTATTTGTGTATTACTGTGTTGGAAATCTATATAGAGTGTTGATTAATTTGAGAATTCTGTTTATGTGTATTCTGTATAAGAGTTCGGTATTTTGATTTGATAGGTATTGAGTAAATTGTGAATGTTTATATTGTGCGGTGCTAGTTTGGTGTTCATAAGGGCTAAAATTATAGTTCGGTCTAAAATTGATCAGTTTTGAACTTGTTAGTTCCGGTTAGGACACATACCGTGGGAAGGTATAGCTAGTAGCTGAGGGATAATTTTATTGTTTATCATACAGTTAGTCACCCGAAAGTTAGAAAAATGTCCTTTTTAAATAAGGGTAAGAAAGAGGATCTTTTAGAACTTTTAGAAGAGTTAGGAGGACAAGCTGACGATACGCTTAGGGTCTTCGAAATTAAGAAGATCGTTACAGAAAATGAAAATTACGTCGAAGAAGACGCTAGACTCGCATTAGAGCGTATTATTGAAGATAGAAAGGAACGTGAAGAGAGACTTCGCCAAGAAGAGAGAGAAAGAGAAGACAAAATTCGTCAAGACCAACTTACTCTCGAAATAAGGAGACTGGAATTAGGAATTAATGGAGACAATAGAGCCCGAAATGTGAGGGACAGAGATGCAGACGCAACTCAGAACATTCAGCTCCTTAAAACCATACAGAAATTTGACGAGAAACGGGACGAAATGGGCCTGTATCTAATTAATTTCGAGAGAAGAGCAGAGATGGCGGGAGTCCCTAAACAAGATTGGGTGCCATATTTGTTAGGGGTACTAACCCCAGAAATTTCCAACATGATGGCCAGAGAATCGCCAGAACAGGCAAAAGATTATGACTACGTCAAAGAGATGATTCTCCAGAGATTTAGGATGAATACAGAAAAATTAAAACAACTGTTTTATCGCCATCCTAAACTCGCAGATAAGTCATGGAGGAATTATGCCCATGAGCTTAGTGGCTATTATGATGAATGGATAGCAGATTTAGAAATCACTACATTTAAGAAACTGAGAGACCTACACATAACGGAACAGATGAAGAGACGGGTACCTGCCGATATAAAAGATCATTTTTTGGAGCAGTGGATGCAGATTAATACTCCTTTAGAATTAGAGGAAAAAATCGATAAGTATGAAAGCGTACAAGACAGTTTCCGAACAAGAGAATTCCCAAAGAATCAAAAGTCCACAGATAAAATTAATAAGCCATTTAACAATAATCATAAATTTAAGGAAGAGAAGAAAGAAAAAAAAGATGTGGAAAAAGAAGCTTCTAGTGGACAAAACAAGGAAAGAATTTTTGAGAAGAGAAAACAGCTCCGTTGTTACGAGTGTGGTTCCTATGATCATCTGAGACCACAGTGCCCTAAACTTAAAAAACCAGAAATTATCGCAGCAACAGAAACCAATGGAGGAGATTCTGGCAGCGTGATGACTCCGTATATCAGTCAAGGAGTCGTAAATGGAAAAGCTACGTCCGTTCTGAGAGACACAGGAGCGAGCATTGATTTAGTTTCTAAAAATTTGGTACAACCCCATATGTACACAGGAGAGCACGTTTATGTCAGTGCACCTGTGTTAGATTCATCCGTTTGCTTACCTATAGCAGAGGTCGATTTAAAATGTGAATGGGGCCACACCAGAACTAGAGCAGCTGTCAGCAATACGGAATTCGAGCAGAAACACTATTTGTTAGGAAATAAAACGGCAGCCTTGCTTGAGAAGATCAACAGGAATGTAGAAGTTCCGGTGAAAAATACTGTGCAAACTCGGGCCGAAAAACTAAAATTTGATAGAGAAAGACTAGACACGGGAGATGAAATAACGAAAATAGAGCAAGTGATCCCCGGATCAGAAGCGGTAGAAGAAATCACTTCGGAAGAGAGCGCGACTATCTTGCCTCTCCAGGAGAAACAAATAATTACTCCCGATTTATTAAAGACTTCACCCGAAGAATTTAGAGTTGCACAAAGTGAGGACGAAGAATTAAAAGTAATTTTTGATAGGGCGAAAAAGAAGACGCACGAAGAAAATAAGTACGTAGTGGTAAAAGAGATGTTATTTTACCAGAAAAAAAATAACGATGGAACCACTAGAAAACTGCTTATTGTGCCTCGAAAGTATCGAGAGAAATTAAAAAGACTCTGCCACGAACAAACTAATGTTCATTTAGGCGTTGCTAAGATGAAAGAATCATTAACTCAGTATTTTTACTGGCCATATTGTCACTTAGACATAAATGATTACGTGTCGGCTTGTGACAAATGTCAAAAGGGGAAATGTCCTAATGTTAAGAATACTGTGAAACGTCTTAACCATGTTAATTCCCGCCGAACACCAGGCTAAGCTGAAGTTTAGTCGTAAAAGTTTAAATGTATATTATAAGTATGTTGATTAATTGTAGTTTCAGTGTAAAATTGTGACCAGAAATTAATGTGTATTCGTTTGAGTAATGTTTTTTTTATGAATTGTAACATGTAATTGTTTGTAAATTTGAACGACTCGACCATAGAAGTTGAGTTTTGCTTTAAAGGAAAATTCAGGTGAAATTCCTTTGACGTTATCATAATATAACGGTTTTGTAGTGGCAAACGCCATATGACGGTTTTATGTATGCCGTGTTGGAATGCCTCAGATAGGTTTCAATTAATGTTCAATTGTAACATTTTATGTTCTGTTTAGTTTGTTGCATAAGCCAGTAGAATGCCTCAGAAAGGTGTTGGCTAACTTTTAAATGCAAATGTGTATGTTTTTGTGTATACCTAAGAAGGTAGTAATTGGAGTCAAAATGCACTCCTTACGGTGTTTGAATACCGCAATTGGATGATTTATTGTGAAATCGATAAGTTTTGTCTGAAGAGTTGTTACGACAACAGATAAATGTAAGTGTTGTCAAAGAATCCAAGTGATTACAAGGAATGTGAGGTTTGTGAATTTTTTTTGGATAAGGAATGAGCCAAAGAGCTATTTTGTTATAATTTTTTGTCAGTCAGTACTGAAAAATTAGACCCTAAATCGATTGTGAATCCTATAGTAGGATAAAATGAATATTTAAATTTAGGTCACTGATGACTGTCCACTTAAATGGAAAAGATTGGATCACAGGTAATTGTGAACGAATTAAGTTCCCTGATCCAGAATTTACGGAAAGCCGAGTATTAAATTGTTTTATGACGATAAGTGTTAAATGTATTAAAAGATAAGAAATTTAAAATTTTCATGTGTATTAGTAACCGTGATGATATGTTCTGTATGAAGTTTAGGTATCCATTTTGGATTTGTGTTTAATTTTATTTGTGTAAAGTTGTTTCATTATAACTGTGTTTAATATCAATTTGAGAATTTATTTGTGTCATGTGATCCCAAATAAGTTAAATTATGGGACCCCAGTTGAGTGATTTACTAGTTATAATGTTTTTTATGTAGTGTCATGTGTACGTACTAGTGTTCTATGAATTTAATTTTTTTTTTGATATGTATTAGTATACTGTTTTTTTTTATATGTATTAGTATACTGTTCTGTTTTTTTTTACATGTATTAGTATACTGTTCTATTTACATTTTTTGCCATGATTTGTTGTATTATTGTGTAATCTTTATAATTTCTTTGCTACGGCGTGTTCTCTTATTAGAGATTTTAAAGTGCGTAAATTTTAATTATAAATTCCTTTTGATGTGCTTTTAAAATGATACTTTGAAGTACAGTTAAAACTTTTCTTTCATGAAGGTAAAGCCAGAGTTTGATCAAAATTAACGGTGTACTCGTAATGTCAATTGGGCGTGCATTTGCCTTCGGGAAAAGTTTTATAATTGAAATTGTCCTGAGAAGGACCATGTTTTTGTTCTGTTTTTTGCAGGTGAAAATTTCTGCAGAAAAACATCTAGGGAGGGGAAGAATTATAGACTGTAATGACTTGACGGTCCCTACGGGTAAATTCCAAGGGACACCCGTCTTTGTCATCTAAGGTGTTTTATCAGTGCCGAAAGGTGACCTTCCGTTTAGTTACACAAAGCCGTGTCGTAGTGACTCTTCGATACACTTCAAGAAAGGAACCTCTTTTGAAACGATTCCCTAGTTGACAATGGAGTCCAGATGAAAGGCCAGTGTCGGCTGGTCAGACGCTTGAAGGCACAGCGCGGCAAGCGGTAACTTAAAAGGAACCCCACGAAGAATGAGCGGATATATAGTCGACACCTTGATGTATTAGGGGGCAGTTGACTTCGCTTTACAGGTGTGAAGAACCCTCGTCGTCGAACGCGTGCCAGAGGAGGAGAGCCTGCCGTGTTCCATTATGATATCCTGAATCCCGCGAAATAGCCTCAGATAGTGCTTATTTTTTTGTAATTATTGTATAAAGCCTATATTTAATCTAGATGCAAATAAAGCATTTTGTAAATATTAAAGGCTGTCAGTCTTGGTTTTAGGCGAAGTCCTTACACCCTCTATGTTTACATGACAACTTGCTTTTAAAGATTTTAAGATTTAAAAAGTGAAATGTTAAGAAACCATTTTCTGTATTGATTATAGCAAATTATCGAGATAGTGTTTGTATATATCCTTGAAGAGTTGTATTTCAATAAGTAGAATCAATTGTACGCTGTTTTATAATAAATTTTGATATTTTATCAGAAACGCTTGCAACATCCATAAAACTGGGAAATATCAAAAGTATCCAAACTCTAAAGAGTAATAGGACAGATTTCTGTCTATGAAGGGGCTTTAATTTCAGTGAAACACTTTTGAATTGTAATATTTTTGTCAGAATACTTCAGGAATTTCAAAAGAAATACCAGGGGAACTATTATCCAAGAAGATATTTAATTCACAAAACGTTTTCTACGAAAAATTTCTCAATCACATCTCTTGACATGACAGGCGATAAATCAATAATTATGACGAAACAGGAGTTAGGTTAACTCGTACTACGGAATAAATATTTACTTACGAATCTCTTGACAGAATTTTAATTACTGTATTTTCACGTTCAAATAAATAGAGCGAGGTCAAACCAAATGTAAGTATTGTACATGAAAATTAAATCTTACATTCCATTTTATCGCATAAGTAGAGGGCATAATAATAGACCAATTAATAGACGAAGACTTAATAAAACATTTACTGCACTTAGTTTTTATTCTTCTCACGTATCTTTTCTTTCATGAGTTTGAAAATTAGCATATCTTTTAATTCATTGTCGGAACAAAAAATCCTATCTCTGAACCAAAAAAAGGTTTTATATGAGTACTGTGCATTCTTTGGAAAATTTACAAACTGACTGATAATGCTTTCAAAATTTCCATTTTCAAATTTTTTATCTATGTTTCTTCTGCGAATACTGACATTGTACATTAACATGACCAGGAGTAGGAATTACTTTTATCCAAAAATTGTTAAAATAATGATTTATTTATCCCCGTGCATTATCATTGTAGACAAATCTGAAATATTAATATTTATGATTAAAAAGAATGCAACTGATTGATAGTTTTAGCTAAAGAATAATACAGAATACCGTGAAATATCAGGATAAGTTTTTATAGCTAAAAGTATCAAATGTTTCTAAATAGATTAATTGAACACATTCCTAAAAGCTTATAAATCTACGAAATGTAGTGGAAAATTTAATAATTTG
Source organism: Dolomedes plantarius (assembly GCA_907164885.2). Taxonomy (NCBI): domain Eukaryota; kingdom Metazoa; phylum Arthropoda; class Arachnida; order Araneae; family Dolomedidae; genus Dolomedes; species Dolomedes plantarius. Next base: position 42,490,570 of record OU015494.1, on the reverse strand, counting down.
ATGAATAAAATCTAAACATTTAAAAATGAAATCTGCGTTATTGCATGAAAAGCATATTTTTAAAAACAAGTTTACTTTTTTACCTCTAAGATATCATTCTTTTGCTTTAATGATTTTGGCCGTATGCCAAATTATGATGTGCTGTCTTACTTTTCCGTGTTTTACTGGCGTCCATCCAAAGCACTTTCTGTAAAATATCTTCTCTAACAGTAGTTTGTTACTTCAGATTAGTAATGATGTACTTAGCACATTTGTGTCCACTTATGATTAATTGCCTGTCTCGTTAATCCATCAAAAATTTATTTGCGCAAATGAACCTTAATGGAATGAATTTGAAACAGAATTTTTCCAACTAGCTAAATGGACTCTTTTTATGCACAGTATTTAGGTTCATGATTAACTTGTATTATACTATTTTTATTATACAGTAAAATTACTATTAAATAACATACAACTGATCAAATAACTTTATTGGATGACACAAGTATCATGTTTATTTTTTCTGCGAAATGAAAATCTACCCAGAAATATATAGGTACATATTTGCTTTCTTCAGTGAATAATTGATGTTTATGATACATTTGAAAAAAATGCCTCCCTTCTGTGTTTATTTTAACAGCAATAAATTTAAAATAAATGCATAAAAATAATTAATAAAGATGCAATATGGCCATTCTACACAGAACATAGATTTTCGATACTTTGGATATATAAAAATAGAATATAGTATTTAAGTCAAATACAAACATGCTAGAAACCGAAGCATGGAACACTGAAAATTTATAATTGAAATAATTTTTATTTATAAATACTAACACATTAATTTTTGTTGTTTATAAGAAAAGAAATACAGTAATATATTTCCAATTATGGGCGCAACTCTGAAGATTAGTAAATCGAATTAAAAAATTAAATCGGAGTCCAAAATTTCCCTGTTGTGTTACGTTAAGGTGGCCATAGCATTTTTTACTCCAAATTTACTTCTCAGTTTTGTAATACATAAAAATTTTAGGTAGAGGATATGAAGAGACTTGAAGAGTAAGATAAAAAAAAATGGAAGTGTAATGCAGATATTCTGTTCGCTAAAGGCTGAACAGAAACTTTTTAGGGAATGCCCACAATTAGGGTAAGATTGCCATGAAATACATTTTTTAATATATAAAGAGGGTTTGAAAAATAATTTAAATAATATATACATATAATACTATTAATGATATTTTTTAATGAGTATCGTGATAAGAGTAGCTTAAAGATAAAAAAATTAATTAAAGTTTTAGTCAGTAAAATGAAGTTGGGTTTAAAATAAAAAGTTAGATATCATAAATTAAAATACGTAGTAATTGTTGAGGAAAAGTTAAGTTATTAAGGAATTGCTTTTAAAAGATGCAATTCATATTTTTAAAGATATGACTATCTATAAAAAGGATATTTGAAATGAAAGTATACTTTTTTTATCTTTGGCCTTCTATATGATTTATATTTTGTTTTCATTTCTGTGTTGAATGAAAACTTGATTTCATACTTAGAGATTTAATTCATTTTTCATTTCTTTTGGGCGGATTGCTTTAAACAATGAAAGCTGAACTATCAAAATAAAAACCTAGACTAACATAACAAAAAATAACCTGTGTCTGCAAATGACTGCAACAAAAATAGAAGATTTATTTTAACTAAAATGTCTTTTGTGAAAATAGCTTAAGAGTGTACAAATTGCGTGTTTTTCTGCACATACTATTAGGAAACATTTTACAAGTCTCTCTACGTTGCAAATACAATGACATAAAAACGTTTTCGTTCCAAACACAATAATTTCTTTCACATAAGTATGAAAAAAGAATGATACCAGTATGATCAAAAACTTTTCATTGTTGGGATTACCTTAAGTTTTGACACCAAAATGAATAGAATTACCCAGTATCTTAGGCAGAAAAATTTTGATAACAAATGTTATATTACATAATGGAGAAGAGACAACTCAGAATAGTTTTTACATGTACTAAAAGAAAACTAAAATTTTCAAATCTGAGACTTAAAATATCGGTGTAGAAAAATTGAAAACGCCTAAATTGTATACTTTATTGCTTTCAAGTGCCTTAATATTTGGATCAGAATGCAATCTATAAGCCCCCTAAACAAGACTAACTCATTATTTACGAGGGGTCCTTTATCTGAATATATCCAGACAGATATATTCAGATAAAGGCCCAAAGCAGATAAAGGCCCAAAGCGTCTGCCCAAAGCAGACGTATACATTTAAAGCAAAAGTTTTTTTTCTAAATATGTTGAGTGGTTTAGGCTAAACTACATTCTGGTCAGTTAACATTTAATCACACCTCCGACTGTTCAGATTCTACTCACAGTTTTACAAAGAAAAATATCACGAATTAGAACTCATGAATATACCTTTTAAGAATTTTAAATGCTGTGACCTTTTCAGTTTCCTATGAAAAAACTTTTATGCGTCCAAATCTTCTAGACAAAGCTCCAAATACGTTGTTCGAATCTGCTTACTCTGAGATTATTTAGTTTTTTACCGATAAATGAGATATAAAACATTATACACATCTCTGCATGAGAAAACTCTCTTTTCTAAATCCCAATATCTATTTACCGCTATGATCAGTGAACGTGCCAACAACACGAATAGGATAAAAAATTTGTATTTTACACAATTAAGAATTTTAAAATGGATTTAACAAAGAGGAATTCTATTGATCAGGAATTCCCCAACCAAATTGAATGATTGTCATATTTAGAAAAACATTTCCCTTCATTAAATTGTACGAGCAGTTAACTATCGCATAGTCAGATATTCTTAAACGCTAAATTACAAAATAAAAAATTTCACATTAAAAAATACAGGTAAAAAATATATAAGCAAGAATATCTCTCTATATAAAACGCGTAGGAATGCGGCACAAAAATTGGCGATATTTCTACAGTCCGAATGGCAACGGCTGGAACTACCAGATGTAAACATTAGCGGCCAACCGCGTGTGTGTAGCAGTTCGACGATAGTGCGCAATTTGGTGCAGTTTAATTGCTGTATTTTACACGTGAATAATTTTAATTTATTCACGAGATAATTTATTATTTTGTTCCATCGGTTTCTCTAAATGTATGTAAGAGGAGAAACTTTTGACAAAATATGTTTAGACCTATCAAATCCAGTGTTTAGTCCTGGGCAGTTGTATGTAGGGGTCTAGAGTCTGTTCTTTTGATTCTGTCACTGTAGTATCTCCTATTTCTGAAATACTCAACTGTGTATATCAAGAAGTTTGAGGAATATCATATTACTCCATTTTATAAGTGAATTAATTTTCCCAATAATTTTTTATTTGGTATGATTAAGTGTAGATATCTGAATTGTGAACAATAGTACATATAGAGAGTGATGTAATGCACACTATATTTTAGTACTTGCTGCATTTTTACTCCTTTTTTTACGAAAAAATTTGTCTCTAACAATTTCTTATTTGATGTAATGATAAAGGGTAGATATCTTAATTTTGAAAAATATTACATACAGAGAGGAATGTAATTTTTGAAATCTTTGTTGTTGGGTTTCTCAGTCTTATCTTTAACTCTGTTCTGAAGTAATGAAAATTCATATTTTTTTAATCACGATGTTTTAGAATCAGCCTTATAGTGAATTTAGCAAAGATTATAAATTTTTTGGCTGAGATTCCACTACCCCTTAACAATGTATATTTATGATAACAGGTAATGGTAACATTCCTTACATACGTTTCTTTCAGTTGAGTTATTTTGAAAAAGAAAATATAAAACTAAAAGCGACCCTGCTGGTCACGCAACGACTAGTAATAATTAATTCCTGAAGTTTCAGTGGAACATAAAAATCTTTTACGATCGTATGCAGTACCGATCGCATTGTATGATATAAGGAATGTATTATTCAAGCAATCTGTCACTAATTATTCTATATCATGAAACGAATAATGAATATACAAGAATATATATAATCCCATAGCATTGAAGTGGAACGTATATCATTACCCTTAGAAGTGGTAGTGAAATATGTGAGGATTTTTTATGAAATACGTTAAACAAAATATGAAATATTTTACACTCCACCAACTTACTGTAACTTTTTTCTCCCCAAATCACTCCCTTCGTCTCAAGCCCTGATCTAATTATCCTTCACTAAAGAACATAAGTTGTGATTGTGTGCCTGAATTATTCATGATGTCAAAATATTGATGCAGAAAAATGATGTTCAGTTAAAGGAAGAAATTGAATTAGCATTTAAGAAAAATTTCCGATTTCAAAACAGAATTTTTGATGCACCCCTCTTTGTGTACTTTTATTTTCTTTTTGAAGACGGGAATATTTACAATAAAATATAGTGTTATGGTGATTTAAACTCACGTGTCAGACTCGGAACTATCAGAATTTATAGATATTGTGATTACTAAAAGGTAGATAACTATTTCAAACATTTCAAACATTACTGTTTTGCATATTTTTAAGTGTATGTGGATATTTTTTTTTCACGAATTTAATGTAAAGGAGCACGGGAATAAACGAGATATCAATGGAAAGAATGACTTATTCTTCCAACTCTACCGTGAAAATCGAAGGAGGAACATTTTTAATCCAAACTTCAGAGAACTAGATACTAAATTAAAAAATAAGGTTCACCTCTGCATTGAAAAAGATTCATGATTTGTAACAACAGCTGTCAAATATCACATTAGGAACTGAGATTAAAGAAAGGGAACATCTTTATCATCATTAACCATAAATAAGGTCACACAAAATGTCTGACATGTACCAGTCATCGATGTAAATGTATCTGGGGAACATTGACCCATCCACACCGGGAATTCTTATTACGGGAGGTGAGGTAACACTGATCCATACGAGGAGACCATGCTAAGTTGGTATATATATGGAGGTATACAAGGTCTATTAGACATATTAAATATATAGATGAAGCTTATTATACGCTTACACAATAGAGTAAAATCGACAATAAATGTTTTCATTTTAACGTTCTCTCTCTCAAATAACTATTATCAACAGTATATAAAAATTCTCTACACTGCTAAAAGCTGCAGGTATCCATTACTGTGTTTGATATTTTGGAAAGCTCTTTATATTTGAAAGTGAAATTATTTTTTTACTTCGTTTTATTTATTTCTGACATAGGTGGAATTTTTAACGAACCTTTTCCAAACGAAGGAAATAATTGCACAGTGCATCAAAGATTTCCCTTTTTTCAAATTAAAATATACAGCAATTAGATATGAATTTTAATTGGTTTTAAAAAAGAGCGCAAATTCAATTGTATTTAAGGACATGTACTTAAGTTATAATTTTTTTACATTAAAATTGTGTACATGTTTACGACTAAATTCTACTAGAGTATAATTATTAGCTGTATTTGTCCTCAAGAATATTTGTTCACCTTTAGTGCCCTTTAATTGTTTATCAACCAAGAAGACCTTCCCATTTCGGTACTATTTTCCCCATAAAAACTTTCTGATGACATCCACATTAGCTAAAAATAGATTTTTGAGAAAAAATATATGTTGTACTGTGAATTAAGAATTTTTTACTGTTATTAACTTCCTACTCTGTCATTATACAGGGAAATGATTAATTTATGTCATTTCTTTGACACTTGAGTGTTGTTTACAATTTTACATTAGTATTTAATTTAGCTTCTTGCATGTTTTATTTAAACTCTTTCTCCACGCTTTAGGTAACTCAAACCAGTACGTGGCAGATACAAAAGTATTCGTCCATAGATAGGATCCATAAACGGGCAGATCATTCTCCGCCACAGATCGTATGACGATGCAATCCTGACTGACGTCTAGCCTACAGAGTGCGGTAGACGAGCTGCTACCGTAGTGGGTTGAGATTCATAGTAATATAAACTTAGCTGGAGGTGTGATCTCCAACAATAAGATATGTAGTTGAGATTGGTTGGATTTGGAATTATCAGTTGTAAATACAGTTCTTAGGTTGGAAACTTACACTATTTGTTTACGTAGGCTTTGGGCTAATTTTACTTCCAGAACTTTGAAAAATCCAATTATTTTGTTAGAAATGAGAACAGATTTTACAAAATGTTGTTCTGTATGTGATTAATTAATCTAATATGAATTTCAATGAAGGAAATATCGCAAAAAAACTTATGTACAAGTGTAACTCATTAGGGTTACAACAATACTATCTGGGTATTAAATAAAACTTCTACGAAGTTTACACAATAAAAAGACTCAAATCACTGAACAAAACTACTATTACACAGGATTTATACACAGGACTATTACAATTACTATTACACAGGAACGTACTTTATTCCATCTCTTACCGTCTCATTTTACAAATGGAATAAAAATCGTTTTCATTAGGAAAACATTGTTGCCCATTTATTCAGATAAATAATATTACAGAAACCAGCAAAACCATTGAGTCAGGAGTACACAGTACATGCTGCTACACATGCACGTCATGCAGCATATTTTATTAATAATCTTTGACACCGATAATTTCAGCTGGTTTAGTTGCCAATTATCATACCTTTCTCAGATCCGACAACAGCTAGTTCTACGTTAATACTATAGCGTGATATTCCCCGTATTATGTCGTTGCAGAACACGCGACCTTTTTAAAGCGGTGTTTCCTCTACTAAATTCTTATTGTCACATACAATTACAAATGCCGAAAATCAAACATAAAATGTGGAGAATTTTAAAATTGCAGTTTTACATATATATAATAAGTTATTAACGTTATTTTACAGTATAATTAAAGAGGAATCGCTGACACAATCGTTTCTAACAATGTCTGTTTAGGTGATATAAAATCTCTTTTATTTATATCAAGATTTATGGTATAACATATTTTGATCAGAGGAAAAATAATGCGTTTTACGTTTCTTAAAAGAATAAAAAGCGCATAAATTTAAAAATCGCTAAAAGTTTAACACTTATAATTGGCAAGTGGTGTGAATAATTACTAAATTTAACATATGTAGTTGGTTATTTACTATAAATTTCTGTGATTTTTATTTAAAAAATAATAGATGACAAAATACAACCTCGAAACATACACTTTTTTAAAGTTGCATAAATTTCATAACGGTGTAAACTTAAAAAGTTTTATAACGATAACATGAGAAGAAATGCAAAATTTCTTAAAATCGCAATAATTTATGAAAATGCCATCTACTTTTTGAATATTGAGTTCACTCCTTCATGGCAATAGATATGATTGTCCCAAATAATAAGGTAAAAGCAACTTTTGATGCCACGGGAAAGTTCAAGAATGGACCATATATGTGAAACAGAAAAATTTAGGTTAAAAAATATCAGTAGAAAATGGGAGACGACTTACGTGCAGTTAGAGGAAGAAAGACGACAGAAGTCATAAAACGACTGGGGAAAAAACGGAGTGGGATGGTGGAACGCTACAGAAAGTATGTACAGTCGAACCCCGTTATAGCGAACCTGGTGTATAACGAACTCACGAATATAACGAACGAAAATTTTGGTCCCGCCATTTTACTATTGTACGTAATTTAATTAGTATTGTGTCAGTTTAATGTAGTCGATTTTAAACGATTTAATTCATTAATGATCATTTTTAATAGATTTTATCATTTTTTGATACATCATTATTGAATACACATTGCAACTAATCAGTTATACATTTTGTGAACTCTAGCATTTTTCTTAACGGTTCGGATATAGCGAACCATAGGATAAAGCGAACAAAACCTTTGGTTCCTTGAAGTTCGTTATAACGGGGTTTAACTGTAAATAAGATATTTATAAAGTTGGAACAGAAAAAAAGAGGAAGACAGAATTAGGTTAAAATATTCCCCAATCAGTGATAAATAGTGCTCTGAGCATTAGAATAGAAGGCAAAGTTTTAACCAAAATAATTAATAGATGGACAATTAAGACAAATTCTAACGTTATGTTAGATGTTTTGAACATACGAAGCCTGCAGTTAATCCCAGATTTCACGATTTCTTAATTCACTGTACATATCTTTTACGCATGTTTCAAGGGATCTTCATAACTGAAAGTACAATCAACTTAAAACGTGCCTAATGGCTTACGAGATTAAGGTATAGGAGTTATCTACGAAAACTTTTATCGTCACCGTTTATTTATATCTTCTATGAATGAGGCACAAACTAAAACACTGGTTGGGTAGAATGGGAGAATCACTAACATAACATAATGATGCGAAAAAAAAAATCGGTGAAAATGTTGGGATTGACTGAGTCATTTGACCACTGTTTAAAGACCGAAGGGTTAAGATAAGTATGAGTACGAAAATAATTGGTTTCAAAGACAGAAGTAAAGCGTTCTACAGGAAAGAGCAATGGGGGTAACGACCGAGAAAGAAACCAAAATCAAAACCTCAAGAAAGGGGAGTGATCTATTAGCGTTATAAATTTGGCGTGAACATTGATATACTTAACTATATTAATAATACAGGACAAATGAAAAGGAACAAAAAAGAAAGATTTATAAATAGGAGTATACTTTAACCAGTCCTTATATAGGGTGTTCCAATAAGAGCGCCAGATTTAGTTTTTGAATTAAATACATTATTTATTTGAAAAGTGATAATATTTTTATTTCATTGCAAAGTACAAATGTTTCGATTATGTATGAAATAAAATGTCAGACAAATGACTCATTTGGACCATCATTTCGACCAAAAATCCCACAATGTTTATGAACTGTTTCAGCAAATCTTTCTCTATTTTAATAATGAGTTTTAACAATAATAAAGCGTTGTTATTTCGTGTAGCGTTCCCTATTTACTAATCGCAAGGATGACAGATGAAACTTATGAAATTTTTAGAGCTGCCAACTTGATAAAAAAATGGCGTTAAATTTCAATCCGCGTTAAGTAGCGACGTTATCTTAAATTTCATCAAAAGAGCGAGAGCTTGCAATGAGAGTCGTGATGTGCATTTGTCTGACATTTTATTCCATACATTATCGAAACATTTGTACTTTGCAATGAAATAAAAATATTATCACTTTTCAAATAAATAATGTGTTTAATTCGAAACCTAAATCCGGTGCTTTTATTGAGACACCTTCACAATGTGGAAACAAGAGGCATGTGAAGATGACATAAGAAGGGGATAAGTAAAAATTTCAAACTGGCTGGAAAGCTTGGGAATGAATTTACGTTTACATACTTAAATGATATCAAAAATTCCTCATCTGTACAAACAATTCTCAAAGGTCTGTATTTAAGAATGATATGTCACTAAGATTTTATGAATTATGCTACTTAAAAACAAACTATATAAACCATGTAGGATTTTGATTTAACGATTTTATTTGATTAAAGATTTACTGAGATTCAGTAATAAGCATGTGTACCATATCAAAACATTTTAAAAATTAATATTTAATGTTATATCTTACAACAAAAACAGATGCAATGCAGACTTAGCCACCACATTAAGAGAATAAACACTGACATTAATTTCAATTATGCTTCTCTGCAAACGAGAATAAGACCATGAATGTTTGAGGGAACATAATTTTGCTCGTGAGTTCTTCAGCTTTTTCCTTTCTCAATCTTTTTTAGACTCAAAGGTTTCACATTTGCTCTATCTTTACAAATTCAAAATGAAGCAAAATTTCTAAAGAAATCCTTGCATACATAATTTATTCCTTTGGAAAAATCTTTATTTCTAGATTGCAGTTAAAACGAAAGCAACTTATGCATTAAATTGAAAAGTCATAATTATAGATTACGATTTTGTTAAAATGAGTATTACATTTTTCAAAGCACATTCTCTGAATCGGATAAAAGCTTTCTTGTCACTGTTATCTCAAAATCAAACTTTTAAACTAGAGAGAAAATGATGAAGAATGCATTTTCTGACAACATTCAAATCCGAAATGGTGCATTTTGATTAACAAAAATGCTTTTGTGACCAGTAAAGCCCTTCATTGGTACCTCTTCCTAAGGTGGTCGGATTTGTTGGAAGTGAATATTAATTTCTGTATTCCATAAAAATTTAAATATCCATCTAATTCTTTTAATTAATAAATATCTTTAATAAGTTTGGAAACGCTTTGGTATGGCCAACTTAAAATTAATTATCAGTTCTTATCTTTGAACTAGCTTTTGTGAAATCACTATTAGTTTAAAAAAAATAACTCATAGAAAAATAACTTTTAAGCTTTCCATTCACGACATAAAGTTTTATTAATATTACACTACACATTAATTTCTCCAATATTTAAGCATTCTTAAAAAAAAAACGTATCTTGCGCCCGAATTTTTCAATTTTCAAAAGATAACAAAAAAGTTATATTGTACAGAAATTGTAAACTAATTATACTCCTGGTACCGTGCAATGTGGTATTAAATATAGGAAATTAAATTTTTTTTACAGATCTTTGAATGACAGAACACGAAACAGAATAAATGTCCTAATCCTACTATTTAAACATTTCAAAATACGTTACATTTGTGCCCAACTACGTGGTAGAGAATTTTTTTAATTTGCATTCTAAAAAGACATACTTTGAGAATGCTTATGAACTCGGTAAAATTAATAGTACAGTTAGTGGTTATGAAAACGAACTTGTATTGGGTTTGCAAACTTTAAAATAAAACACATAAGTTCATTGTAACAAAGACTTACGAGTCATCCATCGGAAACCAGTGACAGAACCTGAAGTAATGTCCTGCAATTCACCCTCATTCGTACCGGATGAAAATGCGGCTAGAGTTGCTTCATTCACGCATTTTGATACGTATTATTAACTTCCTAATTTAGCCAAAAGTGTAATAACACGGCTTATTTTGTCACAGACCGTACATTACTAATGAACTGACAGATTTAAAGCACGTACATATCTATTAAAAAAAACAGATCAAGATAATAAAAGAATTATTTATATTGATCTGGAAAATGTGACTTAGAGCAAAAATAATGCTACTTTTAACACGTGAAACAATTTTGTGTCAAACATATAGACAGTATGGAAAAAGTTGTCAAAATAAGGCAGTAATTAATTAAATCAATATTCATGAAAAACATTATTATTCAAACTTTCTTTAATCCCGAATAGGTACATGATTTTAATAAAAATAAATTTTTATTCATGCAAGCAAAATATATAATGAAATGCTGCAGTATACAAAACTTAAGTATCTCATTTGTTTTGCATATTTGCTTTCTTCATTTAAACAAGCCCATTTTGCCTATTTAATTAGGGAGGTAGTATCATTTGTCTTGACTTAAGGAGGAAGGTAATTAATTTATTCACCAAAAAAACACAGGGAAATATTTTACCATCCTTGCTGTGACGTCAAGGAAAAAAATAAGAATAAAATTTTTGTCACTATACGCTCAAGTTGAGGCTCAGAATTTTAAAACACATTTAAATAAAATTTATTTCACTGCAGTTTTTTACAACCGTTTCAGCAAAAATCACTAACTGCATTACAGGAAAAATTTTCTATGTGTCCTAAAAAATAAGGATATTCAGTTGCAAAAAATAATTAAATAGTTCTGAAAGTAGAATATTTAAAATCAGTTAACCGGATAAAAAGTGTAAAAATGAAGAAAATGGTTTGTGTTTCGGGAACATAATTTTACCGAGAACAATTTAAGTGTTTCCTCTTCTTTTCATTATATCGCTTTTTGGTTATGCAGTCATTTTATGTATTTGAATTTTTTAAAAAAGTTTCACAATATTTAGAAGTTCTTGTTCGTAAATTAAATCCTAATGATGTACATCAAGTTTAACATGATTATATAAGACATAGTTTTATTATTAGACTAACAGTGAAGTAATAAATTTAAGATCAAGTTTTATGAATAGATATGAATGCCTTTAGATTTTCTATTAAGTTTTATATATATACCGGGTGTCCCAAAATAACCGATGATTTGAAAAATCAATTAAAGAAAAGCGGAAGGCTATAGAAATGTACGGTTTGCTGCATTCTGCTTAGGTTACCAGGGAATTTATTCTCACCAATTTTCAAAATTAGTTACAAAGTTTGTCAACAGATGGCGCTGCCAACTACGAAAAACTATAAAACAATGTTTTCAAAATAACCACCGTTTGCAGCAACAACGTGGCACAGTCTGAGGTCAAAATTTTCAGACACCAGTGCAAACATTTCAGTTTGAATGTTCTGACAAGCAGCAGAGATGTATTGTTCCAGTTCATCTACAGTTTGTGGATTGTGACGATACACCTGGTCTTTCAAGTACCCCCAAAGAAAAAATCGCATGGCGTCAAATCTGGTGAATAGGGAGGCCAATCCATGCCACTTTGCGTATGCTTCTTGCTTTGAAAACATTGTTTTATAGTTTTCCCAGTCAGCAGCGCCATCTGTTGACGAACTTTGGAACTAATTTTGAAAATTGGTGAGAATAAATTCTCTGGTTACCTAAGCAGAATGCAGCAAACTGTATATTTCTATCACCATCCGTTTTTCTTTAATTGATCTTTCAAATCGTCGGTCGTTTTTGGTACACCCGGTATAAATAAATAAATAAATATATATATATATATATATATGAATTATAATGTTTAATCTCGCCAATTTTCTATAATTCGGGTCTCCACATCTTTTAAGATAGGCCCCTTTCCTCAGAATAGCCCACCCAACAGCAATTGAACATCTGCAAGTCCCAGAAAAATACGTTGAGACAGATAACTGAAGCAGAGAGTGAAAAGTATGGAATAAACACCGCTATAAATCTGAATCAATTGATAGAAATATTGAGCCATGCCGCTCCAGAAGGATTAACATAACCCCGTCTCTGGTCATCGAAATCCTCAGCACATAATATCTCAGAGATAATGGCTGCAGGTGCCTGATATAAAGAGATCCAAAGTGTCACATAATGCCATAAAGAAAAAACGCACCTAATATGATTCGAAGAATTGCACCAGCCCACCACTCAAGCACAAACATCTGTGTTTATGTAAACGGTCTCTGTCTTTTCTTTTGTACAGCCTCTGACTAGGACAGCCAGACACACATTATGTTATTGTCTCTGTATGTGAGCACTTGCATGTCCCGCTTCATGCTAACAAGACGCTCAAACCTAGGTTCTCTGCCATCAACTCTAGAGAAATAAAGAACTTCAATTTTAAAAGAACTCTGCCTCTTCATTTTGGATTTCGTGTTTTAGTCTGGAACGTCATGTGGTGCAACGTGACACACACACACACACACATACATATACAGAATATATGCACAATCTGGCCAAAAGTATCCGGACACTCCCTAAAGAAGTGGACCTGGCAGGTGACGTAATTTGATGCGTAACCGAAAGCTATAAAAGTGTTGGTAATGATTTGTCAGGTCATATTTATGCGTTTGTGAGACAATGAGTAAGTCAAAGGAGCTTAGTGACTTTGATCGTGGCATCATAGTGGTATGCCACCTTTGTGGGAAATCAGTTCGTGAAATTTCAGACATTCTACAGCAGCCAAAATCCACTGTTAGTGATGTAATTGTGAAGTAGAAACGTCGAGGGAGTGAAACTGCAGAAAAACGAAGTGGTAGGCCGAAAAAAATTAGTGAACGTAGCCGTAGAACTCTGAAAAGGGTAGTGAAACAGAATCGCAAGTCCTCATTGATTGAAATCACTCAGGAGTTCCAAAGTTCATCAGGCGTTAGTGCTAGCAGCAGGACTGTTTGTCGAGAGTTAAAAAACCTGGTATTCCATGGTCGTTCAGCCGCTCACAAGCCGAACATCACTCCCCAGAATGTGAAGCGTCGATTGCAGTGGTGAAAAGCTCACCTCATTGGACTGTTGATATGTGGAAAAAAGTTCTTTAGAGTGATGAATCTCGCTTTACAAGCTGGCAGTCCGATGGACGCGTCTGGGTTTGTCGGATGCCCGGCGAGCTCTTCTTACGTGACTGCATTGTGCCGACTGTTAAGTTTGGTGGTGGCAGCATCATGGTGTGGGAGTATGTTTCATGGTTTGGCCTGGGTTCCTTAGTTCCTGTGGTTGGAAACATGAACTCTGAGATTATGTGGACATTCTGGACAATGCTGTTCTCTCAACTCTATGGCAATATTGCGGGAAAGGCCCATTTCTCTTTCAGCAGGATATCTGCTCCCTTCACACATCGAGACCTGTGCAGGCATGGTTTGAAGAAATGGATGTTAAAATACTGGACTGGCCTTCTCAGAGCCCCGATCTAAATCCAACTGAACACCTTTGGGACGAATTAGAAAGCAGATTACGTAGCCAGCCAAATCGCTCATCCTCACAGCCAGCACTCACTTCAGCTGTAATGAACGCCTAGAAATCAATTCCTATGGACACCTATCAAAAACTGGTGGAAAGCCTCCCCAGACATGTGCAGGCTGTCATCGATGCAAAAGGAGGACCAACATCATATCAATATATACCTCAGGACTCTCCGAGTCCGTACCACTGGGTGTCTGGATACGTTTGGCCAGATAGTGTATATATATCTCTATCTATATCTATCTATCTATCTATGCAAAGGCACCATAACTAAACCGCACTAATAACTACTAATTCAAGAGTCGGGATAAGAAAATGTTTTCTCAGAAAGCCGATCTGAAATTTCTGTGCTTCAGTTCCTCTCTTGCAAAACTTTATTCCAGATTTTTAAGTCGAGAAATACTTTTGAATTCTTTGCTTTCAAATGAAAGACGAAATTTCCCTCTTCTTTTATCTATATAGTCATAAGTTTAAGAATAATATTTAATTTAGTGTTTCCAAAATTCTAATAAATGACACTTACGAAAAATTTCTCTTTGAACTTGGTCCAGCAGCCTCTTAAACCCTTGTGGGAGAAGAGGGAGGGGGAACTTGCCGCACTCTGACTCTTGAGTTTCAGTCTGTGGTGATTGCATATACATCGGATCATCGAAAATAGAAGATCTATTGCACCAATTAATCGGACAAGACAAGACATAAATTGAACTCTTTATAATAAGAATTTCCTGTAATAGAAATCAAATTGGGATTATATCAAATTTTGGACTCCAAAAGGATATTTGCTACTTTTAATATGAAAGTTGATGCATATCAATGTTTTCAGAAAATAGAAAAATGAGGCGGTAATGCAGAAAATTTTTACTGTTATTAATTTTTATAAATATTTTAATTGCTGCTAGGTAAAATTTGCCCTTGAAATAATCAAACTTTTCTGAATGGAAAATATGGCTTCAGTTCAAAGCGAAAGTATCTTGCAAAAATCCAGAATTATTACTTGTTATGTCTACAGAAAAGTTATGAATTGATTCAAGAGTACAGTTTAGAAATTATTAAAAAGTATAAATAACTTTTTCATGCCAATATTATAAAAGGATTTTTATGTCGTAAATTTTCAAATGGAATAGAATGAGTTCGAAGTTCCTACGAGTATGTACCAACTATCAAACTGGTTTCTCAGTCATCTTTTTTAACTCTAACTATTAACTTCAAATGAAGTGTGTTAATGTAAATAGCGTTATGACAAGCTTAACTTCTGCTTAAAACGGCATCTTTAACAAGTCAGTCAGTCTTAAATGCAAAATATATTTAAATGCGAAATTTTTACATTGAAATATTTATAAATTATAGTTTTCAAAATTCCAACAGATGTCATCGTGAATGAAAAACAAAACATTTGAAGCATGAAGTCCCTTGTTATTATGATAGAATGCAGCAAAACATACAATGACACGTTTTTGTAGTAGTAGGCTTGGTTTAAAACTTTTGACTGAGTTTTCCCACAATTGCTTTTGCATATCTTTTAAATTAGGTGTAATAATTCATTATTTAAATAAACATATATTCATTTTCTGAACCCAAATGTTCATTTAAATATAATACAAACATTAGTTTTCAATTAAAAAATGATGAACCCCAAATTGATGACTTTTAATAATGTACAAACTGCACAATATAGGGCAGAAATGTCATTCTTAATATGATAAAATAGCTCTATCTTCTTTTAATGGATTTATCATATGACTATAACCGATGCATCACTGAGAAGATTCGGCTAGAAAAGAGGATGTCGTTTTTCAAGCGGGTCACGTGGAAGACTTCATTTCTAATGATATATATTGCTTTCAATGTAAAAAAAATTGTAAGAGTTGCACGTACATTTTTCTAGTCTCTAGATTTATGGCTTGAATTCTACTTTCTTTATTCCTCTAAACTGTCTTACATTAGCACGCTCAATCGATTTTAAATTCTGGCTTGGAAAGTGCTTACAAAAATGTTTTTAATTTTTCTTAAATAGATTAATAATTTTACAAATATTATTCAGTCTACTTGTCATGAAGTAACTCTTAAATAATGATAATAATTTAAACGGAATACTCATCAACTGAACCTACAAAAAGTAAAAATTATAGATCTCTCTCTCTTTCTCTCTAAACAATTGTTAATTTCCGGACTCTTGAAAAGCTTGTTTCCTGTAAACTTGTTTACCCTTACATATATATTCAGTACATATATATATTAAGTTTACATATATTTTAAGTAACGTATTATTGACTGAAAACAGTGGAAAGAGGGAGGACATAGAGTAACACATTTGGGAGGGAAAATAATTGTTTCAACTTCATTACTGTGTTTGAATGAAGTTTTTCACACAAAATAAGAATTAATTTCCAGTATCTTAAACAATTTGTAAAATATAGTATTCAAGAGTGCAATAACAAGAGATTTTGCAATTTGGTTCGAATAATTAGCAATTAATAAAATATTTTAAAAAATGTATAAATCTATATCTTAGTTCAAATATTCTGAGGTCTTTTCTTCGGTTTCAAAATCATTATATATTCTCTTCTATTCTCATGATAATTCAGATTTAAAGTTTTGATGTCTTGCAAGACTCTGCAAGAATTTCTGGCAACCAAGTGCATAAAAGTTATTTAATTTCAAGCCATTGCCTTTCAAAAACACTTAATTCTAATATTCAACATTATTTTCAATAATATAATTATTCCACTTGTCTGTTCTCTGATTATAAGAAAAGACAGGGAATTTTCAAAACACTAAATTATTAATACAAGGTTATCGTCGAATCAAAAAGAAGAGCCAATTTTAAAATACCGGTTAAGCATTTACAACTGCTCTAATTTCATAATTCCCTTTGTTAGCCTGGTTATTTGAATACCCCGTTTAACTGATAAACCTTGTTTGGGTGAAACGATCAAGCTTTTTGGACTATTTTTCTTTTAATATGGCAGCTATAGATCTATGCTAAGCTCGGCCTAGTATGAATACCTAAATCATCTGTACTCTCAGACGAATCTTATATTACTGCCTCTTCTCGTGAAATACTTAATTTTTGAAAATATGTGATTTTTTGTAATTATATAAATATTTACTTCAATCAATCTTTTACCGGTGTAGGTATATAGGCGAATTCACCAGACATACTATGTATGCGACACGTTGATTTTTTTCCTAATTTTCTTGATTTTTTTAATTATTGATAAGTATATGCTTATATTCTCTAAAGAATTTCCTTACAGACTCCAATGCTACAAAATGGACGCGAAACACACGGGGTATCGAAAAGATCAGGTTTCTACATAAAAGTACCTCTAAAAATACACAGATATAAGTGCACATATACATAACTATAAACAAAATTATGCATATAAAGAGAGAGAGAGAAAGTACCAGTCTTTAAAAATATGACTTAATTTAAAAATATATGAAAAATTTTACAAAGACTATAATCTAAGGTCTACAAATATGGAGCATCTCTAAGGTCTACAAATATGAATTTAGACCCCTTAGATCTCATGCATTATTATAAGTATTGGGGAAGATTGCCTGAAAACTTCCTATTAGTGAGCATATTAATAACTTTCTACGATATCGTATGCTAGTACGGATTAAATTGGACTCTTCGGCGCGTGTCTAAAAAAATTTAACCTTTAGAGGATTATATATTGAATTTCATATTAATTTAATCAAGTGAAGTGTTTTCCATTATGGGTATCTTCTATCCAAAATGTTCATCATTTCTTAACATTGAAATTAATTATTTTCGACCGCAATATTTTTGAAATGGAGAAAAGTATAGATTTTTCCGAAACATGTATGCTCATTACAAATGAATGAAACAATATTGGAAATGTAATCCCATTTTCCTCCAAAATTGCTATTTAGTAGAAATTTTGATATAATTTTAATTTCCCCAAAATTTTGTTCACAGAAGATTATAATATAAAAATTTGATAAATACCGTACAGCAAAATTTCATTTCACTTTTTCAAAATATTTTACGATTTCTCGTGACGTTTTTCAAGTACAGTATAGAAACTAAAAAAAACTCGTTTATATGTCTGAGGTGCTAAATATCTATCGACATTTTGATAGAATATCAGTTACACTTATTTAATGTTTTATACATTTATTATATTTGTTTTCAAGTTGCTTTTCTACGGAAGAAATACCGTATACAGAGAAAAAGTTTTTGTGTAAATGGATCTCATATATTTCAAAAATAAAATTGAAATATCACTTCTGATTCATTCAAACAGATTATTGTAGATGAAATAAGATTTTCAACGTTTAGAAAAGGGTATTGCATGATTCAATAAAGTATCCATCCAACAACATAAATGCAGGTTCATTTTATGAAATGAAAAACATTGGGACCCTACGGTCTCAAAATTTCATGTACATGTATGAATCTGATATGTGTGGATGTATATATGTATGCAGGCATGCTCGAATGAATGTAATAATTTAAAAAAAGTAGATTTATTTAACACCTGATATAGAGTGTACAACGTTGCATCTAATCTGCTTAAAGTAGTGTGAATGTGATTGAGCGAAGACTAATTTATTTTCAAAGGATACTAAATTACAATAAAAAGTATGCATTCAACTGTAAATACATGCTTAGAAATATCAAAGGTTTGTGTAGCTAGACATATGAATTACAGAATTTCAATAATTGATTTTGTTAAAGTTTTAGATTAATAGTTAAATAACATGTTCTAGGTTCTGCCGAACTTGCAAGTATTATACTTGTAAATATATTTGTAAGAGTCATCTAAAGAATAAATTACTTGCTGTAAATTATGTAACTGGAAACTATATTATAAAGTGGACACAATTTTAAATGTGAATGATAAACTTTCAATTACTTATTATCAGTTAAATTATCCTAGAACAGCTTAGGAGAAAAAGGACATTTTTTTTAGAAAATAAATTGCTAAGAAGAAGAAAATCCAAAGATAAAGCTGTTAGAATGAGAAAATAAATTTATTGTTCGATTTGAATACAATTCTTAGAGTACACTCTTCATTATAAATAAGAAAAATATGATAGGTTTATCAAAAATTTTGACGAGAAATTATCATTTAATGTTTTAAGCTATTTAAGTGGATATATAGATATCGTTCACTGTTTTTTAATAGCTAAGAATATCAGAAAGCCTTAGAATTTCAATATATTTTGTCTGTTAAAATGATTAGTCATGTTATTATTACTTATTTTTTAAAATGAACTTTAAGAATTGCAGTTTTTTATTATCTAATGTGTAAAGACATTTTTAGCAAAACAGCGCGAAGTTTTACCTTCTTGATATCTTTATGGATTAATAAAAATTACCTTTTACTCAGTTTTACTTTGCATCTAATGGCCCAGGATGTTTAGAATAAAATATCGGATACTTAAGAGTTACTTATTTTAAGAATACAAAGTTTGAGCTTTTCCCATTTCTATGTGTTTTCCCTTGTAGTTTAAATTTGAAAATTACGAGCAGTGGAAAGATCTACCGTGTAGCATGGAAATCATATAATTAAAATTATTCAGGACAAATATTTATCTAATTTCCCAGCTATGAATATTACTTTAGCATCCCATTAGAAAGTGAAGCCTATTTTATAGTGGTCAAATTCGACTCTGGTTCGAATCCCTTATTGACAGTACCTCTATATATACCTCTATGGTAATAACGGAAAACGTAAACAGTTTCCCAACGTTTATTTTGTTTTGGACTTCAGAACGTAAAAATTGAAAATAAATTATGAAGAGGCCGAGGAATTTTGTAGAAAAAAGTAGGTATTGGATTTAACTAGTTCACTGAATTTCTTCAGGATGTTAGTGATAAAGGGACTATATTTTTCATAGAAATTTCAAAAATGATAATGGAAAATGGTTACTATAGGAATTTATGCATTTCCCCTACATATCTGTCTTTTTCCTCTCCCAGATATATATATATATATATATATATATATATATATATATATATATATATATACATATATATATATATATATAAATAATAAAAAAAATTTAGAAAATTAAAGCAAATTACCTTCATTATTTAAAAAAAACACTTTATTCCTTATTTAACCTGAAAGAATGATAGCTCTTTTTTAGATTAATTGACGTTTCTAATACAATAAAATGCACTGAAAAAAGACATTACATAAACTTACACATTTTGTACTTTATTTAACGTAAAATTTAATCTCTAATATTAACAAGATGAGTACATCTTCTATTTCGAACCATTGACTGAAGAATTGAAATTTTTGTTTTCTTGTTCATCTCTTTGTTTTGAGAGCGATTTCTTTGAAAAAGGGAGAAAACCCCCACAAAAATAAATAAATAATTAAAGGATATCCACTTTGCATAATTATATGTACTAATAAATTTGATTTTCTTGGAATATTTGTCTGTCACAAGTACAATTACAGTTATAATATCGTGAGATATGCATGCACTATATTGAAGAGAAACTCCTAGCAAATCCTCCGAATAATATTTTTTCTCTTTAGATTACGTGTAACATATATATAGATATTTTTTTATATTCAATAGTCAATAATAGTCAAAACCAATTCTTTTTAAAGATATGTTTCCTATGAGACGTTAATAAGCACAATATTTTCATGTACCGGGATTTACAGTAAATTTTAGAGATATTTCATATAATATATATATATATATATATATATATATATATATATATATATATATATATATATATATATATATATATATATATATATATATATATATATATATATATATATATCAATATAATAAGATGAGTTTTAAAATAATTATTTTAAATCAATATTGAATACCAATGTAGATGTTTAGCATAACTGAAGGGAAACAAAATATTTTCATAAAATTTCCTCCTTCTCTAAAAATATATTGTAGGACGTTGTAAAGAATTGATTCTATAGTTTCTGTAAAAAGTTCTCAAGTTGGTCTATCTTCATACCTATAACTTGCTTTTTGAAAAAAAGTGTCACAGATGCTAATCAAGACTTTTGGTTTAAGTGAAAGGTTTATTACTGTTAGCGGAGTGAAAGCTTTGTACTTATTCTCTCTACAATGAGGCGATTTACAGGAGAGAGTGTACAATTGAAATTTCCCGTATCACTTTCTTTTACGTAAATCTTGAAGAAGCTTTCTAAAGGGACAAAAAATTCCTACTTTCTTAACTTTTTTAAAAATTGCATGTCCTGAGTTTATTTCTTCTCTCGTAGTATAAAATATATTAAATCTGTGACATTTCTGGCACTGCTCAACTGGAAACTGTCAGTTTTGCGTGTTTCTGCTGCAGGGTCTTCGAGGAAAGAGAAGATAAATCTTTAGTTTCGTAGATTCGAGTTGAACTGAATAAATATTTTGGGCAACAGCGGGCGACAATATCAGACTTCATCAAGAAGTAAACAGCTTTAAATGAAAGATAACTCACACTCACACACACACACATACATACATACATACATAAATACATACATACTTACATACATACATACACACACACATATATTTATGTATATATATATATATATATATATATATATATATATATATATATATATATATATATATATATATATATAACGTAATCATTACCCTTATAGTCTGTCCAAGCACATAATTGGTTGTTTTAGATTTAATGAATAGCATGTTCTGTTACTAATAATTAGTAATACACAACTAAATGAATAATGATAGTAAATAACTACTAAAAAGTAAAATAAAAAATAATAAAAAATAGTGTAATTAAAATAATAAATAATAATAACTCTTAGTCATAATAAATGTCCAAGTTAACTTAGGTTAAATAGTCCTAAAACACAGTATCCTTAGTGAGTTTGCTTCTGTGTTTCCATTACCTCCATGGTTGCAATGTTTGTGACGTCAGTCTTCTTAAGGTCTCCTTAACTTAACTTCCACTTTGTCTGGCGCCGGCTTTGGTGTTCTATGATAAAGCAACTGGTTATTCCTTCTTCTGTTTCATATGGATTGTACGGTGTCTAAGTATGTTTATTGCTCAGATCATACTTATTAGAAACAATCCATTGTTTTTTAGACATTATCGGCACCGCTTATGAAAAGATGCTATCAAAAACCTATTTTTCACTTATCTTTTCATGTTTTTAGTTCCTGGCTCTTGTGATTCTGAGCATATACTGGTTTTTCACTTTCAACTGTGTCTTTTATATATATACACTGCTGGCCACAGTAAATGCAACACCCTGAAGGAAACATGCAAATAACATGAAATTTACAACATGCATTAGCGGAGGTGAGATATGCAAATGATTAGAATTTCACCGCAGACGCACATCACGCGCGCCTGTGGCGCCACTTCAAAGCGCTATTTAAGGCTTGGAGATTTCGACGATTTCAAGTTCGGCAATTGTGTTTTTCTTGTGGTTTTTTCAAAAAAACGATCAATTATGCCTCGTCGAAAACAGTGATAATCTTTTGATCAAGTATCCGAGTTCGATTGAGGAAGGATAGTGGCCTACCGAGATTGTGGATTATCTTTCAGGGAAATCGGTAGTCGTGTTGGACGAAACCAAACAACTGTAATGCGGATATGTGATCGTTGGATGCAGGAGGGTAAGACGGACCGGCGTGTTCGATCGCATCCACCTCAGCGCACCACTTCACGTGATGACAAGCAAATTGTGCGCATGGCAGTGACGGATCGCTCAGTCACATCACGAACCATAGCACAGCACATGCAGTCTGTAACGCCTCATCCAGTGTCTGCGCGTACCATTCGACGCCGTTTACAGCAGAGTGGTCTGTTCGCAAGACGTCCATTGCTTTGTCTACCCTTGAAGCAAAACCACAGCCGTCTCTGCCGCCAATGGTGCGATGACAGAAGGATGTGGACGGCAGAATGGAATGAAATTATCTTTACTGACGAGTCACGCTTCTGTCTGCAACACCACGATGGTCGCATTCGAGTCTGGAGACACCGTGAAGAGAGGATGCTGAACAGCTGCGTTATGCACCACCACACTGGTCCTGCACCGGGTATTATGGTATGGGGCAGTATTGGATATCACTCTCGCACACCTCTAGTACGCATTGCCGGTACTTTAAACAGCCAGCTCTACATCTCCGAGGTGTTGGAGCCAGTTGTCCTTCCTTACCTTCAGGGCTTGCCCACAGCCATATTTCAACAGGATAATGCGCGACCACACGTGGCACGCATTGTCCAACGGTTCTTCGTCAATCGCCAGATTGAATTGCTTCCCTGGCCGCCTCGCTCTCCGGATCTTTCACCGATAGAATACATGTGGTCCATGGTTGCTCTACGATTGACCCAGATTCCATCCCCAGCTGCCACAGCAGATCAACTTTGGCAACGTGTGGAAGCTGCTTGGTCTGCTGTACCCCAAGAACTCATCCAATGTCTCTTTGAATCAATGCCGAGGCGTGTGGCAGTGGTGATCTCCAACAATGGCGGCTACTCTGGCTACTGATTTTGGAAGGAACCACACTTCACAGAATTCTATAAATTTAATCATTTGATACTTGGTCAACATGTTCTCTACAAAATAAATTTTGTTGTGATATCTCTTGTCTTTCTCGGTGTTGCAATTTGGGTGGCCAGCAGTGTATATATATGTGTGTGTGTGTATGTGTTTTATCATCACCGCTAAAGTGGAGTATGGACGTTTACTTTTAGCTTTGGTTTATTATTCACGAAATTTTATTTATCTCTGCCGGGCGATGGCCGATTGACTTTGGCACTGGCAGTCGGTACAAGAGTCTGTGGGTTAATGTTTCTAGCCGTTCGGAATTGGCTTTAAGCAGAAGGTCCCAGTCTGATTAGCCCTCGTGTAGCAAAAAATGACCGTTCTCAACCAACTAAATTAATCTCTATAAAAATAATAATTTCATGTATAATAGAAACATTTTAAATTTAGATTCCGAAGAATATAGTATATATATTGTTTGATAATAATCATGTCCATGGTATGAATATTATATTAGTTCGTTCCCTCCGAAAGAGGAAAGTTGGCTCACGAACTAAATAATCCCTTTAAAAAGTAGCCAACATGAGGTTGAGTTATGAGTGACTTCCTATCTATAACAGCTTGATTATTTCGGACACAAAAAAAATGAAATTCGATAGGGACAATTAATGAGCAAATTCAAGATAAATGCTGTAAAAAAAGAAATATTTCCGATACGTTTCTGTTATAATATTAGTCACTACATACATCTTTTGAACGTCTTATATTTCTCTTTTACCTTAGGAAATGACCTCTTTTCCAAGGGATATGAAATGGGAGAGTTATGAATTCCCACTTATCATTAAAATAGTGTTCATTACTTAAGATTACTACAGAGAGAAAAGTTTTTTCATCGATCGTTTATGTAACAGGATGTCATTGGTATAAAAGGAAAATTTATTGCTTTTCATATTCAATAGAGATATTGTTTGATTCTGATTATTTTAAAAATAAATCTTTCATTGATTATACATGTAGAGGAAGCTAGGATGGATAATAGAAAAAAATTATATACCTGTGTTTTGTGGTAAATGACCAAAGATCAGACTAATAATGTCTTTTATGTTCTCCTCAATCATATAGCTATAAAATGTATAATTTTAAATTACACGATACTCATAAAAGGAATTTATGTTTTCCTCTCCTGAATTATACAAGAGAAAAAGTTTCTCCCTATTTCTTTTAACTGATAAAAACCCAGGCTCTACTAACTCCAGTAAAAATAAAGACAAAAAAGTCATCGGAAAGAAAAGTAGAAAAAGCAATTTTTGGAGAAAATACGGACTTCATAATGGAACTCTCACAAAACTCCGTAATTACAAATTACGGTGGAATCGGGAAAAGAAGTCAACCCCAAATTTCCGATTCTACTCATGGATAGAAAGTTTTGATAAATGAAAACTTTTCTCTATTAGAAAAAAACAAAAGAAAGTGAATAAAATCAAGACTCTGCGCCGCAAGATTAATTCGAATTCATTAAAATAACTAAAATTAAAATTATTTTTCCTAGAAAAAAACAAATTTCTATAAAATTGTTTTAATGATGCTTGTAAACCAAGGAGAAAATATAAATATTGTAAAACAAGTAACATATTCCTATACATTTGCAGCATTTTTCCGTAATTGAAAGACATATGAACATTAGACAGATTAGAATAAAATTGAATTTAAAGCATGGATATTAAATTTTGTGTATGCATATAATTTATCAGCATTAAACTTTATGCATAACTCTTCCTCTATTCTTGGTTTAAATCCAAAGAACAGCTATTTTTTCATTCCCAAGGAAATTGAAAGTTTTCCAGAGTTTGTTTCTACGGGTAAAATTCTGTTTTTTATCTTGGCTTTGCAAACAATATTTCCCGCACGCACACTTATGAATCATATGTTATGATAAATGAAGGATAAGACCTTATTCAACTTATCACAGATAGATAATGTATACTTCAAAATTTTATACAAAGTGAGTACTACATATTAAAATGTTGAAGGAATCACTCGAACAGATAATCCAACATTTTATATTGATTTTATTCCCGTTTTAGAGTTTTAAGGAACAGAACACATCGTCATACAATCAATACATACATACATACATACATATATATATATATATATATATATATATATATATATATATATATATATATACACTGAAGTGCCACTGAATTAGGGATACCTACCTAGTAACGAGTTGGGCCTTCTCTGGCCTTGATAACGGCTGCCACACGACGAGGCATAGATTCAACAAGTTTCTGGAAACATTCCACGGGAATGACTTGCCAAATATTGGTTAAAGCTGTCCATAATTCAGTAAGGTTCTTTGGTGCTGTGTGATGGCCTTTCACACCATGTTCCAAAACATCCCAAAGATGCTCAATAGGATTTAAGTCTGGGCTTCTAGGTGGCCAATTCATGACAGAGAAGTCAGAGGAATGCTCATCCAAGCAGCCAGTAGCCAACCGGGACATGTGAGAGGTACAGTTGTCTTGCTGGAAAACTCCATTACCGTGCGGATAACAGAACACCATAAACGAATGGAGGTGATCCCCCAGCAACTCTACGTACCGAATTGCATTGAGGGAGGTTAATACAAGCTCCAAAGATCCCAAACTGAGCCACAAAAAACACCCCAGACCCTGATTGAGCCACCATACCCCTTGTGCAGTTCCAGCCAGGCATGCAGGATCCATGGCTTCATTTGACTGACGCCATATTCTCAGCCTCCCATCGGCGTTAAGTAGTCGGAATCGAGACTCATCACTCCATGCTACTCGTTTCAAGTCCTCTACACTCCAGTCTCTGTGTTCTCTTGCCCAGGCAAGACGTGCAGCCCGATGGCGAGTATAGAGCAATGGTACTCTCGTAGGTCGAAGGCTCCCGAAACCTATACGGTGAAGTGAGCGTTGCACAGCGTTTACTGACTGTACGACTGGCACCGTCAGTAAACTGGGTGGTAATTTGAGCTAATGTTTGACTTCGCAGTCTACGTACAATACGCCTGAGCCGTCTCTCACCACGAACTGTCAAGGCTAATTGTCCTTTTCAGTTTGCCCGATCGCTAGTTTTTTTTCCACCATCCATGTATTCTTGGTATACTCTTGACACTGTCGACCTTGAAAATCCTAGGTGTCTGACGATTTCGGAAATTGAATGGCCCATGCGTCGCGCACCTACGATTTGTCCGCAATCGAAGGCGTCTAAATCAGGCAGTTTACCCATACTGGCAATTCCAACAACTGATTCAGAACAACAACAGTGCGCGCTATATATGCAGTTACCACAGCGCCCTCACTTGCGCATACATGATGCGCAGCGCTACACACTTTGCATAGGCTATGCTATCCCTAATTCAGTGGCTCTTCAGTGTATATAATATACACTGCTGGCCACTGTAAATGCAACACCCTGAAGGAAACATGCAAATAACATTAAATTTACAACATGCATTAGCGGAGGTGAGATATGCAAATGATTAGAATTTCAGCGCAGACGCACATCACGCGCGTCTGTGTCGCCACTTCAAAGCGATATGTAAAGCTTGGAGATTTCGACGATTTCAAGTTCGGCAATTGCATTTTTCTTGTGGTTTTTTCAAAAAAACGATCAATTATGCCTCGTCGAAAACAGCGATCATCTTTTGATCAAGTATCCGAGTTCGACAGAGGAAGGATAGTGGCCTTCCGAGATTGTGGATTATCTTTCAGGGAAATCGGTAGTCGTGTTGGACAAAACCAAACAACTGTAATGCGGATATGTGATCGTTGGATGCAGGAGGGTACGACGGACCGGCGTGTTCGATCGCATCCACCTCAGCGCACCACTTCAGGTGATGACAGGCAAATTGTGCGCATGGCAGTGACGGATCGCTCAGTCACATCACGATCCATAGCACAGCATATGCAGTCTGTAACGCCTCATCCAGTGTCTGCGCGCACCATTCGACGCCCTTTACAGTAGAGTCGTCTGTCCGCAAGACGTCCATTGCTTTGTCTACCCTTGACGCAGAACCACAGACGTCTCCGCCGCCAATGGTGCGATGACAGAAGGATGTGGACGGCAGAATGAAATGAAATTGTCTTTACTGACGAGTCACGCTTCTGTCTGCAACACCACGATGGTCGCATTCGAGTCTGGAGACACCGTGAAGAGAGGATGCTGAACAGCTGCGTTATGCACCGCCACACTGGTCCTGCACCAGGTATTATGGTATGGGGCGGTATTGGATATCACTCTCGCACACCTCTAGTACGCATTGCCGGTACTTTAAACAGCCAGCGCTACATCTCCGAGGTGTTGGAGCCAGTTGTCCTTCCTTACCTTCAGGGCTTGCCCACAGCCATATTTCAACAGGATAATGTGCGACCACACGTGGCACGCATTGTCCAACGGTTCTTCGTCAATCGCCAGATTGAATTGCTTCCCTGGCCGCCTCGCTCTCCGGATCTTTCGCCGATAGAAAACATGTGGTCCATGGTTGCTCTACGATTGACCCAGATTCCATCCCCAGCTGCCACAGCAGATAAACTTTGGCAACGTGTGGAAGCTGCTTGGTCTGCTGTACCCCAAGAACTCATCCAAAGTCTCTTTGAATCAATGCCGAGGCGTATGGCAGCGGTGATCTCCAACAATAGCGGCTACTCTGGCTACTGATTTTGGCAGGGACCACACTTCACAGAAGTCTAAAAATTTAATCATTTGATACTTGGTCAACATGTTATCTACAAAATAAATTTTGTTGTGATATCTCTTGTCTGTCTTGGTGTTGCAATTTGGGTGGCCAGCAGTGTATATAAATATATATGTATATATATAAATATATATATATATATATATATATATATATATATGTATTTATATATATATATATATATATATATATATATATATATATATATTATATATATATATATATATATATATATATATATATATATATATATATCTTATTTACGCTTAATAAAATAATACGATCTTAATTTCTTTCCTCACATGTTTAATTTTTTTTTATTTGGAGTAGTATTTACTTCAAAATAAAAAGATTTTTTTTCTTCTAAATTCGCAAATAGCTAAAACCAAAAAATTGATAAAATGTAAAATACGACGCAAAGAATACGATGAAAAGTAACATTTATGTCTTGTAATTAAACAATAAACTATAATAATTGTCTCACTAAATGCAGTAGTATTATCCATAGGTTATAGACATCCAATTTACAAAGAATATATTTTTATTCACTTAAAACATTGGTAGGGTACTAGTGTTTGGTACGAGAGTCTTTGGGTCAAAGTCCCACCCTTGGCACGAACGTTTGTAGCTTTTCAGAATCAGCTTGAAAACCCTCTCGTGGGCCTTGGAAAGATGATTTCCCACCTACACGATCTTAGGAAATACACCTGCGGGAAGCGCAAAACCCACTATAATATATTGGTCTCGCTATTATAATGTTGGGAAGAATAATTCCCACTTCAGTTTTGTGCTGTCATCTAGCTTCCAGCAATTGAAACAGAAATAGTACATATGTTATTAAAGTTCGGAAGCCGGTTCTGTGAAATCTATTCTACTCTGACACCTCTGTTGATATATATTTGGCATCGTAAATAGTTTTATATTATGGCAAGTAAATAAATGGAATAGAAGTTTAGACCAGCTGACATTCCGTATAGCATTAGCTCGTCAGCTAATAGACGGATATCCTTCAAGAAAAAGGAAAGGTCGTTCTGCTAGCTTCCAATCGAATATATATATATATATATATATATATATATATATATATATATATATATATATATATCGAAGTGTGCAGCTCCAGATGATGTGCGATTGCCAGTGTGGGAAACCATATGCCAAAGTTGGTTTCAAACTATAGACGATGTAGGAAATGTAGCACAAAAGCACAAGAAAAGAGGACCCGGTACATATGTGCAGAGTGTGATATACCATTGTGCATTGCAACATGCATCTCATCTTTCCATGGCAAATAATCATCGTTAAATTGAATTTTTTGGAACGAAGTTCTTTTACGTTGCTTACAGTAGAGTGAACTGGCAGGAATCGTCACGTAACGAAAAAGCGTTAAGCCCCCTTCATAAGAACTTTTTCTCAAGGACTCTGTGGCTGAATGGTTATCGTATCGGACATCGTACTGCAGAGGTCCGCGGTTCAAATCCCCGC
Organism: Dolomedes plantarius; assembly: GCA_907164885.2. Taxonomy (NCBI): domain Eukaryota; kingdom Metazoa; phylum Arthropoda; class Arachnida; order Araneae; family Dolomedidae; genus Dolomedes; species Dolomedes plantarius. Next base: position 42,460,596 of record OU015494.1, on the reverse strand, counting down.
ACAAACGCTACCGGCAATTTTAAAACCCTTCACTGCACACTGTATCAAATTTGATACATAAGTTATTTTTCCCCTTTATATTCAAAATCAATATTTTTTATCCACTTGTGTACCTTGTATTAATTTTGAAACATCATAGAAAAGCTTTTAATCACTGTTAGTTACATTTTCGTAGTATAGATGACAGCAGGAATACAACTGCGATCTCTGTAAAAGATAGCCGTTTAATTCATACCAGACCTGCCTTAGTATTTGCTATATTTTCAGTATTTCAAAGTCAATTTACATCTTTGAAAGTTTTACAAATATATTTTAGAGGTGTTTATAATTATTAATAAAATACTTCTTTAATCTTTTATAAAAAATTCAAGTATGATTTCAATTTTATGTATCAAAAATGATACATGGTGTGCTTACGCCATTTTTTTAAGGAAATGGAGGGAAGAAAGTTTTTAACACAAAAAGAAATTATGAACTTATGAACAGATCGTGGAGTGATCATAGGGAAGATGGATCTGATTCAGAAAGCGATGGCTGCACAGGTGATCCTAATTATAAACCAAACAAAGTTTGTGATGAAATTTTTGATGGCAGTAGTGATTCGGAAGATGAGGTATCATTACTTGATAATAGCAATGTTCTTGATCTGCCTAATGGTGGGAACATGCCAAAAACTAATAGAAATAATACAGGGAGAACAAAATCTGCAATCAACTGGAAGAAAACTAATTTACATCTAAATGATGATCAAATTTTATTCCGAGGTGACGAGAATCTCGGTCCTGAAATTATGAATTTAAACACACCTCTAAATTTTCTTAGTTATCTTTTTACAGAAGATTTTATTGAGCATATAATTCAAGAAACACATTTATTCAGTGTGCAAAAAACCCCAGAAAAGTGCGTCAATGAAACGAATTTAGAAATTAAACAATGCATTGGTATTTGTATAATGATGTCTATTGCACATGTACCAAACACTAGGGCATATTGGTCACCTGCCATAGGCAATGATGTAATAAAAGAATGTATGTCATTAAAACGCTTTGAAAAGATAAGAGAATTTCTACATTTTAATGACAACAGTAAACAACCACAACATGATGACCCTCAGCATGATCGTTTATATAAACTTCGACCAGTTGTAAATGCTTTACTTGAAAGATTTTATACCTTCCCTATGGAATCGCGTCTTTCTGTTTAAACTTATTGTTTGTTATTATTTTAATTCACGTGGGATTTATATTGTGTCATTAATTTATTTTTGTTAGTGATTAAATAAAAAAATTTATCCGATTAAAAATTATGCTAGGCAACATCTATATCAAAATAATTAATTTTTATACTAAAATTTTTAATTTTAATAAAAATGATTAATTTATACATTAAAATTTTTAATTTTAATAAAATAGAGAGAGAGAGAGAGTTGGTTGAATAAAAGAGTGCTGTGCTTTTTGGCGTGACAAAAATATACTAATATAATCAATAGAAATCTACATATTAAATCACGTTTAGAGTTGAAAAAATAACGTAAGGAACTTCGTTCCTGACGGGGTCCCCCGACAGCACAATTTTTTCTTTTATGTCCGTAGATGGTTCCTTAGGAAGTAAGCTTCCCACCTCTAAAATTTGAATTTAAATTTGAAATTCCATAAAATAAAATATATTCCTTAAATGCCATTGTTTAATTGATAATAAAACACAAAACACTTTGAGAACTTCAAAAGAGAAATAAATGGCCCACGAAAGGGTTAAGCAGTAAGCACTAGTCTATGTTGTGGGGCCGAATATTACGACGCCAAATGAGAAGCCGCATCGGAACAAGTGGTAGCAAATTAGCAAAAAGTTAAGCCAGCCCAAAAAATGGCGAGACAAGAAAAAGCGTTGTGTATTAAATTAAGTTACAGATTTAACTTCAGGAAACAATGCGATATGAAAGATAACCCAGACAAGTTGTCTCAGGTAACATACATATTAAATAAAGTAATTATGTTTCAGGATAACTGCACTTGACCTAGCAAGAAATACTTAACCCTACAGACAGCCTGACCCACGTGCTAAGCAGAGTACTATACTCATAAAATTAATTCATACCAGTGAACACATTATCTCTTACAGTAAATTAAGTGACTGACTATGTGGTTAAGGAGCAAATGAGAAATTTATTTAACAAAACATAATGAAAAAGTAAGTACTTAATTGAGATCTGCCATGCCTTGCTCCTCACTCCCGAACCAGCTCCAAAAGTGTCACCTACCCACTGCAGTTCCAAGAGATCTCTGGTTATTTTTTGAAGCTAGCCTTGAACTGCGCCAAGCTGTATTTCGCACCTGCGCAATACGTGCTCAAGCCACCAGATTTGGCGTGCATCGCCTTTCATGGCAATAATTCATTTTTCCTTTTCTGCCAATATATGGCGGTTACGAAAGACAGTTATAAAGACCTGAATATTAATAGATATACTCCATGAGTCTTTATAACAGTCTAATTAGTTCTCATGTAACAAAAAAAATGATCAAAGCACGCTAAACCAAACCACACCAATCTTCACTTAAATATATTTTCCAAAGAACATATTTTCCTCGAAGTCAAATTTATCGCACAGTCATTGAATTGTGTCATTAAACTGTGGCACAATTCATTGAATTGTGTCATATTGAGTACATTTTAAATACTATGAGAAATAGATTAAAGAAAAAACCTTAAAGAAAATATACACAAATACATTTGTCAAACTGGTCAATTTGAGAAATTTGAGTATGTCAAAAAGGACTAATTGTATTATGTACGTTTGTACATAAAACAATTTTAAAGGATTTCCATGTTGGCTGGTGTTGCACAGAGATTAATGTAACACTTAATGAAATTAAAAACCATTAATGTACTCGTATCGATAAGAAAATAAGTTTTAAAGACAAGAGCGAAGATCTCACGAAACCATAATGTTTCCCTTTTAAATATCGATCAATCAAATACTTAACTATGTTCAACTACTCAAATAATATGTAATTGAAATTACTTTAAATATTTGAGGAGTAATTATGCACTTTCATGAAGTATGAAAAGGGAAATCAAAGAAATACTAAATGTTACTATTTACCAATATTTAACAGAATGAAGTTAAACGTAGAAATATACTGTCATGGTATAATTTTTTTCTTTAGTACTTTTTCGTTGTGATTTTAACAAAAAATACATAATAAGGATAAAATATCCACGACATTTATCTCAATTAATGATTACAGACTTCCCGAATTTTTATATCACTGCCAAAAATTCTTTATTTTTCAAAATATTCCGTGGTACATCTGAAATATTTTAGCAATGCAAACACTCATCTGTTGGTTTTCATATTTCTATAGAATTCTTTTGTGCACGTAATCGTAAAGAGAATTTAAGATGTTTAATGTGGATGAATTCTGCTATTTGGTTCCAGCTAAATATAAGATACGAGTTGAGAGATGTGTCCTCTTACTTTGAATGAAAACAGCTGTTAGTGATCGAGACAAATTGTTTGTGTAAAGTGTTTGGAGGATCAACTTATTTCAGCTTTTGCAATGCACGATACATGTAGTAAAAATCGAAGATAGTCTTAGACGTCAAAACCATTCGTTTCATCCCATTTAACTAATGTTTAATGTTTTCAATTTGTATGCCGTATAGGCACAATTTTACAGTCAGATAGGTTTTGAAAGGTAACTGGAAAATAGCGAAAACAGTTTCATACATTTCAGATAAATAAATCACATGATATTTAACATCACTTTAATATCAAATAAGTGTCATTATGCCAACAAAGTTAGAAAGGTAGATCACATTTGTCACACGTCAAAGTATGTAGTAAGTGATCGGTAAAATTTATTTCGATTTAACACTACCAAAGTAAAAAAGGAGTTCAATAATCAAAATGACACTAAAAGCATTGTTTTACACAGTTAGATGACCCTTGATTGTAAATTATCCCAAAGAATGTAATCATTTGAGCTATTTAACAAGTGATCGAAAGAGAGGAAAATTTTCCATCAGTTGATTCTAACGGTCTTCAGTGAGTTGAAATCATTTGATCGGTTTCCATATTTTGGCTCATAGAGCACAAACAGTTTACGAAGAAATCTATATTAAGTTTTTTGTTTAATTTTGGTAAATTTTTGTTTAATTTTATTAAAATACCAAGGATTTCCATATTATTTCTTGTATCGATTTTTAAGCATGGAAGGGCAAAAAGATTACAAATAAATAATGATGTTAAGCAAATGATGTCAAGCAAAATAAACTTCCTTAAGTTCTCTTTCTTTAATGCTTTTTAGTTTATGTGACATAAGTCAAAGTAACGTAGAACTATGTTAAACTTTTCAGCCCCTTCCTCTCGTGGTAGGACATATAAAACATTATGGTTTATAATCTCAAATGATAAACAATTTGAAGCTCCTGAAACGTGTTTTCACTGTAATGCATAACTTTTGTTTTAGAGGAAACTATTTTAAGGGGCAAAAAATAAAATCACTGCAATTTTCGAAAATTAAAATTTATTAAATTTGGAGGCAGAACTCGACTTTTTAAATAGTCATCAAAATCAGTAAATTTGATTTTAATAGGGGAACTGAAAAATCAACATTTTTATAGTATTTGATTCGAAAAGTTATTAAATAAATGATATAAGAAATTATGTAACAATAAAATCTAAAAATAACAAATGTGTCGTTACGAAAGGTTTGTATTAGTTTCAGAAAGTCCAGTAGATTACACTTAAGGCGTAAATTATGTTAATTAGTTATCATACGGGGATTGTGTTTTCTATTTTACAGCAAGGTTGTCAAAAGGAATTTTTTTCATATAAAATATTCAGTTGAACGTAAGGGTAAGTTCTAACTCATAGAAGTGACAAGACCAAAAGACTAGTTGTATATAGACACAAAGCTATGAAATTACGCCCCTCTGTACAAAAGATATTGAATCAACGAAAGACATATGTTCAGGTAAACGATTGGGAAAGTGACTTCGACACTAGGTAAAATTAATAAGTTCATCTAAACTACCTCCTTAATTTAAAGTTTGTTGTTTCATATTTTACGAATCTAGAACATTCAAATAATAGATGTTTAATTTTGTTCTTATGATAAGTTAGTAGAAATAAATACACGCGAAGATATTGGAAAAATACAGTAATGGGAATAGTAACTAGTAAAAGGGAAATGATGATACGATTAAAGGTTGGCCGATGCAAAAAGCCTTACAAGAAAAATTTGCAAATAAAAACATTAAAAAAAGCTTTTCAATAATCTAAATCAAGGACGCATAGATTTCTTTTGATTTTGTCTGAACTGTAATTTGAAAAGCAAATTTAAATCAAAATAATTAACTTTAGCCCAACGATATTAGATACCAAAAAAGTTTATGATGATCTTGTTTAAAGAAATAATACGTACTCTAAGTTGTTTAAGAAGTTTTTATTTTTATAAAACTTCTTTCTTCATTTCAAAAGTTTTTTTTCTATTAAAAGCAGCAGTATATTTTTATTAGCACAGAGTTTTACATGACGCAAAGATTTGAAACATCTGCTGTCTGCAACGGCATTAATATCGTGGTAAAATTAAATTCTTGTTGCTTTAAAAAATTAAACCAATAATTTGGCAGAGATTATTTTAATTAAATTTACATGCATATTCTTCCAATATCATTCCTTTAAGACAGGAGGAAATGCTATTTTCTTGGAAAAAAAATATATTACAAACACATTCTTTAATAATTTGTATAATGTATAGCGTATGAATTATTATAATAAATGTAAATTTTTATATTCGATTTTCACTTAAATTATCATTGACAAAATTGCCTAAAACGCTCAGAAGGGATAATTCACGAAGAAGTATTTTTTTTTCAATAAGGAAATTAGTATTACAATAACTCATTATATGCAGAAATACATTATCTATAACTTTTAAAACATTAACCAATTATTTTTTTAAAATCTAAAGCAATTTATTCATTAAACGTACTTTTTTTCAAATTCCGAAAGTCAAAGCATAAAGAATTATACTGTAACCGGGTTCTAAATTTGCTTATTTCTTACTTTTGAATTTTATTGTATATGTATGAACGTTGAAGCCACATTTATTCATTTGCTTACTAATGGATTTAGGCGTTGAATAATTCTTGTTGAAAGAAAAGATTATTTTTAGCATTTGTGCAAGAAGCCTGGTTAGTGACCCGAATAATAATATCCTCACGGTGGACTCCTGCCTTTTAACACATAGATTACGAATTTGGACTAGCTCATAGTCTCACAGAAGAATGTTTACTTGAAGGCAAAGCTCACTTGGAAGAATGGTACAATCACCACTTTTAGTGTAAACTCAGCGTCTGATAAAGAAAGCCGTATCGGCATAAGAAATTTGTTAATAGATTAGCTTTTTATTTATTAATGATGAATATGTTAAGTTTCAGCTTCCCCAATTGCTTTGTAATTTAAGTAAGCTAATGAACTGGAGAGAGCAATAGAATTAAACGAAAGATAAACATGTTCATTGAAGCATAAGCAATCACTTTTAAGAGATTTCGTTAGTTCATTTTCAAAATATTCTTGATGAACTTAAATATACTTAGTGTAAAAGTTTATTAATCATATTTGCAATTTAAAAAATATAATCATAGTGCCAGATAACTGATGATGCTGTTGAATTTCTTTAGACAGTTACATGATGTATAAGTTAATACAAAATAACAATTAATTAAAAAAATATCAGTCATTATTTGTCTCTTATAGATATGTAATCTTGAAGTATTTTTATTCCGAAGTCATAAGCGTTACAAAAGAAAATTTCAGAGTAATGGAAAAGTACGCACTAGTTTGAAAATTTCAAACAAAAATAAGCAGCTCATTTTGAAAAACATGTTCGAAATGGTTATTTGAACGTAAAAAAGGACCGCACTTTATGATAATGGTGATGTTTCATTTTCACAATAAGATTTATTATCAATTAAGCTATAGCTATTTCTACCAATGTTAAAATTATTGATTTTTTCAGTGTTACAGAGTTAATAATCTTTTAAAAAAAACGACATATTTTTAAATAGAATAAAATATTTATTCTGCTAAGGAAATTTAAGGACAATATTTTTCTAACCTTCTAAGAACATCTTTTCTATATACGTCTCAAATAAATGAGTTTGGTTACTTTATTGAAGTTTTAAAAATTTAAACATGCCAGAATTTTATCTTTCGCTTACAATTTTTTCTCTCTTCAAATAATTAATTGGTTGCTGACTATTTAAAAACAAACGCTTTTCACATTTTAATTCTGATAATAATTTTTTCGAACTTTAAGGTTATTTTTAAAAATCAAAGATTAATGTTTTCTTTTGCAGAAAAAATAAAAAGGATCAGTCCCTTGTTGTCTTTTTAATTTTCTCAGTGTTTGGAAATAAAGTTAACGAGACAATCTGTTGTATTAATTTTTTTTCCGTTTCTAAAATAGTTAATGTCCCAAAATGTACACAATGTTACTCATTTTCCTTTGCTTTTATATTATCTGAATTTCTACTTGTTAACGGTTAGTTCTGAATATTCTTTTGCCTGGATAATAAAATGTTTGTAATTAAGCATGCTGTAAAAACAAGCACATAAAAATGAGACCTATGCAATTCCAGATGTCATACTAATAAGAAGGAACTCATTTATGTTCTACCACTTCATATTGTTATCCGTTATTGCATCTGTTATTGCGTATAATCATAGGGATAAAAAGTTAATGTGTAAATAAGGTCTCTGTGAAAAATTATTTGAAAATAAATGACTTAGAGATAGCCTCCAGTGAGCGAATGTGTCATTTAGAAGTATATATGCCTTGTTTGTGCCAATGTTGTCTCAAAAGGTGAATGTCTAACGACAAGTGCCTCCGCTTTAGACAAAAAGAAATATATATATATATATATGCATTGTCTTGTTTTGTGTCATAACAAATTATTCAGCCACGTTTCAAACTTACAATCGTCGTTCCAGATCGTCCCACAAATGAGGAGAGTCCCCAATCGTTTGAGTTGAGATCGAGACTCTGAGGCCCCAACAATCATTTCACACCTAAGTCTCCATACCACTGCATAACATCTGTACTTCTGTGGCACGGAACAAATGCCATTCTGTTGTAGTTGAAAATTTCGTATTTTTACTGTTCTTATTTTTACTCATTAGTTAGTTCAGTAGTACTTCTAGAGTGTAGGAAGGGCGTGACTGTTTAGAATTTCAGTGTACCGATCCCCTGTCATTGTAGTATGGAACAACAACCAGTGGTCCAAGACCGTACCAGCAGAGAGCGGCCCAGAACAGAACTCTACTGCTGTGGAACTTCACCGTTGGTAATACACACTCCAGTAGTAGGCGTTCTCCAGGCTGTACCCAAAGCTATACTCTACCAACGGACTGGAAAAGAGAATCTTGATTCTTCACTCCATAAGATTGTTTTCTATCGGTCGATCGTCCACTTTTTATGCTATTTGCACCATGCTAACCGAATCCTCGAATTGGATTCTTTGATAAGCGGCTTATATCTACTCTGCCTTGATATCCAAGTGTATGAAGTTCTTTTCGGACAGTTTTGATGCCCACAGAAGTATTAGGCTGTTCTGGAATTCTTGCCCGATGTTTTCGTCTGAGGTTCGCTTTTTTCTTTTCTGGTTACGCGTTGTAACACACACCGTTCTATCCGTCAGTTTCGGCTTTCTACGCGGATTCATTCTGGCGCTAGTAATGCCAGAATGTCTTCAATTTCTGATAACATTGACAACTATTGATTTTGGATTCCCCTACTCAACGCCAATCACACGTATACACTTTCCACTTGTGTAGGATCTTACTATAACTCCTCTTTCAAAATCACTGAGCTTAGGACGAGTTGCAATGCCGCTTCTAATCGACCACTATTCTCAACTACTATCTTTTTATACTGCCATTCCGGCCATTAACCTAGCCGCGATCGCGAAGCAAAATAAGTGAAATATATAGGTGTTCGGACAATTGTTGGTAGGGGTTATGTATATAATCAATCAATTACGTGCAAGAACATAGATATGCGTACTAGTATGCGTATAGTTTTTAAAAATCTATTTATGAATCAAAATATGTTTCCTCGCTGCATATTACCTACCTTCTTTTGTGATTCTTTATACGTATGAAAGTAAGAACTAAAAAGTTTATTTTCATCTATACTTTACGACAATAAGAATTTGAAAGCAAGAAATCCTCAGAAAATTGATTGGCCTATTATCAAACAAATATTCTCTCCTAGCATTGTATGTAGATAGTACGAGAGATTAGAAATTAAACAGATACTAAAAGCTTTATTCATGGACACTTAATATACTAAAATTATAACAGTTTATTTACACCCAACATATGGCCTTCTATGCAGTTATATACATTATAGTTATCATGACAATATTCATTATGAGCGTAAAATTCATTCATAGTAAATTGTTACTTTAACTATGAAACTAAATTAATCACATAAATATGCATAATAGGCACCTTTATGACAGTGTAATTCTATTAAGAGCGGCAATAAAGAAATTCACTAGAGTAATTGATAATATCTGGCTGACGAATTAATATGTAGGCAGGGCTCTGTTCTGATAAGATAAATTTAATACATTTTAGATTCATAGAGAGAAAGTTGGTTATCCATGCGCCTCTAATAAATTATGATTAAATATTCCTTCTCAATTCTATAGTAAGATTTTTGATATTTGTTCAAAATCCCATATGCTGTAAAATTGATATATGTGCATTTACTCAGGTTAGAGCTGAAATAACGAAACAGCGCATAAAACAAATTTTATATATCTTAGAGATATAAAACTAAATAATTAAACGTTACAAGGAAAGTCTTTATATACTGTAACAAGCATTACAGTTATTAGACAGGAAACATAAAGTAATTGACAGTGATATATTGGGAGATCCTTTAAAGGGAGCTTAATAACTTTAATATTTATTGTTGGTTTTCATTCAAATTTTTGTCATAAAGTTTTATTCATTTCAATACTGTATGTTTTTGAAATATATGAAGGATATGGATATCCTTTTGGGAAAAAACGGATTTGGAACAATTGAAAATATGAAATAATTTATTTTGTAATTCAAGATTGTTTAGGCGATATAAACTTATTTTTGAGGGTAAATGGGAGGCGAGAACTCGTCCTATGTCTAATATGGAGCTAGCAAAATACATATTTAAATAACTGCAATCTCATACAATGTAATAATTTAAGATCAGCAAAAATTGCAAATATCTTGTAAAATGACCCCCTTAATTTTGTCCTCATGTTAGAAATCTGTCCCAAATATTCTTGAAAAGATTATCCTAGTGATCAGTAATATTTGTCGATTACTGATCACGAGCGCGAGAGCTCAATGAGATGTCAATAGAAACGAAGAGCTTTCAAAGTGAATGGGGACGGTGTTCACTTGAGAAAAAACAATACTACCACTGTATTTTTTGTTAGCAATTGTCTCAGTCCTGCTCGTAACTCTATCACTAAAGATAATACAGATAAAGAGAATTTATATGGATTAAACTTGAAAGTAGTTAAAAAGGACAACGTCCTTTTTGCTTTCTATTTCTATCCATGCATCGGGTTGGGCTGAAGTCATTTCTGCCAGAGAGTAAGTTATAGATAACATGTAGAACAGATATATCGTCTCGACTTGTATGTTCTCTTGGCTTCTGTATTTTCTTCCATTCTGCTTTCAAGATGTCGATCATTTTAGATATGAGACATCGTATGATCTACCTTCCCTCACTAGAGTCAATTATTAGCTCTGAGTAGCTCATTGATATTTGGGCATGTTATGGACATTTCTGTTTTAATAAAGACTTTTGAAAGAAAGCTTATATTTCCAAAACTTTTATACCTTTATCCTCCTGTTTTCTCTCAATCTGCTGTTCTCATACTTGAGAGAGTTTACTTGAAGGGTCTATCGTATAGTAATGATCGGTTGACTAGAAGGTAAGATGGCCAATGTTGTCCAGGTATCTTAATATTGTGTGGCATATTAATATAAAGTTGACATCGCTATCATCAAACTGGCAAAAGTAGTTTCAGCTGCGAAAAAAAAATCTGCTTTATACTGAAGACCTCAAGAAAGAAGCCTTTTATCACGGCAAGATTGCTGCAAACTCGTTTCTAATTTTATATCCTTTCTACTAGGTAATTTTTTCCCATTTGAGTGACTTTATTGGATATTTTAAAGAGTTGCAAAATGATATTATTTTTAAAAATTATTTAGTTTTTGTGTGAACAGAAGGTAATACGTTACAAGCTAAATAGGATTGAAACGAAACTGAACCAGTTCCAATCGTCCATACAGAATAACGTTTTAAATGCTAGAAGTGTTATTTCATCACAAACTGGGAGGAAAAAATACTAATAAAACTGTAAGTATATCACAGAATTGAAATGAAGTTAATAAACTTCATGTTATTTAAAATGAGAGTAATTAATACCACCACTACGTTTTCTACAAAAAAGTTGTAGTTATAGAAACCCTATCAAAAAAACTTTTTTTTGTTTAAAAAACTCATTAACCTTTTAAAAAATTAGTGTTTTGATAAAATTAGATTAATTCATCCAACTGAAAAGTGATTTCTATAAGGAGACGATATCTATAAGGAGACGAAATACAGCATAATTTTTACATAATTTCTTTCATGCAACTATAAGGGTAGCTATAGAGGTGTAAGCACGTCATAGTATTACTATAACTCTAGTGATATATCTATTGAGTAATTCAAGTGCAGTGCATTTACATTAGCGGTCTTGATATAAGTTAGACAGGTAGGGTGTACCAAACTCGTTGGAAACATTTAAATTAAAGGAAAATTTTGATAGGCATCGAAGTGAAAGACCGATCTAAAATTTGACAGGAGAAAAATATGTGATAAAACTCTGTATCAAAAGAAAATAGGTTGGAAACGCGATGGAATCGTAGAGAAACCTCTCCCTTTAACTTATATGGTCTAAAAACATTTAACCTGGTACAAAAACACTTCATTAATTGAATAAATCCTGCGGGGTATTTAAACTTTTCGCATTTAATTTATAACAAATTTAAATAAGCCATTAATTCACTTAATTTAGTCACAATTTTTGTTAAAATATTTTAATACATATTTAGTGGAATTGCTAAGTACATTTTCCTTATTTAAAAATGATATTCTTTTGAGTCACTTCGCATAATGTACATTGACGTTTAGCAAATACACTGCTGGCCACTGTAAATGCAATACCCTGAAGGAAACACGCAAATAACATGAAATTTACAACATGCATTAGCGGAGGTGAGATATGCAAATGATTAGAATTTCAGCGTAGACGCACATCACGCGCGCCTGTGGCGCCACTTCAAAGCGCTATTTAAGGCTTGGAGATTTCGACGATTTCAAGTTCGGCAATTGTGTTTTTCTTGTGGTTTTTTCAAAAAAACGATCAATTATGGCTCGTCGAAAACAGCGATCATCTTTTGATCAAGTATCCGAGTTCGACAGAGGAAGGATAGTGGCCTACCGAGATTGTGGATTATCTTTCAGGGAAATCGGTAGTCGTGTTCGACGAAACCAAACAACTGTACTGCGGATATGTGATCGTTGGATGCAGGAGGGTACGACGGACCGGCGTGTTAGATCGCATCCACCTCAGCGCACCACTTCACGTGATGACAGGCAAATTGTGCGCATGGCAGTGACGGATCGTTCAGTCACATCACGAACCATAGCACAGCACATGCAGTCTGTAACGCATCATCCAGTGTCTGCGCGTACCATTCGACGCCGTTTACAGCAGAGTGGCCTGTCCGCAAGACGTCCATTGCTTTGTCTACCCTTGATGCAGAACCACAGACGTCTCCGCCGCCAATGGTGCGATGACAGAAGGATGTGGACGGCAGAATGGAATGAAATTGTCTTTACTGACGAGTCACGCTTCTGTCTGCAACACCACGATGGTCGCATTCGAGTCTGGAGCCACCGTGAAGAGAGGATGCTGAACAGCTGCGTTATGCACCGCCACACTGGTCCTGCTACGGGTATTATGGTATGGGGCAGTATTGGATATCACTCTCGCACACCTCTAGTACGCATTGCCGGTACTTTAAACAGCCAGCGCTACATCTCCGAGGTGTTGGAGCCAGTTGTCCTTTCTTACCTTCAGGGCTTGCCCACAGCCATATTTCAATAGGATAATGCGCGACAACACGTGGCACGCATTGTCCAACGGTTCTTCGTCAATCGCCAGATTGAATTGCTTCCTCGCTCTCCGGATCTTTCGCCGATAGAAAACATGTGGTCCATGGTTGCTCTACGATTGACCCAGATTCCATCCCCAGCTGCCACAGCAGATGAACTTTGGTAACGTGTGGAAGCTGCTTGGTCTGCTGTACCCCAAGAACTCATCCAAAGTCTCTTTGAATTAATGCCGAGGCGTGTGGCAGCGGTGATCTCCAACAATGGCGGCTATTCTGGCTACTGATTTTGGCAGGAACCACACTTCACAGAAGTCTATAAATTTAATCATTTGATACTTGGTCAACATGTTATCTACAAAATAAATTTTGTTGTGATATCTCTTGTCTTTCTTGGTGTTGCAATTTGGGTGGCCAGCAGTGTATATAATCGTGTATTTATTGGCTATCAAGAGTATTTTTCAGATAGTAATTTGCACGCGTAAAAAATAAAAACAACATATTAACATTATTCCAAGTATCGAGGATGACCAATAGAAGAGGATAGCCAAAAAAGACTGGGATGTGAGCTCCTGTAGAAATTATAAATTAGTTGAGAGGTCCAAACAGGAATTCGGGTTCCATCATCGAGATTCATTAGCAAAGAATTACGATGAGCTGAAGTAGAATTGAAAAGGAAAGCAAAGTAAGAATACTGTAATTCACAATTTTCCAATTAGAAACTCATTACTTTTCAGTTCATTTCCAATTCCATGATTTCCTTAATACATTAATACTGTTCGTTTAAAGTTAATTAATTATCACGTTTATGATTCTTAGGGCCGTTGGAACTTATGAAAGTAAAGAACAGGTCATTTACCCGTGAAATAATACAGTGTTTAATTGAAATAGTCATCGAACGCTTCGGAACATGAACTCGTTGTTTCAAATTACTTTTTTACGATATAAATATTTAAAGATCGATCTATGACACCAAATGTATTTTTCTATATGACTATGCACCGTAAAATCTATTTTTTAATTATTTTTTATAATCTGTAGAGTTCTCCATTTTATTTAAGCCGAATGTTAGATAAGTAGACAGACTCCTGAAAGCTTAAATCAGACTGTTCTGGAAAAATTAAAACTTTTATTAAGTGAAATGTAAATTCACTTTATAAGTTCTATTTTAGAATGGTTGGAAAGCAATTTTAAAGTCATTTTTAAAACCAGAAGACCAGTGATTTTATTCTGTGACTGGCATTCCCATTCTAAAATTTAGCCAGAATCTTCAAACTAAAGTTAATAAGAACATTCAGAAATCTTAAAAGACTAGAAGTACTTGCATTTTACAGAAAATGAGTAAGAAAAACTTCCGATAAATCAATGTATAGGTAAAATATAAAATTGAAGTTCTGGAACATAAAAGGGAATACATACGGCTTTCGTATTATCTTCTGTCTGGGAAAGTAGTAATTGGCACAATTTTGTTGTATTCAACTTCGGTGACTTTGGTAAAAGCAAAGAAAAAAAATATAAATAAAAATAAATTACAGGGACTGTTTGTTCAGTTTGAAATCTTTCATTAACTATTTGAAATACCACTTTCCTGTATTATTCACCATTTTGAAATCCTTTGTAAATATTCTCGAGAAAAAGTTTGCTCCCAATTATTTTATACAAATTTTATTTCTGGTCTTTTACTATTCCAGGCTGCCCATGATGATGTATGATCGTCAGAGTCATAGGTGTATGATGAGTGATGTATGATGATGTATGATCTACAGTGTCACATAATCCTTAAGCATTTAAAATTTAACAATACTCTAGCACGGCATGTTATCAGTTATTTGTTACATTTTCACTTTTAAGAATTATGTGTTTGATCAGCATGCACATCTTATGCCGATATATTCAAAATATGTATAAAATTAGTTCAAAATTTGGAGGAATTACACACTTCACGTGGTCTATTTAACATTTTCATTATACATTTAATTGAAATCTGTGGCAGTGAGAAAATGAAGTAATTGGTTGGGGTTTATTAGATATTAATTACTACTATACTATTAATGATGATTATGATTTTAAATTCATTGCTTAATGATTGTGGTTAGTACATTGATTGATTGTGATTCCCAAATAATGGAAACAACTCTGGTTTATACTGACAAATTAATTTATTGATTATTAAAACACATAAATAATACGCTACAAGTTACTAAATATTTCCTCCGGAATTTACACATTATTCACAACTTCTTTACTACTAAATTAATTCTCTACTACACATATTTTAACTCATTCAATTATTATTATGACAATATTTCGTACTTCATCTACACATATTACTCTCAACTTCATTCCTACTAAATTAATTCACCACAACACCTATATTTAATTCATTCAATTATTATTACAGTCTTTCGTACTTCATCTACACACACTACTCTCAACTTCATTACTACGATACATATATTTAATTCATTCAATTATTATGACAATCTTTCGTACTTCATCTACACATATTACTCTCAACTTCATTACTACTAAATTAATTCATGTATATAAGCATAACCTCATATTAATTAAATTGTTTTTTACGAATTATCGGTCATCTCCTTAACATCTTATATTCAAACAATATACTCATCGCGCTCTATACTAATTATTAAGGCTACACACTGAGAAGCAATGATAGTAATATAAAAAGGAAACGCAAAGTCGGTACCTCGGAAGATGACAGTTGAATCACTATGTGCAGCTGGCACTCGTAATGACGAACTTCTTTGTATTTATCATCGCACGGAACTAGGGCACTTTTTTGTCTGGTATAAGGCTCCGTCAGTCATGGCAGACACTCTATGCTCATCGTCGGTTCTCTAACTCCATCACTCCTCGCAGACCCTCGGCACGGGACACTGGGCGCTCGACAACTTCTATCTCGAAACTTCTAACTCACTCTCCTCATAGGTATATGTGCCTTGACACCACTTCTATATCTCAAAAAACTTCTGACTAACTCTGACTTCTTCGGTTATCTGTCTTCCTTTCTTATTTCATATTATTTTCTTATTAATGTTGACTCCGCCTCTTATAATTTCCATTGGTCATATTATTACCATGCCATCACCATTCGTCCGTGGCTGCCTCTTCTCAATCCCCTTTTCACCAATGCGCATAGAGGGCGGGATTTATAAAATTCTCCCTCAAATTTAACTTTCCCATGCTTCGGCTTCAAGCAGGGTGGCCTGTTTTATAGCCATCATAAATTTCCTTTTCTTCTATTCGTGCAACTCACTCTCTTCAACTTTTATCTTATATTTCTTGCTACAAACACAATCTCTAAATTTCGTTTCGGTATATTGCTGGCTTTCTCCCCTTCTCTTTTTATTTCCCGTCATTTGCCATGTTTCTTTCTTGCATTTAGCAATTATTTTACTTCGTCCTGTAATTTTCAATTCTCCTGCCCCTGGCCGTGACACTACTGTCATGTCCCTATGACAAAATCCACTTCAGTAAAATTGGCAGGCTAGATCTCTGCTACCTAGTGTTTTTTTATTTAGAACGAGAATTCTCTTGCTTTACTAGCAAGACAAATACAATTTTATTTACAGATTTCGGAGTTTTAATTGAGTTAGGAGTACCATGTTAATTTAGCAATTTCTGAACTCTTTGGAAAACGCTTGAGCATACTCTAGCGACTGGAGTTATGCCGTTTCCATACATAAAACATTTAAATTGTTTCTTACTGTTGTGAATTACAGCCTCTCAAAACTGCTGAAATAGTTTGAAGTTCTACAAAGTCAAACCCTTAGACTGATTACGGGGATGTAAAAACTACACCAATATCGGTTCAATGATATTGCTAACTGATTATAAACAGGTGCAAACCAGTATCGAAGAGATAGCGGTTGTATTGTTTGAAAAATCAAAGAGATTAGGAAATCCCAAAAGAGCAACTATGAGAATGTAACAAAAACTTTAAAGTTTGAACATGGGTTTATCCAGAAGTTGTTGAAACTTAGATGAAGCAATGGTCTGAAGGACCTGTTCCAAGGGTTTTTGAAAAACCGTCTTTCCTTACAAATGTAGAGAATTTAGAACTTATATAACCTATACTAATAAAATTAATTTTGGGGAGACGTTGTACTCGATATTAAGCTTTGAATAAAGCGGTTGCGGCATTTCATTGGTTTGTTTTATAATTCTTGGCCGATTCTGACACAAATAAAAAATCTCAGCAGTAACAGATCTAGAAATACATTTTATTCAGTATAACATCAGCCCTCTGGAGTAATACATTGTACCCAACGTGTTTTCAGGGCATAAATGCCATGGTGGCAGAAGCTGTCATCACAGTATCTCAGAAATCGCTATCGGCATAAATCCCAACATCTTACATAGCGAACTGTTTGTACCCCAAGAAGTGATCCAAATGGTGAAGCATGTGAAAGTCTAAGGGGGACAAGACTAGTAATTATGCAATGTGAGAGAGGATCTTGGACCCCAAAGCGTTGATTTTGTGCATGGTTCCGATAGACACATGCGGTTGTGCCCCATCATGCAGGAGTATGGGATCCAAACGATTGACGAGCGACGTTTACTTGTTGCATAATTTCTGGGGACATTTTCCCAGCTGACTGCAGGACACGTCCATTTCGATTGTTTGACCTCGCAGCCAAAAACTCATAATGCACCACAGTCTTGACAGTCCATCACATACAGATCAGAACCTTCTGTATGTGGAAATTGGGTTCGGATATTTGTTTCGGTGGTTCCCCTTCATTGAGTAACTGCGCTGTTCCCTCTCTGTTGTTATAAAGTACCTATTTTTCATCAACTGTAAGGATCCGGCTCAGAAAAGGAGCTGCTTTGATCTAAATGCAATACCCTTTATGTACACGTGGATTGAACCAATTCACTTTGCAGGCGAGTTTGATAATTTCTATTACGATGCTGGATGCTGGATTTTGGCACCAGAGTTTGTGGTTTCGAATCCCACTCTTGGCATGGACGTTTGTAGCCGTTCGGAATCGGCTTTAAGCAGTAGGTCCCGGTCTAATTAGCTTTCGTGTAGCAAAAAATGACCGTGCGTCTATAAACAAAACCAAACTTTTGTAACCTACTCTGAAAATCAGCCTTATCGGAATCAGCCAATACTTATGACACAACCCAATACATTTGTCATTTCATTCACATATAAGAAACAAATTTAAGTTTTCAACTTAACGTTTCTAGTAATGATTTCATACCTTGAGCTCATTTTCTCCCGAGACTGACTTCCCTCAAAATATGAAGAGAGTCAGATTTCTAGTAATAGCAGTGTCTTTACGAGCAGTGAAGAGTGAAAATACATCGTAACCGAACAATTTTCAGTAAGCGTACGTACAATTAGCATAAGATGCATTAGTTTCAAATCGCAACGAAAAAAATATAACTAACATAAGCTTCTTCAGTAAACTCTCAAACACTTTTACTAAAAATTCAGTTTAATAAAATGGATAAAGCAATAGACGCCTGATTTATTTTATGATTTTCCACTCATAATTGTTATGCCGAAACTTAGAATTCATCCTTGGATTAATCCAATGTCAAAGCCATTATCAGATAATATTTGTTCCCTAGTTCGAGCTTAAAAATTTAAAGCGCTATCATTCCTTTAATGGAGTAGGTTCAGTTCACAAATTCTTCCAGGGAACGATAAATGACAAGTCGAAAGGGACTGAAGTATTTATTAAGTGGTCGTTGTAAATTGCAATCGATTTACTCCTTTCTTAATAAACTGATCCTGATGATCGAAAACTTTGAATAGTGTGTGAGTAGTATCTGTCTTATAAGTAATTTCGGTCTGTATTGAGAAGATTTTAAGGTGTTAAATAAGGGATAAATAAAAAATATTTGAAATGTAAAACCTATAAACTATTTTTGGCATTGACAAGTAGGCTGCCAGGCTATATTGCCAATTGATTTTCTATTCATTGAAGAATGGCACTTATTTAATGTAAAATATTAAATTTAGGTAGTATAAGAGATTCTAAGGTGTCTTAAAAAAAGTTAGGTAATCGATGAAAATGCTGCGTAACAAAATTGACACTGTAATCATGAACCCCTACCAAGTGGGTATTGATTCTTCATCAAGAAATACTTAATGAACACCATGAGAAATAAGAATTTGCTCGTAACATTACTCTATGCCCAGCATCTACGATCTTAGGCTTTCACCAAACCTCAGGGTTCTATTGAGGCTTTACTTCGTATAATATCCAACAAAGACATAATTAAGAATACTCCTCATTTAGATAAACATACATTGGGTGAAAACCTCAAACAATTTATGAATAAAACGTTTCAAAGCATTGGTACTCACGACACCAATCTCCTTCTAAATCGATGACCGAACTCTCCTTGAGCAGGAGGAAATGTACTTGACACTTTTTACACAAAAAGCTAACACACTTTATTAACTCTTTACATCGACGAACATTATTAAGTTTCATCCAACCTTTCGGCGGTGGTTCAATCTATCATTACAAATAGTCTCACACTCACTAGCGGATTTACGTCCAACTTCAAACACTCCAGGCTCGCATAGCGCCTGCTTTCGCTCATTTCACTACACCCCTAGTTGAACTACTGATGCTAAACAGTTGTATAAACACTATCTCTCGTTCACTAATGAAGCTGCACTCCCTCTAACTCAACGACTTCCATACTTAAACATGCCAAATCAAACCCCTTTTCCAAATGTATGATCTTTAGCTGTATTCACATTTTCAGAAAACCCACTCGTGATACAATTAGCCGTATGTATATTATACAATTTGTAAAATATACATACGGCTTATCAAACCTATGCAAAGTTATGAAATATTGATTCGAAAGAGATTAAAGTCAATATCAAGCTGTACCATAAAAGATCTTGCAATAAATATTGTTCTTTCGTACTTTTTGTCTTTATATCTCTAAAAGAATTTACTTTTCTGCTAGAATATAATTTCCCTAAAAAAAACTTATCATGATGTACCAATTGCACTGCTTTATGTTTTGAAAAGAAAGACCAGGGTTTAATAAAACAACGAAATGTTTAAAAATATATTAAGCCTCAACATTTTTCATTTCATTAATAGTTAATTTTTTGTCATTATGTAAATATATTTTTATACATAGTTATAATAATTCTTATTCATTTCTGAATGATATAGAATTTTTTTTTCACGGTTACAAAAAAATTAAATATCCTGAAAAAAACGTTGCGTTATGCATAATTCTCTCTTTCAAAATAAGTATCACATTTAACACTTGAAAAGAATGTGCAAATGTAACACTTCTTTCAGACAGGGGAGTATTTGAATGCACAAGTAAAAAAATTTCGACATAAACAGTAATACTGAGGATAATGTATTAAAATACTGATACGCTAATTTTAAACACTCAGCATTATTTGTACTGTCATTCTGAATGATCTTGTATGACAAAGCAAGAGATATATTTCTATAAGTTATGCAAAAGAGGTATTCAAAAGTCACATGATAAAACTTTTACTTCTACATTTCGCAAAGGTTTGGCGTTAACGTCACGTGGGCTGCCCTGAACAGCAGATAATTAAGCGGAAATTGTTTAGAAATGAACAACAAATGCACTACTGACTTGAAATCTGATTTAGTACAATTTCAGTGCGTCATTCTCAAGATGGCGTTAGTCACTCTACCGTAGAGGACATCTGTAACGCTACTGGCAGTAAATTTAGTTTTGTGTTGAGTGTGTCCTCGTATCCGAGCACTTTCATGCGACACAAACTGCGTGCCGAGTCTAGGCCTTTGCGTTTCGAAACCCAGTTCAATCTCTCTTACAACTGCCCCTTTCTGGAGAACGAGTTGGAGTGTTGTAATCGGCGAACATGGATGACTTCCTGTGGGATGGATTAAACAGCATAACTTTTCTCATCCCTAATTATCTGAAATAAAAAACCTTTCACCAGAAAGTAGACTTGATGAGGCTAACTAAAATGCCTTTATTTTTCTTATTTTACATAAAAACATAGTAAAAATGGGGATCGATTTGATCCAATAGCTTGGAAGAAAAATATTTACAAAACTCAACTATTAAACAAAAAAAAAAAAAGAATACAGATAAGCGTGTCATGAACGGGCGAAAACTAACCTACTTTAATTTTGAAAAACCTACTTAAACTGAATGGTAAAGGTTGGGATAGGTACAGGAAGAAAGAAGGGATACAAGCTTAATGGCTCGACAATACGTCGTAAACACATCTAAATATCTAACTTGCTGCGAAAACAGCTACTAACACAATGGCTGAAAGCCCCAACTCATTCGCAGAATAGTTACTTCTTAAAAACCCCCCTCGCTGAAAAAATACGTACATCTTAAATACTTGTTGTATTTACTTGTACAAACTCCATTGGCTGTGACGCGAGAGCTTCGTAATTCCAGTCCTGCCTTCAAAGTTGAAAAATCTGCATATTTATTTTAAACCATCCGTTCATGATACGTTTTTAAATATTGAGTTTTCCGACGAAGAGAGAACAAATACTACACTTCCTCGGTTCCCAACGGCTTTGGTTATGCGATGCTACAGAATCACTCTCGCAGCTCGCTCCGTAATTTGCTATATCTTTTTAATAGAATCTGCGAGGAATATACTTTCCCAACCTCTTGGAGTAGGTCAATAGTCATTCCCTCTTCTAATTCGAGAAAGAATGCTACTAAATCTAAATACTAAGCTTTGTCTGCCACCTAAACAAAGCGGTTTTCAGTGTTTCTGGCCCCCGATGGATAATATCACTGCCTTAGAGTGCTATGCTCGGTATGCTTTTGTCGGAAGAATCTATCTCATGTCAGTTTTCTTTGAGATCGAAAAGGCATATGACCGGACGTGGCGATATAGCCTCCTTCGTGACCTTTATAATAAAAACTTTCTTGGCTACTCGATTTTCATTGCAAACTTTCTGTCACTACGGGAATTTCAAGTTCGCATTGGTTCTACACTTTCCGATATTTACATTCAGGAAGATGGAGTTCCTCAGGGCATTGAACTTCGTGTCATACTGTTTTCCCTTAAAATTAATGACATTTTACGGGGCTTATCACCATCTGTTCGTGGAAACCTGTATGTCGATGACTTGCAGATTTCCTGCAAAGGCAAGGATATGCATTACATCCAATGGCAATTACAAAATGTAATCTCTCGCATGATAACAGGGTGTTCGGAGAACTGTTTTACGCTTTTGGTCGAATAAACGTCTTGCGGACATTTTTACAGATGCAAAGTTTTGCATCCTGACCAGTAGATTTACGTAGGTGACTGTTATCTCCGCGGTGGACGTTGTTCATTAACTCTCCGAAAGTTAACTCTCTTTCCTCACGTAATGCATTTACGGCGGAAGTCTGAACAACCCCCAAACTTGCTGAAAGTTCTGCCCAACGATTCCTGGGGAGCTGATCGGTCTACTATGATCCATGATTATTGCACGGTCATTCGATCAAAAATGGATTTTGGATGCGACGTGTACGGTTCGCTCGCTTTTCTGTACTACGGAAACTTGATACCATCCGTCACTTCTCTCCGAATTTGTTCTGGTGCTTTCAGAACATCGCCTATTAAGAGCCTGAATGTCATCTGCGGCAAGCCTTCTTTACCATTCATTCACAAGCCGTTATTTCTGCAGTTGTACTTTCGTATCCTTCCGCATCCTGCTCACCCACTCCATTCAGATCTTCTTGATAGTTAGTATGATATCGACAATACCAAAATCGGCCTTTTTGTATACCACCATTCGGACCTCTCATGATGACGCTCATTTTTTTGTTGTCGCTCTGTGATGTGGATGCCACGCTGAGACCGACTTTACTTTTTCCACCTTCTAGAATGGAATCTACAAGTCGATAATAAGCTGTGACTATGCTTTGGTACTTGGTCATCTGACCCACTGCGCATCGCAGACGTCATACTTACACGTCTGAGAATTGGTCATTCTCTTTTGACACATCGGCAGTTGTTGGTGGGCGAGGCTGCTCCTCTTTCTGAACACTGTCACTCTCCACTTTCAGTGTCTCATACATTGACGTCTTGCCCCACTCTAAAATACCACAACACAAGCTTTTTTTTGGTTGCAGTAGTTCACTAATCTGTCAGATCTGCTGGAGGACTTCCCCCTTTGACACTCACATACACACACACACACACACACACCCCACCACTACTAGCCCCCTTCTCTATTCGCCTTTTTTCTAGTGATTTTATACATAGTCTTTGCTTTTATTATTGATTTTGTGTTGTTTTACCGTTTTGTGTTATTTACCCATTTTTATATCACTGTTCATATCATTGATTCTTTATATCAGTTTTATACATCACTGTTTTCATCACTTTTATATATCATTACATGTTATACCTATCAAATTTTTATCACCTTTGTACATCATTGTTTTCTATCACCTTTGTACATCATTGTTTTTTATCACCTTTTTAGATCAATTTCACCTCTGCACGTCTTTTAAGTAATGAAAAACAAATCTTTTAGCACTGTAACTTCCGCTGTTGATTCTATCCTGGAGCTTCTATAAACTTTTTTTTTATCGGTTCTAGTCTTGTGCTTGGCGCTTTAAGTCCTATTTTGGATCTAGCGCCATAAAACCCAACCAATGAACCAACCTGACCTGGGCACTCAGTAATTGAAGTAGAGAAATGGTAGCTTTAAATAGTGGAAAATACTGCTTAAACTAAAGCTACAACTTTCGATAGATGAAAACATTAAGCATAAGAATACTTATTAGTTACTTGGCGAGTTGTATTTTACCCATGCTTTTATTTTTCTGACTATCGATCTCGAATTTTTTTCTTCCTTTTTTGAGCATATAAGAATACAAAGTATTCAATAAAAATTTCTGATATGTATTTAATATACAGTCACAGCAATGAGATAAATAAAGAGCATTTTGCCATAAGAAACACAAACAACTGCAATGAAATTATACAGATCATGAACATAAATTTATCTAAACACACAAGGAAAAAAGTGCGTATAGTGTAAGATATAACAAAAATATTTTAGAAAAAGAGATTTGGACAAAAAAAATTTTAAGAATCGCTATCACTCTGAAAATAAAATACTTTTACAAGACGGTAAATCAAATTAATATCCCAAGTAGCACATCAGTTCTGCGTATATAATCCTAAATCATGCAAAAATAGTACTGATATTATGAGGCTTCTGCAACAATTAACTATATTTACCAAGAAGCAGAAACAAAAATTTTATTTTTCTCAATGTTCCTATCCAATAATAATACTGTGTTATTTTGCTTAATTTCGTTGTGGCATGTGTCAAAGCTATTTCTATTCTTTCTTGCAAGTAGCATTTACATGCTTCATTTCTGCGGTTATCCCCTGCTTTGCAACCCGATGTGCATTGTGACACGGATTTCTTTCGATTTAAAACTATGGAAACAAAAACCAACATTAACAAGGATATTCAAAATTTTGTTGCTCCACAAAGCAAGAATCAAGAAAATATTTGAACAGATGCATTTAAATTTGGGACATAAATGTGTGGAAACATTCAAACTGTTGTTCTATACCTTTCTAAAACTGAAATATCATGCATTTCACTCATCATTTAACTATTTCAATGTGCTAAATCTTGTGTGATTTTTTTTTGTATTCCTTACAGTTTTAACCTGTCTATTGAATTATGACTTATGAATTTAATAAATTACCCCATATTTAAAAAAAAAATTCAGGAAGTCTCTTCTAACGAAACTACCACGGGTTATTAACGTAGGATTACTAATCGTTGCTTACTTCTTTTGTATATACCGGGTGAGTCACAAATTCGTGGAAAGTTAAAAAACTCAAAATGAAAGAAGTAATACTCGGAAAAATTCTTCTGTTTGAGCCAATAAGATCAGAGGGACATTGGATTTTTTCCATGTAAAAAAAAAACAAAGTTTCCAAAAGTAACCGAAAGAGGGCGCTCACATGTAATACTGAGACGTCTTATGCAAATCAGGCAAACTAAAACAGATAATCAAACAGATCACAATAACATGAGACTGTTCATTTATTTTAAAGTAACATATGTTCCACATTACTACCAGCACAAGGTAATAGGCATGTGAGGCGCGTCACTAAGCCCATTACAGCGGATTGTAGCATCCATGGCAGAGACTGCCTGTCGAATGACATTTTTGAGTTCCACCAAAGCGGTTGGGGAGCCCCGGTATACACGAGACTTCAAGTATCCCCTCAACTAAATTTGTCAGGGTCAAGTCTGGGGATCATGAGGGCCACTGAACCTTACAACCTCGACTTATAGACTCGGTCTTCAGTGAAAGATTCCAACAGGAAAGTCTTGATATCACGTGGAATGTGGGGCGGGGCACCATCCTGCATGAAGGTGACAACAGGTAACGCATGTCTTTCCTGCAATGCAGGCTTAACGTGGTCACGCAAAAGCGCCCTCTTTTGGTTACTTTTGGAAACTTTTTTTTAACATGGAAAAAAAATCCAATGTCCCTCTGATCCTATTCACGCAAACAGAAAAATTTTCCGAGCATTATTTCTTTTATTACGAATTTTTAAACTTTGCACGAATTTATGACGCACCCGGTATGTATGTTTGTGTTATGTATATATGTATCTATATATATGTACTCATGTATATATATATACATATATGTATGTCAAAATTTTTAAGCTTTTTGGTACTTTTGTGTTTAACTGTTTACTGCTTGTCCAAGCGATACAGACTGGGTTTCGCACACTGCCACAATTATAACTCACGAGGTACGGACGAACGGTTTTGACGTCTGAAATTTTCCTTTCTGGAGGACCGTTATGGAGGAACGTAGTCCTACGTTAAAAATATTTGTTATCTGAATATATAGAAAGTGCTAAATATAAGTTTAAGGCATTATTAGTCTATTTTGAAGTTTTATAAAAATTAATAAGCAAATAATTGCATATTTTGAAACATACATACAAATTAACTATTTTTTAAACTGGATTTCAGAGTTTAAAATTTTATAATAGTTTTTAATCGCATACATAAAAAACCCTATTTTATTTAGATTTTTTAAATGTATGAAAAAAACTTTCTTTTGAAAAAGATTGGGTACAATGTTTATTATAAAAATTTAAAAAGTTTGAAAGTTGGCTAAAACTTAATTATAATTTAGAAAAGCTATTCCAAAGAAAAATGTTAGGCTTAATCCCAAATTATCCTCTAGAAGGACTGATTCGGATTTCATTCTTTATTTATGCCTCTTCTGGAGGTCAAAATACAATAGGAAATGAATCGTTTCAATCAGCTTATTCTTTATTAAGTTTACCAACTGGTGGAAAATACTGCGATTTATTAGCTTGAGAGCATGAAGTTGAAGAGAAGACAATTTTTACGATTCTAATCTCACAATAATCATTGGGTAAACTTCTGAAACAACCATATCTTTTCGTAGATTTTTAGAGGAGGTATATAAAAATCGTGAATATGAAAAATATTTCTATCTGAGATATAATTTCATATTATTGAAATGGGATATGTTGGGCACCCATAGGTTTCATTAATCTTAAAGCATTAATTTGAAAGAGATGTACGTATTTTTAATATTTTTCTGGCGAACTGAAAATATTGTCAGAGTGAGCGCAGTAGATTAAAGAAATATAGAATGCAAATCCTAAAATCAGCGCGTTCCGAGGAGAGTTCTACCAGCAATCTGTATGGACTTTTAAACTCTTTAGATTATTTATGTTTTCCAAAAGACATCTCATATTTTTTTACTTTATAAAATCCTTTAAAAATACCTAATACAGATATGGAACTTATATAACATCTTTAAGTTGAAAATATTTTAACTGACTTTTTAAAATGTTTTGCCTTTGTCTTTCACATCATTGGAATAAGATTTTATTTTATAGTAGGCAGCTGATGGTTTCTCTGGCTAGGGAAATCAGAGACTGTCTTAACCATTTTTTTCCTATGCCATTCCTCGCGAGGTTATCTGATGCGATTTTACTCAGTGATGCAATATCATTGTAAGTAGGTATGGGAAGTATTAATATATGAGGCGTTGAAAGGCAAAGTGGTATAAGTCACATTTTCAACTTTTTTCATTTGGGGGCATATATATAATATTTATGTTCCATTTATAGTGGAATTGTAAATAGTTATTATTTGCAATATTGTAATAATTATTATGAATTATAATTTGTTCAATTTATGGTGGAATTTTTTGTTGTTTTTGAAGCTAAACTCTCTTGACTTACACCACTTGACTTACTGACTTACACCACTTTGCCTTTCACCGCCTCATATGATAAAAATAATTTTAAAAACAGCTGTTCAAAAAATGCTGAAAAAAAACGGGACCAAGACGTTTGCTAAAGGGTGATTCAATTTGCAGAGGCCCCGAATTTTCTATAATAACTCTCGCTGAGATGAAGCATTCTGAACCCAAACAAATATGCTACATACCTTGACGTACGTGTAATCGATTGCATTGCATGCGATACTGGAAGTGATCTCCGTTCAGCCGCATATGAGCTGCTAAAAATCCTTTTGCCACTCACAAAACACCGCTCCTAGATGAAAAGGTTGGAGTATGGTGCGCGATATTTCGGTCGCGCATCATAGACATTTTCTTTGACACCACCGTGAACACCGATGTGTATCCGGACATTTTTGAACAGTTAGTGAATAAGCTAGATGATCGTGCATGGGGGAAATTAAGTTCATTTTCGGCAACAGGGTCATTACAAAGGGGCTTTGGCCACCATGGTCGGCGGATCTGACACCACCAGACTTCTTCCTTTGTGAAATGTCTATCAGAACAATCCTCGCACTGTGGAAGATTTGAAGGAAAACATACAAAGGTAAATTCCTGGTATTTCCCCCAATATCATTACCAATACGTTCAGGAACATGGAGCGCTGCGTCGAATTTTTTCTGGCAGAAAAGAGATCACTTCCAGTATCACATGTAATGCAATCGATTGCACATACTTCATGGTATGTAGCGTATTTTTTTGGTGCAGATATCTTCATCCTAGCTACAGTTATTGCAGAATATTCGGGCCTCTAAAGAGTGAATCACCCTATAGAACATTGCAATTTGTTCTGTAAGGGAAAGCATGTATCGCCAGATGGTCAAGTTTTATTTTATGATTTTAGCTGTTATTGAAGCATACGCCGTTTTTTAAATTTTAGCTATACTACCAGGTGAGTCGAATTATATTAGTGTTTATCAGGGTCGTCAGTCAGAACAAGCTGACGTTATTGAAGTGAAATATTCTCATAAAAATGCCACCGAGTCCAAGGCTGTCATCGAGCGCGGGATTTCTTGTTTCCCCTCGGAAAATCTAGCAAATTCTGAGAAGAAACCACCCGCGAAGTGCTAAACCGAGAGAACGGCAGAGATTTTGTGTTTTTAGAAAGATCGGCCTGCAACTTCGAGTCAAACAGACGTGTTGTTTAGGAGCTCCTGTTTTTGGGCCGAGATGGCTCCTGCAGCCTGTATTGTGAATCTGCACTTAAATTAACTAATTATGTTGTACCTTTTAAAGTTAAATTTTTTTTTGTAAATAAATTGTTAAGTTTCTGTTTAAAAATTGGCTTTTGCATTTTAATTAGGACTCTGTCTTTCTTAGTCATGAATTCAATAATAGTAATTTTAGCAAAGCCTCAGAAAATTGCCTTACCTAAATATCGTTACGCCACAACGCTCATAGGATGTCCCGAATCACAAAGAGAGCAGCCTGGTGTGTGTTGAGCCTATTATGAAATACATCAGCCCCCCCCCCCCCCCAAAAAAAAAAAAAGCAAATCGTGTCCAATTTAGAGACAAAACAAGGTCATTGTAGTATTGCTGGGGGAAACTTGGAATGGAAAAACCTCAGTTGAGGAGACACTGCCATGCTGTTCTCTTGGCCTTTCCGACCACAGTGAGATTTCAGCAATAAATTAAATTCTAAATATATCAAAAGTTTGGTCGAATAAGGGCCTTTTCACCTAGAAACCCTCAGCGTCAGCGTAAATTTTTTTGACCAATCATATACCAATCATTGACTCATTTAACCAATCAGCGCCAACGAAACCTTTAAGGCTGACGCTGACGGATCTATGTGAACAGGCCGTAAGTCCATTTAAATTCTAGGCTTTTGAAAAACAGTCGTGGACTTACTTGCCATAAAGTCTGCACTCTCATTTCTCGCAATACCACACGCGCAGGCACCTACTGTAGCACAGTAAAGCCATTGTAAAGAAAGTTGAGAGGAAAAGTTAAAATTTTTATATTACACTGGGAATACGACAAATAATCTTTAATTATATTTGAAAATTCAATACTTAAGATCTACTTGAAACAGGAAATAACTCGCATGTTTAGTAACCACTGATTAAAAAAACATTTTTTTTTGCCTAATGCGGAGGCACTTTGTCATGAGACATTCGCCTTTTGTTATTCACCGCGATTTACTGGCTACTTTATTATGGGAGCACACTATATGTGAGCCAACATTGTTCCCTATGAGGGAGACAACACGGAAACGACCAAGCCTGATTCGGGATTTGAACCCAAGCCCACTGCATGGCGGCTCAGAACTCTAACCACTAAACCAAGTGGGTGGTTGATTTAAAGAATTAAAATAACTTAATTACCAACTTTATAACATATCTAGACAAACTCATAAAAACTAAAATAATTTGATTACCAACTTTGTAACATATCTAGGCAAATGTGTAAAAACGTTGAGATGTATTCACTCACCTTGGAATATTTTGTATCTGGTTTGGAGCACTACGGTCAACTTTTTGCTACACGATAGCTTACTAGACCGAGACCTATACTTTAAAGCCGATTCCAAACGGCTGCAAACATCCATGCCAACAGTGAGACTCGAACTCACATGATCTGAACCGAATGCCAGCGTACTAGACATTCGGCCATCACCTGGTGTTTTGTATCTGGAAAATCAAGCTAATACTAAAAGTTAGGACGTCCCAAAACTATATCAATAATCCAAATATTAGTCTCAATAAGCTTAATTTGACAATGAAGTTCTTACCAAATTGGATAAAGCGTCTCATCGTTATGCAAAAATATGCAGACAATTTTATGCCTAGATTTTAAAAAACGTTAAATACAGTTGGCTCTCTGTTTAACGACGCTCTACTTAACGACAATCTCTATTTAAAGACGATATTTCCCAGTCCCGGACCCTCCGACGAAAAAAAATCTATTTAAAGACGACGTTGTTTCTGTTTAACGACGATTTTCTTTTCATGATAAACTTTTTCTTCAACATTTTACCTGAAGGAGGGGAACCTTCTGTGGGGGAAAACAAGTTTGGTTTCAATAACAGACCCGGAATTTCCTTGATGTTTGCAATGTTGCAATCATAGACTTGTTGCAGTGGGAAAAATGGGGGGGGGGACTCGGAAGATTGACTATTCATTCATGGAGCTGTTAGTGCGGGAGCTGAATCACTCTATTATCCCTGCCATCTGTTGTCATGTGACTTACGAACTGTCCAATAGCAGCTCTCTCTCACTCCTTCCGGGAAGAAGGTGTTCATGTTTAGAGAATTCGTGGTTGTGTGTAGGAGTTCATTCCAGTACGAATACTAGGTGAGCAGAGCAAAATGGCATCAAAGTGAAAGCATCTTACGCTACACGAAAAGATGGAGATATTGAAGACTGGCAAGAAAGTATTGGAATAACAAAAGTCCAATTCGCAAGACAATTTCAGCTACCCGAGTCTACTCTCAAAGTCATTTTAGCAAGGAAAGAGAAAATTCTTGTAGCAGCACAAAAATTTGTTTTGGGATCCAAATTCAAACGGTAGAAAATTCAATGTGGCCGATCAGAAGAGTTTGATAACGTAGTCCTGCAATGGTTTCACGAATCAAGAGCATCCATTAATGAACAATGCGGCTGACAGTATGAAAATTAGAAAATTTACGATCTTGGAAGTAATGCACATGATAACATCAGCATGGAAAGAAGTTTCTTCATCCACAATAAAAAACTGCTTTCGCGTTGCTGGAATTCACAAAGTACTTGTTGTGAAACTGCAAAGTACGGATGTAGAAATCAATGAAGACGACATTACCCCTGAAGAATGGAGAAGTCTTGTTGAAGATGAGGATGTTTCAATTCAAGATTTCTACAATTGTGATGAATGTGTTTTAGCAACAGATTACAGAAATGTAGAACAAATTTATGAAGATATAGTAAACGAAAACACAGCGTCAGACGAAGAAGGTGAAGTTGAAGACACGGAAAACGAGACAATGCCACCGTCTTACACAAGATGCAACTTCTGCTCTAGATGTTCTCCGACGCTATATTACATCGAATATGGAAAATGGCACATTTAACATTTTAGAAAACCTGGAAAAGAGAATAACGAAAGCAAGGCGAAAAATGAAGCAATCAACACTTTTTGACCTTTTAAAAACCTCATTTATTGTATTGTTTGTATTCTCTTTTAAAAGTAATTTAAAATAACTTTTTATGAATAAAATAATAACGCTAATAAAAATAACTTTTTTAAACACCCCAGTATATTAAGAAATATATTGACAGTCCTAAGCCTGTAAAGAGTGAAAAAAATGTTATTTTTTCACAAATTCTGTTTAAGGACGATCTCTACTTAAGGTTGATTTTTCACGGTCCCTTGAAAGTTATTAAACAGAGAGCCAACTGTATTTACGAGCCATTAAACAAAAGTTCTTCAAAGTTAAAAAAAATGAATGTAAAATTTTAACAGATTAATAAAATACTGCAACAAAATAAAAAAAGGTTTAAATTTTTTAACACAAGTTCATTTAATTCCATAAAAAAGTATTCCTTTTCGAAAGCGAATTTAACACCGTTACTACCTATTTTTGCTTAAAATTACTGTGCAGTATCCCTTACATCCAGGAATTGAAAACGTAATCTGATAATAGGTATGGTATTAAAAGCCTTCTTGTTATAAGTGAATTTTAAACCTATAATTTGAACAACTACAATTGAAATAATTATTAGTCTTTTAAATAATTAGAATCCAATGTCTGGCAACATTTGGTTGCTTTTTTACCTACATTTAGTTTTTAACATCTTTGAGTATTAATTTTCATACCAATATTTACAAGATAAGGTATTATTACATAACAGGATCATTCACCTTTTTATTGTACGGCGTTAAATTTATACCAATTCGAAAACAAAATATTAAATTTCCGATACAGATTTAAGAACATACTCTAGTAATGAACGAAATGTGTTGGAAAAAGGTTTAGATTAACAGGAGGTATATATGAATGCAACTTTACGTGAAAAATGTAAAATGCAACAATATTGTACTATGTGAGAAAGCGTATTAGTAAAACCTCAAAAATGCCACTAGGATGCACCAGTTTTGTTGCTTGGTAAAGTGTGATTCAATTTTCTTCTGATTTGAATCATGAAATTTTTACTGTCGATCTAAAATCGATCAGAATTCTCATTTCAAATCTAATGCAATAGATGAAAATTGATCGAGGAAATTTTTTTAGGAATTCCATCAACTAAAGAATCACTACCCTCTAAGACTGACATATCTTAGAAGTAACATAGTCATAGCAACACAGAAACCCTGATAAAAAAGCATCTAGATGATCGACATATTCATTTAAATGTCGGAGTAGAATTAGGAATGCTGTTATGTCTTACGTTAATAAATTCGTTTTCAAAAAAGAGTATTGACAACATTGCTTTTATAGCGATCAGCTAATAATATAAGAAAATTCAAGGAGGAAAATATATCATATTGGATATTAGTTTTCTAATCTTGAAAACAAGTTCATTGAAAGTTATTGTGATTAGGTTTTCGTTATAATTTCCAAGTGTCCTTTCAGAGTTTAAAAAATTACTTTCAAGTGTTAAACGTAAACGTATCCCATTGTATATTTTATAAATAAATATACGTCAGGGATCAAGCTAACCAATTGATGAAATAATTATAAATATGTAATTATGTATGTAATTATGACTTTTTGTTTAATAAAATGCCTTGTTTTCAACTTCTATAAAACCACTCTTTGAATTTTTTGAACAATGAACTCCTCAAACCAAAAGGTATATTAAAGAGTAACTCCCTTTATACTCACACACTTTGTACCATACTTAAATAAATCCACCTAAACAATCTAACTATATTTCCCGAAGCCATATAATATGCTGACTTTCTTGATCAGCAGTTACAAACTCTGTACTAGATGTATTTATAGACTTAAACCATAGACGTATTTTATAGTTTTCCTTTAACTAAATTAATTTCTTTGCTTAAAAATCAAAACGACGTTCTGTATATCAGTTTTATGTCATTAACTAAAGACCACTCGTTAAATTTAACAACATAAAATATTTCCTATCTGTTTAAAATAAATTTTTAAGAGTTAATGTCAATAATGCTTCTCCGGGGATTTCATCTGTATTGATTTCTAGTTCACTATTAAACCAATTTGAATACAAATTATGGACATTAATTGAAAAGACAACGAAGTCCATGTTACTTATTTTTTTTAAATTCTACACGACATTAAATGTCGTAAGTTAAAATCTAAATAAATGAGTAAATAAATTATTCAAAAAACCATAATGAAATATTTCGAACTCTCTCTGCTTTAAATCTATTATAAACTCTTCAACAAAATCTCTTACTTATGCATTACCAAAATTGCTATTTCTCCACAATAATTAAAATTCATATTTAAGTTTTTAGATTCTTTCTTTTACACCGTTTATTCAGATTTTCATCACAAAGTCTTCATGCTTAATAATACTTCCCAACTTTTTCATTAGC
Organism: Dolomedes plantarius; assembly: GCA_907164885.2. NCBI lineage: Eukaryota > Metazoa > Arthropoda > Arachnida > Araneae > Dolomedidae > Dolomedes > Dolomedes plantarius. The sequence continues at coordinate 42,426,540 of OU015494.1, read as the reverse complement.
TACTATGTCCACAGGGCACATGAAAGAATTAATGTATTACCTTACAATCAACTTAAAGAAAAGATAATTGTTTTTCTTCACCTTCTTTAAAGTTAACTTTAAAATGTAGATTTTCGAGGATTTTTCATGATAATAAATTCCCTCTGATATAAAATCGAAGAAAAAAAAATACTGGCAGGTTACATTTACAAACCATCATAATATTTCATATTTCTAAAAAATAATCTATCATCCAAAGTAGTTTCTTTATAGTTTGTGAAGTCAAGTGATTATCTCCTATGTGTATGCGTATGAAATTACATGTATTTCGAATGAAAAGTCAAATTGGAATCCTCAATTATGTAAAAGTCAAGACTATGGTTGTGTTTTCAAATATTAAAGTACGAATGATTATTTTGAAGTGGCAGTGTAAGGGACGTTGAAGATTTGGCTCCTTGTCAGCAAATACTCTTTATTACATATAAAATACTTCAAACAATATGACGAAGGAAGGAAGTCATTCTATTGGAAATATGAAATTCCTAAAAATCAGTGCCAACAATCATACGTGCGTATGTTTTTAAGATACATTGATTTCAAAAGGTAAGAATAAATTTGGATGATTAATATAAAATCTACATATTTTAAAAATTTAGACAATGACACTTCTTACCAAAAATACCTTATTTTTCTGGTGTTCCGGTTTATTTAATTGTTACACTGTCTATAAAAAGTAAGAAACTTATCTAAATGTTATTCTGTTTTTTTGTTTCTATTCCTCGGGTTTCTTCTGATGATGTTACATGTTTCAAAAACATTCGTAATTAAAACAAAAGTATTTTTCATAGGGCGAGACAAATTAAAAATGGGATCATTGCTTTATAATAATTTTCTGCAAGGAGATTTTCCTAGAAATATTGAGTTGAATTCTTTCAGGAGAATGAGAGATTTCTTGAATGACACCTAATGGCTTTCAGAGCGATCATTTTAGGGTGGAGGATATTTTAATTCTCTGCATTAGGACTAAATAGAAATATTGAATAATTTTATGAGGAATCATACAAAAGAACTTTTTGTTATGTATTATTTAAATCCAACGTCTTCTTATATGTTAAAAGTGCCCAAAGTTTTTCTCCAATTTGATCTCATATAAAAGAAAAAAGTTGATTATTGCAATCATTTCAGTTTTTGGTGTAAATTGTTCAGTTTTCACATATATTATAAATCGAAATAATTTTAGCTTATTAAAATTATTTATTTTTAAAAGTTTGTTTCTCTTTCCATTTTTAGACACAAAATACTGCAGGTATTTGAAACACATAGTTTGCTCTAAAACTTAAAACTGGAAAACTTATTACGGTACTATATTTCAAGAAACTGTTGATAATATACTAATTCCTTTACTGGTTACACAGAGTAATTTTCAATAAGTTTCGATGCTAAATTCTCGAATTCTAAACTATAAAAATGTTCATTTTACACCATGACGTAAATGTTTGGATTGCAAACAATATTTTTAAGCTAGACAATTCTTCTAAAAACTGCTTCATTCTTCAGAAAGGCATTCAAATTCTCATTTGAAAGATCATATGTCACGGTACAGGGGTCATGGTTTAAGGACGTACAGAGAAATTAAATTAAATGGAATGCCAGGTTGAGTTTTCATCAAAAGGGGAATGAAAATAAGTATACTTAATGGATTCCACTTTTGCGAAGAATTATATCCAAATTTTATGCTTCTATAAAAGTTAATTGAAAATAAAAACTGTAAAATTGAAAGCTTGTAGTGTCTATAACATATTTTTTTTTTCCTGGGGATAATGATTAATATATTTTTACAGTTGATATCCTGTCTTTCACGTACATTTCACCAGCCCCTCAATAATAAATTGCAATAAATTTATTTTAAATTCGGTACTAACGAAAATTTTTGCGATACTAACCGGTACTAACGAAGTACTAACGAATGGCACTAGTGAAATCCCAGAATTGCGTAGGTGCGAGGCTCGCATTTCACCAGACCCGCAATAAAAAATTGCAATAAATTTATTTTAAATTCGGTACTAACGAAATTTTTTGCGATACTAACCGGTACTAACGAAGTACTAGCGAATGGCACTAGTGAAATTACAGAATTGCGTAGGTGCGGGGCTCGCATTTCACCAGCCCCGCAATAAAAAATTGCAATAAATTAATTTTAATTTCGGTACTAGCGAAAATTTTTGCGATACTAACCGGTACTAACGAATGAGATATGTTTGGATTACAATTCGCTATGGGGCAGGACTGGTGAAATGTACGTCTGTCTTCCTATATATTTATTTCCTCGATATTCAAGTAATCACGAGGGAACAGTGGGCTGGGAAAAAACAAGCAGGTCAAGTTAGAAGCCTAAAATTGAACTCGCTGCAACTAACAAACTAAAGAAAAGTTAGGAATATTTATGAACTGTCTTTTTTTTTACTAACTTCCAATATTTAGACCTTATTTAATTATAAGAACTATTCCATGAAGTCCATTCTGACTGAAATATATATTCCCATTTAAATGTTTTTATTGGTTATTAAATGAAAATTTTGCCTCAAGACTGCATGTTTCTGACTAAGCTTACAGGTAACTAAAATTTATTTTGTTTTGATTCCTCTAATTTAATTTTTGGGTGAAGTTATTTTCCTACAGAAACATCGGCACTCAACGTCTTGATAGAATATTTCTGATTACATTATCCAAGGCTTTTATGACGTTGTTGTTGTTGTTGTTGTTGTCTCTTATGCCCCCTGCCTGGAATGTACAGAGGCTGTTCGCACATTTTTTAGACGATTTTGGTAAGCGGTAATAAAAAATCGTTTCCTGCAAAAGAAATAATTGCAATTGTACTATGTTTTTAAAAGTCAAAATTATCGTCTGGGGCTTGAAAGTTTTGTTTTTATTCAAAATGGCGTTTTTAACAAAGCAGTGGTTCGAAGGCTACATTTATGTTCTTTCCGAAGAGAAATATGCATACTCCGTTATCCAAAAACGATGTGAGAGTCATGGTTTTGTGATATCTAAAGCGTCGATAGGTAATATCGTCAACAAGAAAGGAAAAAAACGTCAAATTGGAGCCTCAAGTGGGGCAAAAATTCCAAACAAGTATCCAAAGAAAAAACGGACATCTTCGACAATTGCAAAGGTACGTTGTTTAATGTTAAAAGAAAATTCCCCTAGTCAAAGGACAGTTGCAAAATCATTAAAATGCTCGGTGTCCACTGTAAACAAAATGATAAACGTTAGTTTTAAATCTTAAGAGAGCGAAAAAACGCAATGTGCATCGTCTTCTTCCAAATCATATCGCTGAACGCAGGACACGCTGCAGAATTCTATATGAGAAACACTTATCCAAAGAAAAATGGAAAACAATTGTCACGATAGATGAATCATGGGTGTATTTAAATGATTGCAACAAAAAAAGAGCCATTTATTAACATAAAAGGGGAGAAAAAAATTTAAGTACATGGTTCAAAGAATCGAAAGAAAGTTTTTCTAAGGGATTCATGATTTTTGCTGGTTTTTCTTATAATGGCAAGTTAAAAATAAAGAGAGTGGAAAAAAATGTCAAGATTAACTCCAAATACTATCAGGAACATATTTTATCGCCAATTTTTCTGAATGAAATACCATCGCTTTACCCACAGTGCATCAATCTGTGAGACTCCATCAGGACAAAGCTAGCAGTCACACATCAAAATCCACTCTAAATTTCCTAAAAGAAATCGAACAAAAAACTGTGGCAACGAAATTTTGTAGTTATATAGGGTTTATTTTAAAGTTTATTAATTTATATTAATTACTAATTAATGTATTGAAAGTAGGAATGAAATTTACTAATTAAGGTGGGTTTCAGTTAAATTTAAATACAACAATATTTGCCATTTGGCCATTAGTGGTTAGACATTTTAAGATAGATGGTAAAGTTGCGTTGTGTTATTTTAAAATGCAATAACCCATCATAATTAATATTATAATTAACACTGGTTCGAACTGAATGCTTCACTGTGGTGAATAATGAGCCAAAAGAAGAATGAAATTAAATCTAATAAATTTACTTAACCTTGGAGAACACCTAGAAATAAAATTATCTCACCTAAAAGAAAAAGCTTCATATCTGCTGAAATAAAATAAAACCTAAAGCTGAAAATCAGAAATTTTACTAAAAAGGCAAGGACCGACATGACACCACATTACAATCTACAAATAACAATTTATTTAAGAATTTCCCTGACATTATAACAAACAAACTCATTAACTCCAGATCTTCTTAACATCATTCTGACAACCAAATTCAATTGAATAAATACAATTTCGTTTAAATGAGTTCTACTCTCCATAATACAAATAATTATCAATAAAAACAATACAAATAAGTGAAGTGGCTGGCGAATAAAAAAAAACCTTCTAAATGAAAAAGTGATGAGAAAAAAAACAAAAGTAAAACTATAGAAAAATTCAGTAAATAAAAAAAAGGAATTAAAATTATATTACCCAGTTAAAATGCTGCAGCACAAAAAAAAAACACTATTATTTAAAGAAGTCATGAGGGGAGCCTTAACGCCATTTTCTAAAGCGTGCACGACGCCAAGACATGAACGTCGTCGGACCTTTCCGTCGGCCATCATCTTTTTATCAAGGCACTGGGGTCAGCTCCCAGCCTCTTCGCTCGCCTCTCCCCCTCTGTGTCCACTTGCACCCTCCGCCCCCGAGTTGACGCTCCTTTTTTTCACTTTGTATTCCGCGGAAAGTAAGAAGGTCCAATCCGCTCCGTCAATACCGGACGAGGGAAAACGCTGAAATTCGGAATTAGCCGAAGGAATCTCCTCTCCGACTCATTGTTGATTTTTTCATTTTCTTATTTCACATAATTTTTTATTACATTTTTCCTCCTTGAAAACGCCGCCATCTACAAGCCACTGTATTCAACCGCGTAGGGAGCGCATTCGTATCTGCTTGGCTCATCAACATTCCAAAAGTCACGAAGGGGAGGGTGTCCGTGACCAGTCGCTATCGGATGTCTCAGTTTACGATCAACAGACAAAAAGGGGCTCTCAAAAGGAAGGATTTAACTTTAAAAGAAAAGACACACTATAATTTTGTATTCATTCATTTAATAAAAAACCCAAAAATTCACCAGCGTACCAGCCACCTCACAATTATTTCAAAATAAGGCTTATTAATTTATCAATATTAACAATAATAAGGTATAACCTGTGATGATCTATTTCAAACTTAATTCTTCTCAATGTCAAAACATTTAGAGAAACTTGCGCACCTTCTCCAAATGCGATGACATTAATCAAATCAATTAATATCTGATCACCACAAGTATAACCCTTACATATATTTAGCAGAGGCTTAATAAATTTATTAAAACAAAGCACAATCGTTACTAAAATTTACTTACTTCTTACTTACTTTACCAATTTAATTATCTGAAAACCCGATATTAATATTAACTTTAATCACTTCCAAAACTATTAATTATCATCACAACAAAACTTGTATCAAGGCAATACCCTTCACTGATATCCCTTCTAAATCTCCCGATGTATCACCTATGGATTTTTGTGCTTTCGGACTTTTAAAATCTGCATTATCCAAACGTCGTCCCCAAACCGTTACAGGACTCTGGAAAGCTGTTCAGGAGGAATGGGATAGAATACCTCTTCTGACACTTCAAAAGGCATTATTATCCTGGAAATTGCGGTGTCGAAAGATAGTTCAGAATAAGGGATGTCAAATAGAACATTTAAAATGCATCTAGTCCGTTGAAACTCGTGGGATGCCCAACTCGTCGTCCCAAATGATCAATGATATGCTCGATTGGAGACAAATCTGGGGATCGGGCAGGCCAAGGAGGGGTAGTAACAGTGCGGACGAATGTCAAATAGAACATTTAAAACACAAGAATTTTATGTAATTTAGTTTTGTGAATACAATATACATCGTCTAAAAATGTGTGAACAGCCTCTGTAATTCTAGACCAGGTCAATATAGGTTTCGGGCTGAGGTGTGCGGCTTCGGTTAGAATGACACACAAAGGTCGGAGTCCGTCTTAGCTAGTTGCCACCCCAATGTTGACTGAGCACCCCCAGGGGCGACATCTGGGGGAATCGTACCCTCTCCCACCCTTTCTGACCTTAATAGAGAAAATTTCTGGTCTATGGATTTAACGTGCACATATCCGGCCTAGACACGGAGATATTTAATGGAGCACCTCGAGCCCCAAGACTTTTATAATATGTCTTTAATAAACCTAAAAATTATATCTCCATTTGAAGGTATATATTACCTTTTCAAAAGGGGCCCGCTGTAGTCTTAATTTGTTACAGTAAAGGCTCAGTGTTGGACAGATCACTGGAATTGTCAGTATTCACTACGTCATACTAGCAATTGTTTGGTGATCTCTATGTTGTTTTTAACGTAGGATTACGTTCCTGAATAACGGTCCTCTGGAAAGAAAAAAATTAGAGTCCGTCCTGCCTCACGAGTTATAATTTTGGCAACGCGCCAAACCCAGTAGCAGTAAACAGTTAAACAGAAAAGTACTAAAATGCGTCAAAAAAAACAAAGAGGTAAGCAACGAAAAGTAATCCTACGTTAAGGCTGCTATGTACTAACCCCATTGGATTCGCTCACCTCAATGTTAACCTATGGAGAAAATTCGTCCACGGATTGCCGACTTGGATTAAAAATTTTTTTAACAAAATTGTACTTCGTCATAGAGAAAGAAATTTTACATTTGTGTACATTTTTCGTTTTTTTTAAAAATGCAATTAATATTTTAAAATTTAAATTATTCGGGGAAAAATCTGGTATAGTGTGTTTTTAACACTCATAAATTCCTTCGGTGGACGAAATTTATAAAATGAATCCTGTAGCGCTTTGCAGAAAAGTTCAGGCTATCTGACAATACCAATTTTATTTGATTATCAGCATTTATGTACCTGTAAATAGTTGACAAAAATATATTTTAAATAAAAAATTTGGGGGCAGCGCTTAACCCCCCTTTAGAGAGAGAGCCATTACAATCCCTCAAAATGTCAATCCTAAGGGGGGTGGAATTCTCGAACTGTCAACTGGACTCCTCCCACCACAAGAGTCTGCAAGAAGAGGAAAAGGGAAATAAGATTTTTTTTCTTAGTACATAGCAGCCTAAATAACCCGCGGTAGTTTCGTTAGAAGAGACTGCTTGAAATATTTTTTTTACTTAATTTCCTCGTTCAATCAGTTTCCTGGCTACACAATCTGTAACCTCTTTAGTGAAATCGCCATAATTTTTTACACAATATTCGTACTGGAAGGTGACATTTTGTTTGTGAAGCTTCTTTTTATTCCAAGCTGGAACAGAAGCATTCCTCAAATTTCAATTTAATTTCATTCTTCTTCAGTAATTTTTTTCTTTTTCTTTTTTTTCTTTCTATGCTAATCATTGGTAATGTCTGGGAGAACTGAGCCTAGGCACTTCTCCGGGGGGAGCCGGAAGCGTGAGACCACTTCGCCTCATGCGTTTCATGCGTTGCCCCGGGTGCACCACAGGGGGTGGGTCCACGCTGCACCCGTTTGATGGTCCTCGAATTTTGAACCGAGTCAAGTGGCGGGACCAGACCACCTGATCCAGCATTCCTAGAGATAATTTGAGAACTTGGAGGACATTGTAGCCACGGCAGATTTTACGTGCACCAGTCACCACTAGTGAACATGACGGTGCATTTGTTGCCGAACGACATCGAATGAGAGACGTTCAGATCTCTGGCTCACTGTGTTTGCCAACTGGGCCATCGCTTCCCCTTTTTCGGTAAAAATAGTGTACTGTTTTTGTTCCTGTAAACCTCACTTAGAGATTTTGCATCGATTTTTTTTTTCTTTTGAGAAATACCATATCAAAAAGCACAGAATGGTGTAAAGAGGGGAATTTCCTCGTTTTTATCATTACTTGGTTAGCTATGGTCCTCTTTTTTGCAACGTATGAATGCATTTCAGAGAGTGATTGATTCAATAGTATTTATGACTTGTCAATTCCTTTTAAGCATGAAGCGTGAACCCTTCCCTTCAAACTACCAGAACAATATGCTAATCATTGGTAATGAACTCACTTTGAAAATGCCGAGTATTCTCCTAATTCCGTAAATTCAGTTTTTTGCACCAGCAGTACATCTCGATCATTTTTTCAGTAACAGCAAACATGACAAACAAGCTGCATTTATTGTGCTAAGTAGGACATCTTGGTATAACGAAATGAACACAAACATTTAATAAACAATGAATGGTTTTCACTCACGCAACGGAAGTCAAAAGTATTGATTCGATTACCATCCTAGCATTTTACCAAAGGAATCGGTACAACGTTTTTTTTCAGTGATTCCTTGCCTGAGGTGAATGGAACGAATAATTCAGTGATATCTAATAATCATCGGCAGGACTCTCCGGAATGATACTCGGAAACTCTCTCAAAGAATTCGACTGAACTATAAAAACGGAAAAAATATCTCTGAAATAAAAAAAAGGAAATTTTTCCTCAGTTTTACGACTCCTAGCAAAGAGAGCATTGAGAAATCCTTATAGAAAAGTTTCATTAAAGGGATAATGCTACCAGTACATAAAGAACAGGAAAGAATTACTTCCAGTCATTATCTAGTCAGCTTTAAATTGGCTTATTCGACATTAAATTAAACGATTTTAGAATTATTCGTATAATCTTTGAAGGAAATTTAGATAGGACTATTACTTAGAAATTAAAAATTTTGAGAAAAATAATTCATTCAGAGCTTTAAAAAAGTAATTTTTTCAATGTCTATGGATGGGTGAATTAACGTCACATGCAAATGTTCAAATTCATTTACAAACTTAAATTCTGTAAAGTTTATTTAAAAAAAATTTTTTTGTTCATAAATTGACTGATATCTGTCGATAGCGTGAAGCATAGAAAATAAGAAAAACAAATAAGAATAATGAAAAAAGGTTTTAATTTATGCATACATACATACGTACATACATACCCACACACAACATACTGTTAGCCCATATATGCAAATCTTGCAATTTGTCTTATAGTTGTGTTTTGACATACTGTGAGGTGATTGATTGTAGAAACTGCTGCATATGACCAAGCCGGAGCTGCATAGGTTAAAAGCGGTCTTAACCCTATCACTGTATCGTTTCGTAATATACCCTGCTGTAACCTGGAGTCCACGCGGACCCCATATTGTAATTTACATATTTTATACTATTTACATCACATGAAAGTTAATTTTGAATTGATTTAATTATCTTATAAGTATTTAACGATTATTCAGATATTTTCTTAAACAATTTTATTTATAACACTAAGAACATAATAATTTTACAATCATATTTATAGATTCATTCTGCATTTCTAAATGTTCGCTGAACATACCTCACGAATGGTCTTCTGATGTTCCGGGCAACACGGTATATGGCAATTAGTACATCGGGTCTTTTCTTTTCTATCCAAAGAACGTGGACATAGCTGGCACCGTACCTTTTTATTTTGCTCTTGAATTCCGGGTCCTGTAGCTGAAGCATTTAGTGTCGGAATTTCAATCCCCAAAGATTTCAATGAATGATGAACTCCAGACTGCAGCGATTGAACGTTCTGAAGTCTTCTCTGAATGAGGTCATTGACAAGCTCTCTCCCAAGGTCTTTCAGGAACAATCGACGTCGATGGCGCTTCCCAGATTCCCAATCTGGATATTTCAAAATCCAAATTATGTATCCAGCAACAGCTGCGCAGTCGAGCATGTTGAACCAGAAGACCATAGGCCAACGGCGTATTTTTCGCTTGCATGTGTACAATCTGCATAAATCGTCAAAGTTGTCAACTCCAGATTTTGTTGCGTTGTAATGAGTAATAATTTCTGGCTTATTGTCTTTCTCCGCAATGACATTTTTGTCATGATTCATGGAAGATAGCAAAATGACTGCCTTCCCTTTCTTTGGAGTGTAGCTAACTAAAGTCAGTTGTTTATCAAAACAAAAGATAGAAGACTTCTCTTCACGCTGACGATTTGGTAGCAATTCTTTTGGGACTTCTTTTCGATTTTTTCGAATTGTTCCAACCACTGTGGTTTTCACAGCTAGTAGATCCTCTGCTAACTGAGCGCTGGTGAAGTAATTGTCCATGGTAACGTTGCGTCCTTTGTTCTTCCAAGGGTCAACTAATCGCCTGGCGAGATCATAAACATTTTTTGCTCCAACTGTAGTACCAGGTTGTCGTCCAACATACACTTCTCCTTTCAAAGGAAACGAAGTGGTGGAATCACAGCACCAAAATATTTTGATTCCATATTTTCCGGGCTTGCTCGGTATGTACTGTCGAAATCTGCACCGACCACGAGTAGCCACTAATTACTCATCGACTGTCAGATCTTTTCCGGGCTTGTAATATTTCACCAGATTTTCGAGAAGCATTTGCCAGATATCCCGACAGGCAGCTAGTTTATCTACCTCTAGTCTTTGTTTTCTTGTAACATCATTGTCAAACCGACAGAAACGAAACAAATTTTGGAAACATCGCATACACATTGTAGCACGAAATATCGGCCTTCCACTGTCCAAAGACCACATTTCTTCTAAACTTTCGTTCGCAGATTTGTATACACCATCGAGTAAGAGTAATCCAATAAAAGCGTAGAGTTCTATTTCATCTGTTTGAGTCCACTTCTCCTCATTTGCCGGATTGGCTTTATTCCAAGTTGCAATCACTTTTTTAGCCTTTCTATTCGTCTCTCGGACAATAACGTTGATCATTTCAGATGTTATAAAAATTTTTAGTGAATCTAATTTATCAGACACATTCTTGGCATCTCCTGCTAATCCACTATTCTGTCGTAAAATATTAGCTGCCAAAGTTTGTACTGAATTACGTTTTTCTGTGGTCCACTTACGTCCTGACGGCGATTCAAAAGTATGTGCTTGATTCAACAGATGGGTGAATCGAGCTCTTTTACGAGATGGAGATTGTTGGCCAGTACACTCGTCACTTTCCGATTCACTATCGGTTTCAGTGTTCGGATCTTGAATATTCGTGTCACTCTCTTCAGACTCAGATGATTCACCGAAGCTATCTATATCTACATCGTTTTCACTATCACTTTCTTGTATCATGCGTAAAGCATCTTCTATCGAAACTCTTTGTCTTGATATGTTGCAGCTTCGAATAACAGCTCTCAACTGAGAGGCGCACAACGAGAAAAATGCAATCACATCTGTCGCATCACCTACCGCCATCTGTCGGATTCTGGAAATAACATTGTTGTGAAACAAAAACTTTCGGACCTTGTTATTAATACGTGTTATGAAAATCACGTCATTGTTCCTAGCTATTTTTCATTCTTTTATAATGTGCCCAATAGTTCTCAGACACTCGGCATAACGCTGGGGTCCGTGTGGACCCCAGGTTACAGAAATGTAACATGTATGTTTCAAATTTAAAAAAAACCAACAACCCCTGATATTTATGCAATTAAATTTTTACCCTGTGTTACACACATGTTAAGATGAGATGTCAATGGCTTAGACCCCTCAAAGTACGTTATATATTTTTTGGCAACTATTTAAAAGTGCCTGGGGTCCGCATGGACCCCAGGTTACAGTGATAGGGTTAAGAAGGATTTGTAGATGAGCAATTTAAAATTAAGCATTAATAATAAATTGCTCATCTACAAACCCTTCTTAAGACCGCTTTTAACTTATGCAGCTCCGGCTTGGTCATATGCAGCAGTTTCTACAATCAATCACCTCACAGTATGTCAAAACACAACTATAAGACAAATTGTTGATGCACCTTGGTATTTTAGGAACATTGATCTTCAAAATGAATTAAATCTGCTCACTATTCCAAATTATCTAAAAAAACTAGCATCAAACTTCTTTCTAAGCATTGACAATGAACTATTATTGGAAAACTTCGACTATGACCCAGCCGCCGCTGAGAACAAGAAACGACCTCGTGCTGTTCTTGTTCGTTAAAGTCCTTCCTCTTTCTTCTTTTCCAAAAAATAATAAAAAAAAATAAATAAAAAATAAAAATAAAAAATAAAACAAAAAATAAATACGTGCTTGCACGGTAAAAAACATTTTTAAAATATATATTTAATACGTAGCCTTGGCTACGGTAAAAAATATTCTATCTCTAAAAATCCTTAAACTTCCTCCCTAGCTGCTATCCGTAAACTTTCTCCTAGCAGTATGGCAGAAAATTTTCTGTCATACTATTTTTGTTTAACCCATTAACCGCCAAAACTATAAGGGGTGAAATTTTTTTTATACAAATAATATTGGCTATTCATTTGAACATATACAACATTAATTTATGGGTAAAATAACAAAACTGGTCTTAACTTTCGAAAAATCGAGTGTTGCGTTCGCGCAACGTCAGCGGAATAAGAGTATTGACATTAAGCGAGTTCAACTGAACTTCTGCAGGGTTTTCTTTGATTTGAGCACTGGGAATTTTTTTTAACTTTGTTACACTTTAGAAAGATAATGATCACTTTACAGGTAATTTATTTATTATAAAGATTTAACTTATTTTTCCTTTACAAAATTACTTATTATATCCAGAAAACAGTTTCTATCACGAAAAGCTTCACTACAATCACGATGTAGAGTAACGTGACAAACTTTGCATGGATAAATTGTCTGGCTATGGCATTGTTTACTACGCAGTCTTCTGCTGTCTTCGGACTTGACAATAAAATGTCCACGTTCTCCACGTAATGGCTTTTGCATGCTGAATGTCCTTATCAAGAGATCAGTAAATTTCTTCCTGAGGTAAAGAATAATATCCCGTCGGCAACAATATTCCAATGAACCGTCTCATGTAGGCTTCAGATGCTAAAAAATGGGGGTGATTCTTTTGTTGGGCACATGAGTTTGTCTATTCGACGAGAAGGGAATAAACCTCTGAGCCAAAGAGAAGATCAAAAATCTCTGCACTAGTTTTATCTTGTATTATACTTTTCATAGTTCCGATTTGATCTTTTTCTTCATTTTTCGGATGAGACATATTCAATGGTGCCTTCTTTATCCGTTTCAAATATTCAGTTTTTGTTTTTTAATTTTTTTCGAAAAACCTGTACTGCTTTTAGGAGGCAAAAACTTCTTTTTTACTCACACTTCAATTTCTACAGCAGTATCGCATGGTAAATCATCATTGTCACTATTCAAAATATTATCATTTCCTTCTTCTTCATCACTAGCCTCTGCTGTCTCTGGTAGAATAACAACAATATCAGTTTAATTCCCGTCATCATTATCTGAATCTTCGTCGAACATTCTTTGAAGAACTTCTTTAAACGTAAAGTATCTAGTTTTAGGCATTTCTATAACCACAGAACGGGGGAAAGTTCTACGGAGTCGAGCGACACATGTGAATACCCTTTTCCCGCTGACGTTGCGCCAACGCAACACCTGTTTTTTCTTCCTCCCCCACCCGAACAAAATCAACCGATTGATGGAATGTTCTGATAAACTTTGACCTTAGCTAAAAATAAATCACCCCTAAATTTCACGTTTGTCTCCCTATATTTTTTCTGTGAAAAAGTCCAGGAGAAAGTTCTCGTTCAAAAATGCTTAACTATCTGTTTAAGTTTGGAACTCGTTAATTAATTAAAAGAACAGTTGAAGGCAAATAGTTTTCAATTCGATTATTAACCCTACTCAAAAACTACCGTTAACATAAAATTCATTTGATAGCTAAATTTTTATACGCATTTATTTTGACCGTTGCGTCAACGCAACACCAGCTGTTAATGGGTTCATGGATCCTATAGGCCTCCAATCACTTTTCTCTCTCTATCTGTCTCCACCTTATGGCCATTAGTTGTTATTCCTTGCCCAACCGATAGCAAGAAAGGCTCCCGAGGGCGTGGCCCAGAAGAAGCCGCTCACCACATTTCATATTTATGTTAAAAAAAAACACTCGCCGGTGTGTTGTTCGTTCTCGCTTGTTCGGTTTGTATGCGTTGATATTATTTACTGCCCTGGCATATGTTATTTTATTTCCTTTATATTTTCGTTTGCTGTATACTAAAGCCTATTATCAATAACTTTTTAAATAAAAAGATGAATTCATAATCCCTGCAGTTACTCCTTATTTTTTTGAGACTCTACCTAACAAGGATTATGGGCAACCAGATATCGTTGCTTCTCTGTGACTAACAACGATTGAGGGCCGTATGAATAATTTAAGGTTTTTTTTCCTGAGCCCAACTCGTTTACAAGTCTTCAATTTTTTTGAAGAAGTTTTTTATTAAGCAGGGTCGGCAACTGTGGCCCCAATTTATGAGATACGCTAGTAATATAAGAAGGGGGGGGGGGGCACAAATAAAGGATTCATCGATTTTTTTAAAAAAGGGAATTATATAAAATGGCTTTAGTACAGCATTGTATTGAAAAATTAAACGGCACCAACTATGCCAGATGGGCAACAGACGTAAAATACCTGTTACTTGAAAAGGATGCATGGGACATTGTAAATGATGAGGAAAAGGAACCAAATATTAGAGAGGAAGGTGTTACTGCTAAAGCTGTGAAAGACTATAAGACTAGAGCTAGGTTAGCTCTGTCTACAATCTACCTTAATATAGACTCTGAATTTAGAGGTGTCATCGAGGAATGCAAAAATGCTGAAGAAGCCTGGCAAATATTAAAGGTGCATTTCCAGCCCGACAATAGGGCTCGTCATATGCAGCTCTTTTCGGAACTTATCGCGTGCAAAATATTACCAGGAGAGAGGATTCAGCACGCCTTAACAGAATATCAGAGCAACTAAAAGGTATTAATGAACCGATTCATGAGATATATGTCACCTTCCAACTGCTGTGCTACCTACCAGCTGAATTTGATTCCATCGTTCAATCTATTCTGAGATGGAAGCAGAAGAAATTCATCTATAAAGATGTGCTGTTGGAGCTCATCGCCGAAGAGTCGAGACTCCAATTGAGAGATTTCGATAGGAAAAGCAAATGGAACCCAGAAACTCAACAAGTACAGAGGACTAGGGTAAAGTTCTACGGATGCGGAAAGACTGGTCATGTGATTAAAGACTGCCGACGTACGCAGAAGAAACTCCACAGACCCAGGCCACCGAGTCCCGCTCCCGCTACATCATCCCTTGCGAGTACTCCTGCTAGACCAACGAATCCACAAGACGCCAGCCATTTCCGGAGGGACATGCAGCGAAAGACACTCGGAGATACCAGTCCAAATCTAGAACTTTTAAGCCAGATAAGTCAGATTTGTCTTTTTCTTGTTTCACTCAAGCTTGTTTTAGTAAAAGTAACTGTTCAGAAACTGGGTGGGATTTTGATACAGTTGCCTCCCACCATTTTTGTAGAGACCGTTCACTTTATATAGATTTTACTTCTGTTAAAAATGAAGAAATGTCCGTCGCTGTTGACGGCACAACATTCCCCATTGAAGGTAAAGGTACAATTCAACTGAAATTTGGTCAACGAGTTTTTAATTTTACTAATGTAATGTGTTATCCTAAATTACGACGTAATTTGATATCAGGTCCTCAGTTGGATTTAAAGGGTGCCACTTTTTCAGGCAATGGAGGTAAAGTGAGGGTGACTAGAAATGGTCAGCACCATTTTACAGCAACCTTAGATAACGGAGTGTATTATCTTTATCCTAGGATATCCAGTAAAACTTCAAAAACGGAAAAATTTGAGACTTTATCAGTCCATGTAGATGATATGTTAAAATGGCATAGGAGATTTGCCCACATTAGTACGGGCTTGATTGAAAATAGAAGTAAACAAAATTGTGTCAGAGGTCTTCCTGGAATAAAGAGTAGGAAATTTCGCTGTGAAACCTGTAAAATTAATAAACATAGAAGGGTATCATTTAAGTCATTAAATAGAATTAGGTCAAAGCATCCCTTTGAACGGCTTTATATGGATACATGGGGCCCCGCAAAAACACAAGGTAAAAGGGGAGAAAGATTTTTCTTTCAATAATAGACGATTACTCACGCAAGGTATCTATCTGTATACCCCATGAGAGATAAAACCGAAGTATTTAAAATTTTTAACCATCATTTGAGTCGAGCAGAGAGATTTTTAGACAAAAAAGTAAAGGTTATAAGAACAGATAATGGGACAGAATTTGATAATGAGAATTTTAGAACATTTTGCAGAGAGAATGGAATTTAACATGAATTGTCAAACACATACACTCCCGAGCAAAACGGAGTTGTTGGGAGGTATAATCAGACCATACTTAACGGCATTCGTACAGTTTCAGGTGATAGCAATCTACATCAAAACTTTTGGCCTGAAGCTGCCCTGTATTTTACATACACTTGGAACCGTACATGCCATAAAGATATGAAAATGACTCCTTTCGAATTATATGGCGGTTACCAACCCTGAGTAAAGCACCTTAAACCATTTGGTTCAATTGCATACGTAGGCGTACCCAAACAACAGAGATCGAAATTTGATGCAAAAGCCAAGAGAGGTATCTTAATTGGTTATGCATTTAGAACCAAAGGTTATAGGATATGGTTACCCGAGGAAGGGAAGGTAATAGAAACCATAAATGTATCTTTTCAAGAAGAAATTCCAAACACACAAGATGGCTGTGGAGCAGTGATGGGCGCCATACCCAGAAATGAGTTTACTGATATCAGGACTCCGATACCTATTATTCTTTAGATAGCTCGGAAAGCGAATCAGAAGAGGAACCACAGCCTCAATTTAGTGTCAGATCCTTTTACGAGTCACCAAAGTCATGATCAGAAGAATCATCCGAAGAATTAGACGCAGAGTCACCAGAGTCGTCATCGGAAGAATTATCATCAGAAGAAGAATTAGACGCCGAGTCCAGTAGAGATTTAATTTTAAAAACTCCACCTAGAACTGCCACGTGGGTTAGAAAAGCTGTAACCCGGCCTGATAAGAAACGCACAGATATTTACTATTTTGAGAAGGGATAAAATCAGAAGTTGAGGTCAATATTTGACGTTGAAAAATACTGTACAAAGCACCATATTAAATTTGAACCATTTATATTTAATTTTAAAGGAGCAGATCAGTACAAAGGGGTAGTTAAAGGACAACAAGGAAGTTCGAAATACGAATGTTAGCTCAAGTCATACTGATAGTACGGTTAGATGACTAGATGAAACACCAATACCCAGAACATTTAAACAGACTCTGAAATCCCAACAGAGAGAATTATGGGAAGGGGCAATGAGGGAAGAAATTAAAGTCATGAATAGTAGAAAGGTCTGGAATTTAGTACAATTACCTAAGCATGCAAATCCATTAGGATGCAGATGGGTTTACACAATTAAATATGATGACAGAGGAAAAATTGCGAAGTATAAGGCCAGACTTGTTGCCCATGGATATAAACAGGTAAAGGGAGAATCGTACGACAAAACCTTTAACCCCGTTGTCAATTTTAGCGTTGTACGTTTCTTCTTTTCCCTGTTAGTTTCACTTAGCGGCTGGGACCACATACAATGTGACATCAGTAGCGCATATCTGTATGCACCCCTCCAAGAGACTGTTTTTATGAAACAACCCCCAGATTTCATCAAACCAGGGAAAGAACATCTGTATTGTAGACTTAACCGTGCACTATATGGATTACACCAAAGCGGGCGCGTATGGTATTTCGAAATACACTCATGGACAAATAATTAGCGCACCAAGAAATAATTGCGGGATCGTAACGAAACTTGCAATGAAGGTACATGTCGGGGAGATATGCAAATGATTAGAAATGCAGCGTGATTGCGCATTACGTATAGCCGGTAGAGGGCGTTGAACATCGTACTCTGTGGAGTATAAAACAGGTAACCAAAGCTTGTTCGAGTGTGCTGAATCATTTACAAAGGAAGAGCTGAGATAGACATGCCATTAAGCCGTGTTCGAAGACAATATAAGCAGTTGTCGCAGTTTGAGAGGGGGAAAATCGTCGGGATGATGGAAGCTGGGTGGTCAGCTAGGCGAGTAGCTCGTCAATTAGGCCGCTCTGATTGTGCTATGAGGAGGTGTTGGGACCAGTGGACCCGAGAGATGTCATGTACACGAAGACCAGGCTCAGGACGCCCTCGACAGACCAGTCGTCGAGAAGACCGCCACATCGTAAGAAATGCACGCGTACAGCCAACTGCTTCATCGGCCGCCATCCAGGCACAGGTAGCACCTTCACTAGGGACCTCTGTGTCTTCTCGAACCATACGAAGGCGCCTGGGTGAAGGACAGTTGGTATCGCGGCGCCCATTACGTGTGCTGCCCTTGAAGCCCACCCATCGACGCCTCCGTTTGGAGTTTTGCCGCGCACGAGGAAACTGGACTGCAGCGGAATTGAACCAGGTCGTCTTTAGCGACGAATCCAGATTCAATCTCGGCAGTGATGACAATCGTGTTCGTGTATGGAGAGCCCGTGGTGAACGCTTCAATCCTGCCTTTGCTGTACAGCGACACATAGCTCCCACAGCTGGGGTGATGGTATGGGGTGCCATTGCCTACAATACACGGTCACCCCTAGTATTGTTCCGTGGCACCATGACAGCCCAGTGGTATGTTCATGAAATCCTGCAACCACATGTGTTGCCACTCATGCAACGGCTCCCATTAGCCATTTTTCAACAAGACAATGCTCGGTCTCATA
Source organism: Dolomedes plantarius (assembly GCA_907164885.2). Classification (NCBI taxonomy): domain Eukaryota; kingdom Metazoa; phylum Arthropoda; class Arachnida; order Araneae; family Dolomedidae; genus Dolomedes; species Dolomedes plantarius. Next base: position 42,407,870 of record OU015494.1, on the reverse strand, counting down.
CGGCAAGGGTGTCACAAGTCTGTCTCCGCGCTGTTACTACCCTTCCTTGCCCTGCCCGATCCCCAGATTTGTCTCCAATCGAGCATATCTGGGATCATTTGGGACGACGAGTCGGGCATCCCACGAGTTTGAACGAACTAGAGGCAAGGTTACAGCAAATATGGAACGAAATGTCTCAAGACATCATACAGAACTTCTATCACTCAATGCCCGATCGTATCGCATCGTGCATTCGCGCTAGAGGGGGTCCAACGGAGTATAAACTCCTCCCTTCTTTTGCCTTTTTCTCTGAAATAAATTATCCTTTTTCTTTGATTTTCTTATCATTTACTTATATCAAAGTAGTCATTACGCATGTAAAATTTCGTTTCATTTTGACGACTCCTTTTTGGTGCGCTAATTTTTTTGTCCATGAGTGTACATCGAGTACTGACTGATATAGGATTTGTTAAATTCGATAGTTGTAATTGTGTATATACACTGCTGGCCTCCCAAACTGCATCACCAAGAAAGACAAGAGATATCACAACAAAATTTATTTTGTAGATAACATGTTGACGAAGTATCAAATGATTAAATTTATAGACTTCTGTGAAGTGTGGTTCCTGCTAAAATCAGTAGCCAGAGTAGCCGCCATTGTTGGAGATCACCGCTGCCATACACCTCGGCATTGATTCAAAGAGACTTTGGATGAGTTCTTGGGGTACACCAGACCAAGAGCTTCCACACGTTGCCAATGTTGATCTGCTGTGGCAGCTGGGGATGGTATCTGGGTCAATCGAAGAGCAACCATGGACCACATGTTTTCTATCGGCGAAAGACCCGGAGAGCGAGGCGGCCAGGGAAGCAATTCAATCTGGCGATTGACGAAGAACCGTTGGACAATGCGTGCCACGTGTGGTCGCACATTATCCTGTTGAAATATGGCTGTGGGCAAGCCCTGAAGGTAAGGAAGGACAACTGGCTCCAACACCTCGGAGATGTAGCGCTGGCTGTTTAAAGTACCGGCAATGCGTACCAGAGGTGTGCGAGAGTGATATCCAATACCGCCCCATACCATAATACCCGGTGCAGGACCAGTGTGGCGGTGCATAACGCAGCTGTTCAGCATCCTCTCTTCACGGTGTCTCCAGACTCGAATGCGACCATCGTGGTGTTGCAGACAGAAGCGTGACTCGTCAGTAAAGACAATTTCATTCCATTCTGCCGTCCACATCCTTCTGTTATCGCACCATTGGCGGCGGAGACGTCTGTGGTTCTGCGTCAAGGGTAGACAAAGCAATGGACGTCTTGCGGACAGACCACTCTGCTGTAAACGGCATCGAATGGTACGCGCAGACACTGGATGATGCGTTACAGACTGCATGTGCTGTGCTATGGTTCGTGATGTGACTGAGCGATCCGTCACTGCCATGTGCACAATTTGCCTGTCATCACGTGAAGTGGTGCGCTGAGGTGGATGCGATCGAACACGCCTGTCCGTCGTACCCTCCTGCCTCCAACGATCACATATCCGCATTACAGTTGTTTGGTTTCGTCCAACACGACTACCGATTTCCCTGAAAGATAATCCACAATCTCTGTAGGCCACTATCCTTCCTCTGTCGAACTCGGATACTTGATCAAAAGATGATCGCTGTTTTCGACGAGGCATAATTGATCGTTTTTTTTTGAAAAAACCACAAGAAAACACAATTGCCGAACTTGAAATCGTCGAAATCTCCAAGCCTTAAATAGCGCTTTGAAGTGGCGCCACAGGCGTGCGTGATGTGCGTCTGCGCTGAAATTCTAATCATTTGTATATCTCACCTCCGCTAATGCATGTTGTAAATTTCATGTTATTTGTATGTTTCCTTTAGGGTGTTGCATTTACAGTGGCCAGCAGTGTATTTTTGAAAATAATATAGTTCTCATTTTATATGTCGACGACAACGTAATTTTTGGTAAAAGAAAATATATTATAGACAAAATCATTAAACTACTAGGGAACTATTTTGAGCTAAAAATATTAGGTAGGACCAGAAAACTTTTAGGGATAAAATTCGATAAAATGGAGGTTAGCTGGTTATACATCAAACAAGTTATATAAATGAAGTTTGTTGAAGGTTTAATAAATTCAATTTTCCCATCTTATCTCTCCCAAAAAGTAAAGGGTCAGTGTACTCTAAATCTAGTTGCCCAGGAATTAAGGAAGAAATACTAGAAATGACCAAATTACCATACCGAAGTATTCTAGGTTGTCTTTCCTTTTTAGCTAGTAAACAAGGCATGATATAAGTTACGCCGTAAACATATTCAGCCAATTCCAAGCCAACCCAGGTATTTCACATTGGAACGAATTATTAAAACTGTTAGGCTATGTTTCGTACTCCAGAAATTTAAAATTAAAGTTAAATTGCTCTAAACCATTTTTAGTGACTTATTCTGATGCAGACTTCGCGGCAAACCGCGATGATCGAACTTCGATTGGAGGCCCATTAGTTTTATTTGATAACTCCCCCATTGAGTGGAGAACATTTAAGGAAAAATGCGTGAGCCTATCCACTATGGAGGCGGAGTTTATTGCCCTAACAGAATCAGCGAAAAACCTGTTGTGGTTTAATAGGATTTTAAGCGAATGTCAGAATGAAATGATAGTCACAGGTAAGAAAATTAAACCCGTGCTGAAAGTAGACAACCAGGCAGCCATTGATTTCGTAAAATCTCCAATCGAAAACCACCGTTCCAAGCATATAGACGTTAAGCTATATTTTGTCCGTAATTTAGTATACGACAGCATTTTTGAACAGAATTTCGTAAGAAGCAAAAATAATCTCTCCGACATTTTCACCAAAAATGTCATCGCACATTTTTGGTGTGCTGACCAAATTTGACCTGAATACATTTAAAGAGTTTATTTTTAAGTAATGCATTGTTAAGTATAAGAACGAGTTTTTATTGAACTTTCATGTGTATAAATGTTTGTAATAGTGTATGTATAAAAACCCTTATAGTCTGAAATTTTGCTATGATTAACTAAAAAATGCATTTATTATAAATTTCAAATCTTTTCTTGACTGGTATATAATAAACTTTGTGTAATTATGCTTAGTATCATTTTTCTGTAAAAAAAAAAAAAAAATTAAGGACGTGAACTGAACTATGTAAAAATAAGTTTTCGATAAGATCGATCTGAGTGCAATTATATTTTTTTGTGCGTACTAAAAACTGCATTGTATTAATTATATATTGAATCAATGCAGTAATTTAAATGTATCTGATGTACTTTTATGTAGATGTGTCTTTTGTGTGCCTTGAAAATTTGTTAATAATCTAATCTAGATTAAAAATTGTATTTTTTTTGTTTAGGCGAATGAAATTGAAACTGTGTATAGTGTTTTAAGTTTCAGGTTCCAAAATGTAATGGAATATTTAAAGTATTTGTAAATGTTTTTTTTAGACGAACGAGGAGAACTATAAGCAATACATGAACTTTTTGTACGAGATAATATTGTTAGCTAAATGACAAGAGGGGGGCATTGTTAGCCCATATATGCAAATCTTGTCACTTGGTACGTATTCGAGCGAAATCTCAGCTCACCGCTCTGCCCGCGAGGCGGCGTTCCGCACATGCGTGGTAGCCGTACGGGGGAGTAGCCCGCTTCCGGCACTCAGAGTATAAATACGGTGACCGGGAGAAAAACTCGCCGGTGTGTTGTGCGTTCTCGCTCGTTCGGTTTGTATGCGTTGATATTATTTACTGCCCTGGCATATGTTATTTTATTTCCTTTATATTTTCGTTTGCTGTATACTAAAGCCTAGTATATATAACTTTTTAAATAAAAAGATGAATTCATAAACCCTGCAGTTACTCTTTGTTTTTTTAGATTCTGACTAACACATACATACATATATATGTGTGACCACCGCCTACTTGCGACGTTGGCACGAAATAGCCAATAGCAGAAGGCACGTGCAGCGCTAACAGTGGAGGGTATGTAAAGGGTGTTGGAGGGAAGCGGAAAACATTGCGATCGTTGTAGTCATGCAGAAACGGAGTGATTTATCTGATGTTCAAAAGGACATGATCATTGTCTTCCGGGACAAAGATGACAGCATTTCCGAAACGGCTTATTTTATGAAATGTTCGCGTGCCACCCTGGTAGATGTGTACCGTGCAATTATCTAAATGCAATTATCTAAAATCAGTGAACGTGGTAAATGTGGTGCACCACGGACCATAAATGGCAGAGGTGAACGACGGCTCTGGAGATGCGTTCGGGTGAATAGACGTGCAACCGTTGACCAACTGACCGCCCAGATGATCCAAGGGGCTACCAAAAGTGTATCCTCAACGACAGTTCAACGAACGTTGCTGCGTATAGGGCTCTGTAACATACTGCTGGTAAATGCACTTATGCTCACGGCTGTTTATCGGAGACGAAGGCTGGAATTTGCACTCCAGTGCCGTAGCTGGACGTCCAATGAGTAGCGACAGTAAGCTTTTTCCGAGGTATCACATTTTATACCCCATCGGAGAGATGGACGTTAGAGTATATGGCATGAAACATCAGAAAACAAACACCCTGTAACAGTTGACGGAAGGGTTCAAGCTGCAGGAAGTAGTTCTATGGTCTGGGGAATGTTTTCATGGCATTCCCTGGGTGCACTTATCATTGTGGAAGGCACGATGAATCAACGGAAGTATCCATCTGTCCTTGCGGACCTGTCCACCCCTACACGCGGATTGTTTTTCCTCAGCACGATGACATCATCCAGCTGGACAATGCGACGTGTCATACAGCTCGCACTGTACGTGCGTGGTTCGAAAAGCCCCAGGACGAGTTTACCGTACTCCACTACCCCCTCCCCAATTCCCGGGCCCCAATCGAGAATCTGTGGGACCACCTCGATCAGGTTGTCAACGTCATGAATCCTCAACCACGAAGCCTTGGACAGCTGACCACGGAACTGAAGTAGGCATGGGTCCACATCCCTGTGAGTACCTTCCAGAACCTCATTGACTCTCTTCCTGCCCGTCTCGCAGCGGTCCGTGCTGCGTAAGGTATTTATTCTGGCTTTTGAAAGGTGGTCATATTAATGTGACTGATATATATATATATATATATATATACTATTTGTGAGATTTATAGATTTAGTGGACTGTAAATGATTTTAAAAGATTTATTTTGACTTAAAACAAAATAATTACAATACTTGCACATTTAATAGAATACACTTGCGATTAATAGAATACAATTGAATATAAGGGATGGGTCAACGCTGGGAAAATGAAAAACCCAAATAGCATAAAGAATTGAATTATGAATTGACTTACATAAAGGAATAGCTTCACTACCCAGACGTCCTCCAAACCTTTCACTTAACGTAAATTACATCAAAAGGGAATAAGCAAGCAGAAGCCCTGCTCGCATCACTTACATAAAAGAATGTTTTTTCAACAACAACAGTGCATGTTTACGCACCGTTACAAAATAAGAAATTACTGGATCAGTGCTGCCATCTATGAACGCAGGCTGCTACTACAGGACGGAACACTATTCTATAAATCATATCTAAATATATAAAACAGTTCCGTAACTGACTGACTCACTGACTGACATACAACGCCCAGACCACACCGCTGGACCTAAAGGGCTGAAATTTGCATGGCGATTCTTCTTATAGTGTAAGGGTGAACTAAGAAAGATTTTTGAAAAATTCTTCTTAGATTTTTTTAAATTAAATTTTTAAGCTGTTTTGGTAACTTTCTTTTAAGTTTGCCTTTAAAATAAGTGTGAGAGTTTGAGGGTTATAAAATGTATACCACGAGAAAGATCATAAAAATGCTTTTAAAATGAGATCATTTTCAAATCTTTACCTCCATTGTCTGATTTTTGGGGACTTTTTAAAGATTAATTTTTAGAATTTAATTTATTAAATGCTGATCACGTGATTTCTTTTCTGGTACTTTAAATAAATTTATCGTCACATGCATATCAACTAAATGGACAAATTTTTTTTTCTTGCTAATGCGGTAGACGATTGGACATTATCAAAAAAATATTAAAATACGGTAAAATATATGTTCCTCAAACTGTACTATATTAACTGTACTATATTCTTTACTATGTCTTATTAGATTTAATTTCAATATTTTCTTCTACATTATTTTGTCTATAAAGATATCCCTTACGAGTTTTTATAAATATATATTTACATCAATCGTACACATCGTCGTATTTATTATATATATATATATATATATATATATATATATATATATATATACTATTCTATAAATCATATTGTTGTCTCCCAACTTAAATAATAACTTTAGATCTAACTTATTCACTTCCGTGTGAATCTTGATCTTGTCGTGTAAACGTACGACATTTTTTTAAATAAATTAGGAGACTCCTTTTAAGTAATCAAAATATCACTTTATTATAACAACTTTAGAACATCAACATGAACGTTATACGATCTTACTCCGTCTATTGTTTACATTTGCAGCGCTCACGGGAGCAAAATAATTTTAACTATATATATATATATATATATATATATATATATATATATATATATATATATATATATATATATATTTATATATATTATATATATATATATATATATATATATATATATATATATATATATATATATATATATATTTATATATATATATATATATATATGGGAAATTCAATCCCATCTCCATCTCCAAATGTTACGGGGCGCTACTGTCTCTGTGACGTCAGTGCGCACGCCCGTATGATGTATTTCCGCCTTATTAGACGATCGCTGTACGCCGAGATGGGAAGACGTCCCTCTCGAGCTGTTTATTTTCATTTTCTAATATTTAACTAATAGAGGGTGTATATATCCAATGTTGCTGTGGTCGTTGCCTCCCCATATTTGGGGGCTCGGTGTGTCCTCCGCTTTCCCTCCTTGAATTGTTCCACCTAGACCGTTTCCCGTTTAAAAAAAGAAGTATCATCCCAGCAGACGGCTGTGGACACTTTTGTTTTTGAATTTAGTAGTGGCTGACGCGCCAATTGCAGCAGACGGGCTGCTCTCACCAAGGATATTTGTTTTAATCTACTAGAGGATTCTACTAGAACACCTGTGACAAACCAAAGAATCTACAATCCTTTGCCGCTGACGTTCCAAACCGAAATCGAAATTAAAAATTGCTGCTGTGCTGAACTGTGTAATCTTCAAGAACTTAGTGCAATTCCTACGCTACTGGATATAGTGCCATTCTACTGGATAACGTGATTTTGGATAGTGACATTCACCTATATAAAAAAAAAAACTGGATTTTCGTGGACTATTCTTCCTATTGTCATTGGATACCCTTCGAGCCACAAGGACTGTTCCCTTAAGCGAGGTAGGCCCCATTTTTTTTGTTTTCCCGTTAGTTTGTGTTTCAAAATTTCGTAATTTCTTAAGTTTAAAAATTTTCCCCTCAGTTGTGTTATTATTTTGTTTCAATTTTCATTATGGCCCTAATCTTAGGTGATATCCCCTTAATTGCTAACTCCCTCACATACGGAACAACCCAAAACGTAAAATTATTAAATAAAGTACTCGGTTATACCGAATTCGACCGCTTATCCCGAAAAAAATGCATCAATTTTCCTCATTCCCCTTAGAATTCGATGTCGCGAAACATAAAGAATGCTTAATGAAGGATATTTCACTCTCAAATTTTATTTCTGATGCTAATTTATTACATTTAGATAATGTCAGTACTAACAAAATTGAGTTTTGCGATAATATTCTTTATGCCCTCTCCGATTTGTCCAAATTCCAAAATTCTCTGGATACGAGTTTTTTATGCGCCGCTGAAAACGAAATTACCCTTTTTTCTGAGTCTACCGCAAGTGATTCAAATGTAGGTCAAAGTACTTCCGGCCATTTATAACGCTTTCCCATGCATCAGGCAGACATCCAGAATAAACAACTGTGGCTTGACGCCTCTCCTAGCAGAAATGATGTCTTGATATACAATAATGATTTGATTCCCGACTCTATGAGTTCAAACTTCTGGCTTTTGTTAAGAGACCTTTCAACCACCTGTCGCCAGTTCACAGGCAATAATTTATATTCCGTCCACAATTTATTTGCCGACGTAGAGGATAACTGTAATTTATTTCCCGCTATCAGTGATCAACAAAAATATTTTTTTGCCAAACGGCTCATTACAGGACCTTCTAAAACTTTTTGTTTTCTCAAAGAAATCTGAATTCGTATGATTCACTTAAGACCGCGTTAATAAATGAGTTTTCTGATAGAATCACATCCATTGAAATTCATAGACAACTCGAAAGACGTCGCATGCGTTCTAATGAAAGCTTAATGCAGTATTTTATAGCGATGCGTGAAATTGAAAACCGCACTACTAATACTATTGATGAATGTTCCGTCATTCAGTATACTATACAAGGAATACAGGGTACCCCATCAGAGAAAATTATTCTTTACGGTGCAAAATCTTATACCGAATTCAAAGAAAAACTCCGAACATACGAAATCGTAGTTAGTCAAAAGAACACAATTGGTTCGAATTTTCGACGTGTCGGCGGTGGCCAAAGACGCGGCACGGAACCAAACACTTCACCTCAAAGACGTGACTCAAAATTTACTGTTGCTAGCTCAGCTAAATCTCATCAACGCTGTTTTAATTGTAATGCAATTGGACATCTCTCAAAGACGTGCCCTAGTCGTTCTCGTGGCCCTCGTTGACTTTCTTGTAACTTATTTGGACATAAGTCCGCGGACTGCCGTCGTACTTCTCAAATTGAAAGCTCCGCGACGCATGACGGTGTCAACACGGTGCATGTTACTACTTCTCTCACTAATATATGCAAAACGGTTGTTATTTTTGATAATACATTTTCAGGATTAGTGGATACTGGCAGTCATTCGACACTTCTTAAACATTCCGCGTGGATTAAACTAGGATCACCACCGTTGACGAATAGCACTACAATGCTAACTGGTTTCGGATTTTCACAAACTAAAGTCATTGGTTCTTTGGCTTTCGAAATTAAAATAGATGATCAAATTTTTCCAGGGAATATCTCCATTATTCCAAATAATTTTATGACTTTCGATCACATACTAGGTTGCGATGTAATCCAACAGGCGAATTTAACTATTACACCTGACGGTGCTATGTTTCAAAAATTTCAAAACCTGATGATCCTGCCGCACATGACGATTTTGTAATGACAATTTCAGCCAATCCCCCTTCTTTTGATATTGGTCCTAACATTTCTCGCCAAACCCGTAATGACCTTGAATAGCAATTGTTAGCCTACAAACCTAACAAAATGAAAACTGCAAACATCGAACTTGATATAACGCTTACTGACGATAAGCCAATTTTCCATACACCCCGACGCTTACCATTTGCAGAACGTGATATAGTGGACGCTCAAATTGACGAATGGTTAACAAATGGAATTATAGGACCATGTTCTTCCCCCTACACTAGTCAAGTCGTTGTCGTTTGTAAAAAGAACGGTCAGTCGAGAGTTTGCATAGACTATAGGCAGTTAAAACGTAAGTTAGTTAAGGATCACTACCCTTTACCTTTGATCGAAGATATTGTGGATCGTCTCCAAAATGCCAACATATTCAGTACACTCGATTTAAGAAATGGATTTTTTCACGTCCCGGTAATCGAAAAAAGTCGTCGTTACACTAGTTTCGTGACACATTCAGGTCAATTTCAATTCCGATATATGCCATTTAGAGCTCTTGTCCTTCTGTTTTCATGCGATATATAAATGCCGTTTTTCGTGACCTTATTGCCAAAGGTATTGTACTCCCATACATGGATGATCTCATCATTACCGCGAATAATGAGTCTGAAGCTCTTGAACGCCTGAACACTGTTTTAATTGTAGTTCGTGATTATGGACTTGACATAAACTTTAATAAGTGCCAATTTCTGTATAACAAAATTGAATTTCTAGGCCACATTGTGGAGCACGGAAAACTGTTCCCATCCTCCTCCAAAACTAAAGACTTTCTTAATTATCCTGATCCCCAAAACAGAAAAGATGTCCAACGTTTTTTAAGTGTTACTGGATATTTTCGTAAATTTCTTCCCTCTTATTCTACCATAGCAAAACCCCTTAGTGATCTGCTTCGTAAGGATACCCCATTTCAATTTCAGACTGATCAGAAAGCCGCATTTCAAAAATTAAAACACCTCCTTTCCCAACAGCCCGTTTTAAGTATTTTTAACCAAAACAGTCCTATTTAAATTCACACTGACGCATCAATTGATTGCTTGGGGGCAGTCCTGCTACAAAAATCCAAGGAAGATAATTGTTTCCACCCAGTCTAATACATGTCCAAGAAGACGTCGGACAACGAACGCAAATATACAAGCTATGAACTTGAAGTTCTCGCCATTGTGGAAGCACTTAAAAAAATTCCGTATCTACGTTCTTGGTTCACGTTTTAAAATAGTTACTGACTATAATGCATTTGTGAAAACCTTAAGTAAAAAAGAACTTAACTCACGTATAGCACGATGGGCATTGTATCTTCAAGACTTTGACTACGAAATCGAACATCGTACTGGTTCAAAAATGGCTCACGTTGATGCCCTCAGTAGAAGCCCATGTTGCATGATTATTCAGGACAGTGTCCTTATACAGCTTCTTAAAGCACAACAGTCAGACGAGCACATTGAAACTATAAAAAAACTTCTTTCAACCGCACCATATGACGACTATATAGTTAAAAATGATATGCTATACAAAACCGTTCAAGGAACTGATTTACTTGTAGTGCCCGAGGGTATGCAGGCGAACATAATTCAGGCAGCTCACGAACGAGGCCACTTCGCAGTACTACTCACTCAAGAACTGTTGCAAAAAGAATTTTTTATCCCGAACTTGAAAGAAAATATACAGCGATGCATCAATAACTGTGGCACATGCATCCTCAATAATAGAAAATGTGGAAAGCAAGATGGAATGCTGCATCCCATTGAAAATGACGATACACCCCTGCACACGTACCATATCGACCATCTAGGCCCACTTGCCAGTACATCTAAGCGTTACAAGCACATTTTTGCGGTTATTGACTACTTTACTAAATTTATGCGGTTATACCCAACCCGGTCTACAGACGCCGCTGAAGTAATCAATAGATTGGAAACCCAAAGAGCCGTCTTCGGTAATCCGTCCCGGATAATTTCAGACAGAGTTACCGCGTTTATGTCTACTGCGTTTCAAGAGTATTGTGAAAAACAGAATATATGTCACATTGCTGCTACTGCTGGACTTCCCAGATCGAACGGTCAAGTTGAACTTCTCAACTCCATCATCATCGCCGTACTTTCTAAACTCTCTATCGACAATCCGGAAAAATGGTATTCCCATGTTCCAGCCGTTCAACAAATCATCAACTCCACCTTCCAACGTAGTATCAACTCCACTCCATTCGAAATTCTTTTTGGGACTAAAATGCATTCTTCCCATGACATCAAAATTGCTAATATGATCAATGAGGAAATCAAAACTACATTTCTCCAAAAACGTGATGATCTCCGTAAAGAAGGTAAACAACAAATATGCAAAGTCCAAGACGAAAATCGTCGTACTTACAATCTGCGACGCAAACAAGCTCACCCATTCCAACTCAACGACCTTGTAGCAATCAAGCGTACCCAGTTTGGTCCTGGTCTCAAACCCAAACAAACATTTCTTGGACCATATAAAATTACAAAAGTAAAACCAAACCACACTTATGATGTTGAAAAGTGCGCATTCTTCGACGGACCAGTGAAAACATCAACTTGTGCAGAATATCTGAAACCTTGGTCCACCAACATTGAGCATATAACTTGGTATTTTATTCAACTGAACTTATTTTTTTTTAGAACAGACTAGAGAACCTTATTTTTTTTCTCTTGTACTTAATTTTCCATTTTTTTTTCTTGTCATCACTAATATTATTTTTTCTTCTAGTTATTTCGTATTTGCTGTGCATTTTTTTTTGTCAGTTTATTTCCAGCCAACTATGGTATTGTATCACTATTTTTATTTATTCTATTTTATATTTTGCATTTTTACTGTTATTTCATACTTGTATTAACTGTGTTCTAATATTTTTGAAAATTTTGCTGTGTACCTTAAGGCGAGGTTGCCTGTCCGGTCATGATGGCCGAATATGGGAAATTCAATCCCATCTCCATATCCAAACGTTACGCGCCGCTGCTGTCTCTGTGACGTCAGTGCGCACGCCAGTATGATGTATTCCCGCCTTATTTGACGATCGCTGTACGCCGAGACGGGAAGACGTCCTTTAGCTGTTTATTTTCCTTTTCTAATATTTAACTAATAAAGGATGTTTATATCCAATGTTGCTGTGGTCGTTCCCCCCCCCCCCACATATATATATATATATATATATATACTATGTGTGTGTGTGTGTTGATGAGCTGAAAATTTCTCCCACTATTACGTAGTACAATGAAAAACTTCTTTCAATCGAAGTGACACAATCACTGGAAAAATTTACTCTATAGGTTAACACTGAGGCCAATATGGCTATTACTTAGTAGGATCAAAACCAGATTATTCATTTTTAAAGTATTAGATAATTATAGAAATAGTGAAGTTATTTTTCCGCCTGACCAATGAACAACAGCTTTATACGTCTGTGCAATCACTCTTATTTATGTAACTGAAAAATTAATCATTTGTAATAAATGTCAGCGCTTTTCGTACAACAAAATGCATTTATTAAGATAAAGTGGTTTACAGATCTTTGATCACAACACTTGACATTTGATACACAAACACAGGTTCGTTTATATTTGGAATGTGTTTATATTATATATTTGGAATTTAAAACACAGATTATAATTTTAAGAAAACCCTGAAAAAGCTATTATAAAATATTTTATAATACACCCAGTAATATATGTGTATTTAATTTCAGCCAAAGCGAAACATTATTTATGTATTTTGCAACACCATCTTATTACGAAATGGCGTCATCAGTGTGTGTCAGCTAATATATGGTTAGATTTGTGACGATAATTAAACCACAATTCTAATTAACCGGTCCTAATACACTGAACTCAATCTTATCGGAAATGATTTATCCATACCTGTGTTTACGACTATCGACGATTTGTCAGCAGCTGTCGTAAAGTAGTACAAATGGTTATTCCAATTGCGTATACTACGATGTCGAGCCTTGTGTGTTGATGACAGGTATGTCCCTCCGTAATTTGCCACAATTCTCATGCAAGTATGACCATAACTGAGGAGTAGAGAACATCGTAAATGCACCGCAAGTAATAAAATGACACTCTAGTACAATAGAATTTTGCCCCGAGTAAAGAAAAATTAAGAAAGCTTGAATATTTGAAAATTTAGATATGAAAGCATAATGTCATTCTCTGACTGTCATCCACTTTTTGATGAAACAGTATACAATTCCTGAAACGATGCTTACAGTCTCACAAAAATAATCGCTTTTCTGTAGAGTGTGGTAAGTGAAAGCTATTGATATTTCTTCTATTTTAATGTATGTCCTCACACGAAAGTTCTTGTATGAATTGGCGGGAATCCGACATAGGCTTGTGTAAGTTCCGAAAGAAAAACGCTTGGTATTTTATTCTAACAAAACATTAAATTTTATTTATGTGATGATGGTGATTCTTTAGCAGAGGTTTAATGAATATTTTACAACAAAATCATATCTCTAGTAAAATGAAATTAGAAATGATTTTTGAACATTCAAAACTATGCAATTATTATGATAATAATCTCTTCTGTCCTTTGAAATATCCCACTCATTTCCTTAAAAAAGTAGATATAAAGGCATAACGGAGATCTAGATTCTCTTGTAACAGTGCTTGTTACTTCATTAAGAAAAGAAAGGACAATTCTTCGTCATATATTTTCACTGCATGGAACATGTAAAGAGAAAGGCGTCGGAAATTGCTACCGAGTGGCTCCAGGATCACTCTTCTGACTTTAGACACTTCCAATGACCACCTAAATCCCAAGACAGGAACATTATTGAGCATATTTGGGAAGCCTTGCAAAGTGCTGTTCAGAAGAGATCTCCACCCCCTCGCACTCCTGTGGATTTGTGGACTTCCCTGCAGGAATCATGGTGTTAATTGCCTCCAGGATACCTTCAGATATTAGTCGAGTCCATGCTACGTCCTGTTGCAGCACTTCTACGTGCTCGTGGGGGCCCTACACGATATTAAACAGGTGTACCAGTTTTTCTGGCAGTTTTTCAGTGTACAAAGCTGATTTGTTTAAAATAGTCAAAAATTTGTTTCAACATTAAAAATCTCATTAATTTTTAAATAAACGCTTGAATACATTTATCATTTATGTTTTGAGTTTTTGTTTTTACGTTATTATATTATGAGGTATAGAGGAGTAGGCCCGCGTAACGTGGCAAACATACAGATTTGGCCCGAGAGAAAAAAAGCTTGAGTATGGCTAAATTGGGGAAACATCGGAAAAAAAAACTATTCTTTACAGTAATTTGAGTACACAGATGATGGAAATCAAGGAAGCCAAAATTTATCAGAATCTCCCTGAAGTTACTTGCAAATTTAAGCTACATGGTGGTCTATATGTGTGTATCCTTTTACGAATAATTTCATTCAATAACTTTGAATACAGACTCTAATGTTATCATCCCATTCTCTTCGTAAACGACTACATACGCCAAAATAATCTTCTCACACATACACAAACATGTTTTACGAGAAAAAATTTAAATAAAAAAAATTTGAAATATTACTTTGATCTCATTTACATGGAGTTTTCCCTTCTCTTATAGGTATACCTTCTAAGAATTAAAAAATGCTACTTAATGAAGTATAAAATTTTAAAACCAAAGATTACAGCGAAATTTCATCTTGAGATGACATACGCAGAGAGGATAATTACATAATTTTCTATAGGTATAATATTTTTATACACTTATTTATCCTAAGATAAAGGGCGAAATGAGACTTTCGGGAATCCTTTCAAAGTACGGCCAACTACTAAAGAAAGGCGCCCCCCATTGTTTTAAGACAAATGCAATAAGTCTAGTACTTCAAGAATAAAATTTATAGAAATCAGAGTTCCTTACACCAAGTTTAGTGTTATATGTAGGCTCAATGCATCGCATATTCCAGGGTACTTGATGCAGAAGTAATTCTTCACATCCTGAAAGGATAATAAATATCAGTATGAATTCTGGATACACAGACCATATTCTGAGAAGGGGAGGACTCCGTTAGAGAATTCTCTGATTAGAGGTAAGAATTTGGATCTTTAATTATACTAATAAGTATTTAATTTTTCATCATTATCTTTTAATTTGTAAACATATTCCATACGTGGCAAACGCATATTTGTTTGTATAAATTTTCCGGCCTTTCAAATGCAAAGTACATCCTTTCTATTTTAAGATTTCGAAGTACTATGAATAGTCTCTCTTTTTTATGAATTCCGATTTTCCTCACGCTATTAATACAGGAGAAAAATACAATTTTGAGAAAGTTTCGGTCTATCTAGATTAATGTATTCATCTCCACTCCCATTCTCTTGTGTCATTCAGTATCTGTTGATTTCTAGCAGTGTCAGCTGCTGAAAATGGCAGTACGTTATTAGATTTTCAAAGCATGTCAAGTCACTGAAAAGGAAAATAAACTCCGTCACTTCATAGAGGGAAACGAATCACAGCCAGGATTGTGCTCCAGTGCTCTTCGGCGAATATAATTTGTCATAAGGACTCTCTAGTGACTAGTCTACACTGGATTTCCATAATTTAAATTCGAAAAGATAGCTTGTTGTACTATAAATATTTATATTTTCAAGTCGTATTTTCAAGAAAAGGGAAGTAATATGCTACTGAAATTTCTCTTGAAACGGCATATTCTTCAATGAATTCGATTGTTTTAATATCTTAAATAATTGACACAGTAGGTAAGGATATTGCTCTTTTCAACTAATTTTTGGCAAAGGAGATATTGAAATTTATATCAGATTATTGGACTGCATTTTCTATCTTTTGTACATCATTGAAGACAGTATATTCTCTCCATTAGAGTGGAAATCTTAAACCTTTATATTGCTATCTTCGTTATATCGTGATACAATTTATCCACCCTGAATATCGATGGAACAAAATATAATAGCTCAGTTACTTAAATGAGTATTTACAAACCGAATGAGAATGACTTCACCCTATTCAGATTTGGAATGATACGCCAAACATGAAGATTACAGTCTTTGGTTATTCATGTCTTACTGAGTATTTTTCAGTGGCGAATGATATATTAAAAGGAGTCCCCCCCCATGTTAAAAAGGAATCAAATTGTGGAAATTTTAATAGTAAAACTGAACGTAAATTCAATAAAATTCTATATCTTTATGGAATTAAACGAAAAATATTATGGAAATAGAAAGTATTTTGTTCGCTATTTAAAAGTAATTTTAAACATAGAAGTCGGGTCAATGCATAAAAAGTTTATTTTCTTTCGACTAAAAAATTCATATATAAATATATGTGTGTGTATCTGAGTTAGATTGGTTTTATATAGAAGATAAATCTCGATTTCATCAGGTGTACAAGGGGATACAAATTATAAATTGCAAATTGAAACATTAATCAGTCTAAATTAATGCTTGTAGATGTAAATAAATAACATTTGAAAAATGAGGAAATTAGAAATGATTCTGAAATATTTAAAGAGATTTTGAAGTCATGTATCTTTATACAGAGATTTTGCATTGCAATGGGACTGAATATCATACAATTAAAAATTTTTTATTACGAAATGTCAGTTATTTATAATACACATATAGTATTTCACGGTATACTGTACATTTTAAATAACCTCTCTATTTAGAATATTGGTTGCTTATAAAAAAATGCATATCAAAAGTTCCTTAGTTAATTTTCTCCTATTTAATCACTATTAACTTCATTAGACAGTTTTGCTCCAAATCAGCTCGTTTTAAACGTGCCTGGGGAGTATTGTTCTCCATATCAAATCAAAGATCCTATTAAGCATCTCTTTAATTAAGACGAAAGGTACTGTTGTAAAATAATTTCTGCTCTTCACTTTGAACATCTCTGAGTATCTCTGTAGTCGTATTAAATAATTAAATGCTTTCAACTTTCGAGGAATAAATTTTGCACTTAGTGAAATCTAGAATTACATCTGAATACATTTGAAGTCTTTGTTTCAAAATGAAGTATTTTTGTCTATGGTGTCAGTTCATATTTTCAAGACACGCATTAGAGCAAAATATTATTTATATATTGCACATCATGTCAAAAAACGCTCATTCGTAATTATCATATTTAGGAATTTGAAATGAAGAATCACAGGTTTATAATCAAGAAATCTCTATGCTACAGAGATAATGAAGTTCTTAAGAAAATGAAATTATATTTTGTCAAATATGAAAAATATGTCTTTTGAAGAAAGACATATTTTTCAAATATTGAACATAGATAATTGTCTGGGTAAGGTAATTTTCTTTTTTTTACGTTGTTTTATGATTCTCATTCCCTTTAATATAATTTAACTGCCCTATAGGTATACACAGATCGAAATTATTGAAGGCTTTGAAGGCTTCATTCCAAACTTCCTGCATCTTCAGGCCCACTGCATGCTATTACAAAGTATTTTGGTCCACAGCACATTCTATCGACAGTTTGAATTAGAAAATGCAACTCGAAATTTAGAGATATTGGTAAGCATATTCGAGAAATAGATATTTTAAAAACGAGCTAAATATTTCTTTTTATAAATGTTAGCTCTTAAAAATAAGGTAAATAGAATTACATTTTATAAGTATACTTTGCGCCCATTATATAAGTCGTACTTGTATGATTTGGGCCTAATTTAACCATTTCTGCATGGTGGATGATGTAAGTTGAAACTTTCTTAGTGAATGAGAAGAAATAAACTATGATTTCAGTATGTAATCTTATAACCCAAACACTGACTGTGAAACTAAAATATTTCCATCTTTGATGCGGGTTGTTGGAAACTTTTGGTACTTTTTTGAAACTTTCATAACTTTATAATAACAATTATCAGTCATCTAGGATATCTTATACAGCTGCATAGGACCAAACTAGTTCTCTCTAAAGATGAGTGAAGGTTTACGGCTGTTAATCTAGACAGAATTTAAAATTTAAAAAGCATTATAGATCGAGACAGGCAGTTTAAAGCGTCATAGAAACTTCTTCGAACATCCACGCTAGCAGGACTACAGAAGCTAGTATCGAACGCCATGTTTGGCTCTTGCGTATACACGATACTAGTAAACTGCAGACGAGGCATAAATTACGTTGTTGAGAATACATCAAAGAAACCCTAGAACTTTAAAACATGATCACCCAAATACAAACCACCAAACATAAAACACCCAAAGACACCAATCACACTTAGGTCATAAATTTTACATAAAATCGAATAATTCCTCTTCAGAGGTAGCAAAAATACGAGTATCTATTAACAGACAAAAGCGAATTCTTAAATGGATTTTTTTTTCTAATGCGGAGAACCTTATCGTGGGACATTTGCCTTTTGTTATTCACCGCGAAGTCTTGCTGGCTACTTTATTATAGAAGCACAATTTAGGTGAGCCAGCAGTGCTCCATATGAAGGGACAACACAATAATGACCGAGCCTTATTCGGGATTTAAACCCAAGCCCATGCTAACCGCTACAACATGTGGGCAGCTAAGTGGAAATTATTTTTGGCTGTATTTAAAACATGCATATATATATATATATATATATATATATACACACCAGGTGGTCATAAAGAAACTTTGCCGATATATGGTACTCTAGCGGCTGTTCCGTTCAAGCGATCAAGATGAGATTTCAGATATAGATTCAAAGGTATAAGCTCAGGATTCTGTGAACGGCAACCAAGTGGAGCTCACGGTTACGGTTATAGGTACAGAAACTCGAAATTTTCAAATGGCAACGCCCATTTTTTCCCATCGCAAAATGCTCAGCGCATGCGAAAACCCTAAAGAGTGTTGAAACGGTAAGTGTATAACAAAAAACGGACGCGTTATGCATGCGCAAAAAACAGCTCTGCGAATGGCCTACGAAAACGATATATGGACCTCTAGCGACCGTTCCGTTCAACCTATTGAGACGAGATTTCAGATATAGTTATTCAGATGTGTGGGCTCGGGATTCTGAGAACGGCAACACAGTGACTCTCATGGTTATGGTTATAGGTAAAGAAACTCAAAATTTTCAAATGGCAACGCCCACTTTTTCCTGTCGCAAAATGCTCAGCGCATGCGAAAACCCTAAAAAGCGTTGAAACGGTACGTGTATCACAAAAAACGGACGCGTTATGCACAGACAAAAAAACAGCTCTGCGAATAGCTATCAAAAATACAATCAGAGAGCTTTTTATTGGTTTCCTATGCAGAATATCTGGCGAACGGCGTTCTGTGATTGGTTTCTAGCCTCTGTCATATGCAAATTTCCTCTGTGCACCACGATCCTGTCTTTTTGGCCGTTCGCAGAGCTGTTTTTTGTGCGTGCATAACGCGTCCGTTTTTTTTTGTGATACACGTACCGTTCCAACGCTTTTTAGGGTTTTCGCATGCGCTGAGCATTTTGTGATGGGAAAAAGTGGGCATTGCCATTTGAAAATTTCGAGTTTCTATACCTATAACCGTAACCGTGAGCGTCACTGTGCTACCGTTCTCAGAATCCTGAGCTCATACCTCTGAATAACTATATGTGAAATCTCATCTCGATAAGTTGAACGGAACGGCTGCTAGAGGTCCAAATATCGGCAAAGTTTCTTTATGACCACCCGGTATATATTATATATATATATATATATATATATATATATATATATATATATATATATATATACTGCTGGCCACCCAAATTGCAACACCAAGAAAGACAAGAGATATCACAACAAAATTTATTTTGTAGATAACATGTTGACCAAGTATCAAATGATTAAATTTATAGACTTCTGTGAAGTGTGGTTCCTGCGAAAATCAGTAGCCAGAGTAGCTGCCATTGTTGCAGATCACCGCTGCCACACGCCTCGACATTGATTCAAAGAGACTGTGGATAAGTTCTTGGGGTACAGCAGACCAAGCAGCTTCCACACGTTGCCAAAGTTGATCTGCTGTGGCAGCTGGGGATGGAATCTGGGTCAATCGTAGAGCAACCATGGACCACATGTTTTCTATCGGCGAAAGATCCGGAGAGCGAGGCGGCCAGGTAAGCAATTCAATCTGGCGATTGACGAAGAACCGTTGGACAATGCGTGCCACGTGTGGTCGCGCATTATCCTATTGAAATATGGTTGTGGGCAAGCCCTGAAGGTAAGGAAGGACAACTGGCTCCAACACCTCGGAGATGTAGCGCTGGCTGTTTAAAGTACCAGCAATGCGTACTAGAGGTGTGCGAGAGTGATATTCAATACCGCCCCATACCATAATACCCGGTGCAGGACCCGTGTGGCGGTGCATAACGCAGCTGTTCAGCATCCTCTCTTCACGGTGTCTCAGACTCGAATGCGACCATCGTGGTGTTGCAGACAGAAGCGTGACTCGTCAGTAAAGACAATTTCATTCCATTCTGCCGTCCACATCCTTCTGTCATCGCACCATTGGCGGCGGAGACGTCTGTGGTTTTGCGTCAAGGGTAGACAAAGCAATGGACGTCTTGCGGACAGACCACTCTGCTGTAAAGGGCGTCGAATGGTACGCGCAGACACTGGATTATGCGTTACAGACTGCATGTGCTGTGCTATGGTTCTTGATGTGACTGAGCGATCCGTCACTGCCATGCGCACAATTTGCCTGTCATCACGTGAAGTGGTGCGCTGAGGTGGATGCGATCGAACACGCCGGTCCGTCGTACCCTCCTGCATCCAATGATCACATATCCGCATTACAGTTGTTTGGTTTCGTCCAACACGACTACCGATTTCCCTGAAAGATAATCCACAATCTCGGTAGGCCACTATCCTTCCTCTGTCGAACTCGGATACTTGATCAAAAGATGATCGCTGTTTTCGACGAGGCATAATTGATCGTTTTTTTGAAAAAACCACAAGAAAAACACAATTGCCGAACTTGAAATCGTCGAAATCTCCAAGCCTTAAATAGCGCTTTGAAGTGGCGCCACAGGCGCGCGTGATGTGCGTCTGCGCTGAAATTCTAATCATTTGCATATCTCACCTCCGCTAATGCATGTTGTAAATTTCATGTTATTTGCATGTTTCCTTCAGGGTATAGCACTTACAGTGGCCAGCATGGTATATATAGTCATTTTCATAGTATTAATATTAGGAACATTTCGAAACATTCGTAAAATGAGAATTTCTAAACAGGAATCTCGGTAAAAAATATTGGTCTTTTCACCCAATTCTTGAGGGACCCGTGACAATCCAATCTTCTTAACTATTGATTTCATACTGAGAAAAGTATTGCGTGATTGGGTACTTGATTGATGATTTTGAGATTGATTATTTGTCGATACATTTCAATCATGTCGTTGAGGATGTGCCCAAAGGAAAAAATTCATTTCATGTATTTTCAAGAAATACAGTGAGGCAAAAGTAGGTTAGAGTATCGTTGAATGTACCAATCATATATTGTATTAAATATAATATATTATATGTGAAAACCATTTACAAGTGAGTAAGTACAATTGTTTGTGTGAAAAGGAAAATATACTTTTTCCTTATGAATAATTCTATATACTTTTTTAATGTTTTAGAGATTGTATACAATGTGTGGACAGAGAGAGGCTTCGAGAAGGAAATACGAGATATTCGTATACACTGGATGGGAAACAAGCCAAACAAATTCTCAAGTCTGCTCAGAATGTCAATACAGCATACTGAGCTCAAGGAAATGGGCAGGAAAGGCTGCCCACAAGTGACACCGCCGTACGATCCATGTCTCGGTGATGATTACGTAGTGTATATAGGAAGAGGCTGAACGATTGTCGATACACCATGTCAATGCATCGCTATTCGTTCGAGCCGAAAAATGCCACATGGTCGCTTCGAAATGTATTGTACTTGTAGTGTGTCAGCCGTGAAAATGCAGTAATAGTATAGGGATCTTTTTAGTGGATCCCATTAATGATTTTCATTTTAATAGTTGGGCAAAAGCCTTTTGACCATAGACCTGTTTCTTTTGTAGAGAGGCAAGGGTAAATATTGGCCCACGCACGCTTGTTTTTCGAAATTAAAGCATAAGATCTCAACGGGTTATCAATTTAATTAAGTACAAACTAGAACGGCGAATTCACAACGTTCAACTCAGTCACAGAAGTCACATATGCTCCGAGATTAGCTTTAAATAACCCCTAACGATGTTTAGACTCAGATGGAAAGCAACGAAAACCAGTGAAGTGGACCTAAGAAATGTTAATATCTTTCTAAATTAAAGTGTGACTTTATTTTGATCTCTTAGTGCATATTAATATCAATAAACTGTCGGAAAGTCACGCTAAATAAAAATTTCCTTAATTTCCCTAAGTTTGTTTACAGGTGCAATAAACCAATATTTAATAACTCTTAGTAAAGTTTACACTTTTCTCAAGACCCCTACTAACTCAAATCTTTACAAGTTTAGGAATCCAGATTACTGCTCAGTTTTCAGATCTGAACTTATTGCCATTGAAGAGGGATTACAAACTTTTAATTTCTTAGCGAGATTCTTTAACTTACCTTGAAATTTACTCAAGAAGAAAACTTATTAATCAGCATTTATGGAAGACCCTCCGACACACCACTGGTACGACCGAAAATCTCCTGCTGGCGCTCTTAATGTCAAGGGCAACAGAAGGATGCAGACTACCATTAGCAGATTTGCTAGTGGACACCTAAAGTGTCTTGTTTACAATCAGGGGCAAAAATCTTTCCCTTTTTGCTCTAAATGCAATACTGCTGAAGCCTCTCCTGGCCATATTCTAAACTGCCTGGGGCTTGCCAAGGAGGATATTTATAGAGACCCTTTGCTTGTTAACGATTTCTTAGTAACTTTTGGCCTCATGGACCTGGTCTCGCCTACCGGGTGGAATAAGTCACACACACACACTTTACTAACGTTTAGAGGTAGATAATGATTTACTAATGATAGTATTACAAAGGTTACAAAACAGTTGGAAACTATTTTAAAGTTTATCTCAAAAATCTGTGTTTCAACTGAATTCTCCGGTTCTTAACACCTGTCATTTCTAAACTTCTACAAAAACACCTCACTATGGTGCCATCTAGCGATTCGAAACGTAGAACTTAGAATTACAAGTTCCCTTTTCATCTTTCCGTGTGAATTTGTGCGTAAAGTTTCATATTATTCCCATCTTTTTCAGAATTTATCAAAATAGGGAAAAATACTATCTGATACCATTTATTTTTTACTCTTTATGCGTGTACAAGTAATATTATTATATGCTTCAATCATCCAATTTTTTATGAGTATCACTATAAACTATGATACTATATGTCAGAATACAGTAAAAAGCTATTTTTAAAATCTCAACAAAATGGACCTAAGAAATTCATTAAAAGTCCTAATATATCACCAGTATCTCAAATTTCCCCAGTTGTCTCCAAGACATATTTATAAGTAGATTCATCTCTTTAAGGTAATGAATATAATATAATTTTCGTTTTTATACATTATTTAAAATTATTGGCATAGCAGATCTCTTTTCATCAAAAACTGTCAGTATTCCTTAAAGTTTATTTTTTGAATGGAAACTGTCATATACATTGATTTTGAGGAACACCTGAATTTTCTAACCTGTAAATTACATCTGGAAGACCCAAATTAATTTTCCTTAAATGAAATGTTGATGGTGAATAAATTTTGCCCTCAAAATAATCCGTTTATTACTTTTTTCGTATTATTATGAGTATCTTTTTTTTAAAAATTCGATTTCACTAAATTACTCTTTCTATTAATGCCCAGAGAGTTGATAAACAAGATTGCTTATTATGTAAACATATACAGTTCGGCATTTTTATTAATTTTTTAAAACATCAAATGTTTTAATTTTACTCAAAAAGATACAAATGCATAAACAAACTTGGTGATATTAAAAAAAAGAAATTTGGTAACAAGGTTCATTATATTTATTATGTATCATTCATTTTAATAAATCCGAAATGGTAATTCTAAACTTTAATGAATAATATATTTATCTATTTACTCACAGATGGTATATTAAATGTAATTGTCTTACACTTACACTTACACCTACACACACATATATATATATATACAGGGGTGGTCCAAAATAATGGAAACACCTTGCAGAAACAGGTATTACGCTCCTAATAGGGCGTTGAAGCCCATTTGGCATTTAAAACTGCGTGAATCCATGGATGGTGGTAAGTGATATGTTACACATTCTTCAGGGTGACACTGCTCCTATTCCTTGACAGATGCTGGAGAAGGATAACTAGATCGCATTCTGTCTTCCATTGCAGACCACAGTGATTCGATGATGTTTAAATATGGTGATTGTTTAAGCCAGGGAAGGTGTCCAACTTCATCATCACGGTTCTTCAAACCATGATTTAACAGATCCAGCTGTGTGAATAGGGGTACTATCATTTTAAAAGATGCAATCGTCTACAAGAAACAATGTCTTCGCCATTGATTGGACATTGTCGCTCAAAGTGGACAAATAGCCACTGCTAGTTATCCTTCCTCTTAACACGTTCGCTGCCGCTATAGGGGAAAAAAGCGATCACCGCGTTGCTAGCCGTAGAAATGAGTTTTTCCCCACACGCCGACTGAAGGGGAGAATAAGCGTTGATGATCAGCTCTTCCCGCGATAGCAAGGGATTGGCTACTGAGACATCACCCCACACTTCCGTGTGATTGGGTTCTCGTGTTGACGTCACGTTCCGCTATGGCGCGGGACCCGGCAGCGAATGTGTTAAGGTGATAATAGAACCTGCTGAAAACGAAGATATGACATCCGAAAGCATGACTGAACCTCGACTATGCTTTACTGTTGGAAGGAGAGAGTTTCTAAATGGACATTGGTGAAAGATGCTGTAGGTGCGGTACTTAGTATTGAATAGAAAACTGAGATAAAATATGAAAACTTATATTTACAAGAATATATACAAATCTAAGTGACATGAATTTGCGGGTAACATGAAAATGTTGCGGTAACAAAAGAGGACGCTCCATGGAGCGCTGCATAAGTTGCTACTAGAGACAAAGGAGTCTGCAAGTGTAGTGTTCTAACGCAGTGATTCTCAATCTTTTCATACGTAAGGACCACTAGATGCCTTACCAAATAAATAGTGGACCATATACACTAAAATAAATGAAAACCTGTATAGGCCTATGTCTACTACATACTAATTAAATAGGGTGAAAATTATAGTTACTTTGGCCAATTTATATATCTATGAAAGTAGTAAAAGTATAATAATAAGTAAAATTAAATATGGAATGCAAAATATTGTTGTCGCACTTCCTCCAATATATACAGAGGCTGTTCACACATTTTTTAGACGATGTATATTGTATTCACAAAAATTAAACTACATAAAATTCTTGTGTTTTAAATGTTCTATTTGACATCTCTTATTCTGAACTATCTTTCGACACCGCAATTTCCAGGATAATAATGAATTTTGAAGTGTCAGAAGAGGTATTCTATCCCATTCCTCCTGAACAGCTTTCCAGAGTCCTGTAAGGGTTTTGGGACGACGTTTGGATAATGCAGATTTTAAAAGTCCGAAAGCACAAAAATCCATAGGTGATACATCGGGAGATTTAGTAGGGATATCAGTGAAGGGTATGGCCTTGATACCAGTTTTTTGTTCCATTTCTTTTAGGAAATTTACAGTGGATTTTGATGTGCGACTGCTAGCTTTGTCCTGATGGAGTCTCACAGACTGATGGCACTGTGGGTAAAGCGATGGTATTTCATTCAGAAAAATTGGCGATAAAATATGTTCCTGATAGTATTTGGAGTTAATCTTGACATTTTTTTCCACTCTCTTTATTTTTAACTTGCCTTTATAAGAAAAACCAGCAACAATCATGAATCCCTTAGAAAAACTTTCTTTAGATTCTTTGAACCATGTACTTAAAATTTTTTTCTCCCCTTTTATGATAATAAATGGCTCTTTTTTTTTTTGCAATCATTTAAATACACCCATGATTCATCTATCGTGACAATTGTTTTCCATTTTTCTTTGGATAAGTGTTTCTCATATAGAATTCTGCAGCGTGTCCTGCGTTCAGCGATATGATTTGGAAGAAGACGATGCACATTGCGTTTTTTCGCTTTCTTAAGATTTAAATCAGCGTTTATCATTTTGTTTACAGTGGACACCGAGCATTTTAATGATTTTGCAACTGTCCTTTGACTGGGGGGGATTTTCTTTTAACATTAAACAACGTACCTTTGCAATAGTCGAAGATGTCCGTTTTTTCCTTGGATACTTGTTTGGAATTTTTGTCCCACTTGAGGCTCCAATTAGACGTTTTTTTTCCTTTCTTGTTGACGATATTACCTATCGGCGCTTTAGATATCTCAAAACCATGACTCTCACATCGTTTTTTGATAACGGAGTATGCATATTTCTCTTCGGAAAGAGTGTAAATGTAGCCTTCGAACCACTGCTTTGTTAAAAACGCCATTTTGAATAAAAACAAAACTTTCAAGCCGCAGACGATAATTTTGACTTTTAAAAACATAGTACAATTGTAATTATTTCTTTTGCACCAAACGATTTTTTATTACCGCTTACCAAAATCGTCTAAAATATGTGCGAACAGCCTCTGTAATTAGGAAAAAATAGTCTTATCGTAGTTTCTGAAAGGGAACTCATTAGAAGGCATCAATTCACATGAAGGAGAAGTTCCATTATTTCTTTGAAAGATATTTTATAAAGAATTTAGCACAGAGAGGTGTGGGGAACAGGCATTTTCGCCCAAAATGATAAAATAGTCACTGCTAGCTATCTTTTCTCTTAAGGTGGTAATAGGACCTGCTGAAAACCACGATATGACCTCCCAAAGCATGCCGGAAACTCGACTATGCTTTGGAGTTGGAATGACAGAGTTTAGGCTTTAAGCTTCTGCCGCTGTTCTCCACACGTAAACACGTTTGAGGGGGGGGGGGATAGTGGGAATGTTGATTCATCTGGAAAAATTACACGTTCCCATTGACCAGCATTCCGTGCTTTGTGTTCCTGGCACCACTGTATTCTATGTTTTGCTTTCATGTGTATCACAAGGAGTAGGAGGAAATACAGTTCTTGAGCAAATATATTGTTTATACCGTTCCCTTATGACTTTATGAGTCGAGACTGGATTCTGTACATGCATATTAAGCACAGCAGTCACATTTGTCCCAGTGGTCTTATAGTTTGAAGTAAAAATCCCCTTTAATGTCCTCCTTGTCCTGTCAGTGAGTTTCATTTTCTTTCCACAATTGTGTCTCGTAGACACTGTTTTCCATTAACGTTGTACGCTGTCATGAAGTTAACACACAGTACCTCTCGATACCCCCAATAACTTTGGAACTGAAGTTTCCGAAACACCAAATAAACACGCATCTACAATTTGCCCTTTTTGGAACTCTGTCGGGTTGCTAATTTTGTCTCCACCTTGAGCTAATTTTTGCATAGCAATCAAACACAGCCTTGAGAACATACGCTAAATGATATCCCCAAAAATGTGACATCTATTTGTACAATTGGCTCTTTGGATCACGGTAGCCTAGTGGTAGCGCGCCGGCTTTCGGTGCTGAGGGTGTTTGGATTGAATCCCGAAAAGTGACATGAAATATCTCCGTGTCTAGGCAGGATATGTACATGTTAAATCCATAGACCGGAAAGTCTATCTATGAGGTCAGAGAGGGTGGGAGAAGGTACCATCCCTCCCCAGATGTCGCTGGGTGTATTCAGTGAAAATTGTGCGATTCAGTGAAAATTGTGTCCGATTTAGCATGGTGAAACCTTGCTAAATCGGACTCCGGCCCTTGTGGTGCCATTATAAACCGGAGCGGCACCCCTCAGCGCGATAGCCTGTATGAACTTGGTCTGGATTACTTCCGGCCAGGGGGCGCGAGAAAAAAACAACACAATTGGATCTTTGGCAGGAACGAAATTATCTTTTTTTAAGAGTAGTGTTCCCCTTATTCTGGACATTATTTAGATTCGGAATCCTTGTTACGGCACTGTCCATTTCGCTATCAGTCTACTATTATCGAGAAAGGAGTTTCTGAATATTTCTTAAAGACAATTTTATAAAATGCAGTTCAACTGAAATGAAAACTCGAAGTTACGTTTACAAAGACTTTACGATAGGGTTGCCAAAATATTTTGCGAGTGTTCTGAATATACGGGTTTGCAGTGTAGTTTCTAGGAAATCTTTCTTAAACATTACTACAAAAATTAAGTTGTTCGAACTCTCACGAAACAAAGAATCTGTATCACAATGTTAGATTTACAGAATGCAATGCATATACCAAACTTTGATATAATTTAGATATCATAATAGAAAAATGCCTATTTGCACAAACGAAATCAGTCCCGTGGAATAGGCCTGAAATTTAAACATTTAAACACATTCTTTTTTTTCAAAAAATAGATTGTTTTACATCAAAATTTCATGCTGGATTTTTATGATTGTTATTTCAGAAGGCACAAATGATTTGTTCCTCGTTATCATATGTATACAAATGTCGTATGTTTAGTACTATAGAATAGTACATGATTTAATAGCTCTATTACTTAGTATTTTAATATGTTTGCATTTATTACTAATATGTGTAACTACATTATACAGAAACTCTCCCGTATGAAAAGAGAGATACTGTTAACAAGTGGTTTGTAATGTAATTAGAAATCTACATTTCTTTCCCATTAGTAAATATTCCAGATCAACTCAATTGTAATTTGAAGTATTTTTTAGATTTTTTTTCTAAAAACGGAATGCAGGTATCATAGAAGTGGAACAAAAAATATCTTCTGGAAAATCGAGTACACTTAACAAGGAAACTTATTATCCCCGATCTATTCTATATATAGAGAGAATAGCCAGTACGTTTAGGGAAGTAATTAAGAGTATCTCAATTCAATCTGGGCATTTACAAATGTGTTAATTACGTCAGATTTCTAAAAAAAATTCAAAACAATGCCGTCTTTTGTTACAGTCATCAGCCATTTAAATAGAATTCTTTGAACTGTCTGAAAAGCTTCATTATTTCGAGAAACTCCATTTAGTAAATACTACTTAATCTTAGGCCATCAAAAAAATATGGACGCCTATTTTTTATTATAATCATTTAGCGGCATTAGGTGAAATACTTCGTAACTATGTGGGAGTTTGCTGCAATTCCGTGATATTTATAGGATAATTTGAAAAGACTTGTTAAAAGGTTATGAAAATTATAAACGAAAAATATCGCGTTGTAAAGGTGTAGTTTATGAGTCTCAGTGGAAGGGATCTTTATGAAGTTGAAGAGGACATTAAACAGTTCTCCAGTGATGTGAGGAATTGTCCGTTGACGAGAAACTAACGTACGGTAAGAAATGTTCCTTAGTCTCACAATACGCAACCGCGAAAGTTCGTGGAGAGAAGACTAGTTGGTTACTTCTATGGATACAGCCTCAATAAAGTTGATTTAACAGCTACAAGGAACTCAAGCGGAGAATTTCGGAATAATATGAAGAGATCGATGGTTCCTCAGCACTTCGGTTGAAATGAGATGTGAGCTTTTTTATACTCGTAAAATAAAATAGAGTAGCTTTCGGCAACTAGATCGTAATGACATGGGTTGTCCGCAAAAAAACACAGGTATGCACTGTCATCATCGACATAAAAGCTTGAATTTGCTGGTAATCAAGAAGTCTTCCAAAGCATTTGAAATTTAAAAAAAAAGGTTTATTTTCTGAGCGAATCTTGGGTAACATAAAAGGATATTTACACGTGTAAGGAAGCTTGGTACTACATAAGCTGCAGTGAAATACAAAATGACCACATTGGTCTAAAGTCTGAAGACTATATCTAACATGGCATCATTAACATATAGAAAGATAGCCCCCCGATGCAGAATTGGCAGGGCCAAAACTGATGGGGTGCTTAAACACACAAATATAAGAGACAACTCCCTCTTAGGAAAAAGATGGCTCTCTACTATTTCTTTTTCATCACTGGACAGGCGTGCAATCACGGAAAGCGAGGGTTACAATAGCGAGAAATACGCCAATTCAACAAAAGTGGACCACCCGTCCAAGGCGTACGCAATTTTACATCACCACTGAGGAAAATAGAAAGTAATAACAACGCGAGCGCTTGATGGCCAAAAAAGGAACCCGGCCTTGCCGATACCTCGCCAAGAGGAGAAAATTCGAGTGCGCCGCAAAAATTGAGGCCCGTGAATGGTTTAGCCCCGATATTACTAACTTTGCACCTCTGCTTGATTGGTCGAACCAGGGGAGAAAGACCTTACTCGGAAAGCGTTTTCTCGCCAAGCTGACGCCAAGTTCATTCGTGGGAACATCTTGCAAACAAGGGCGGCGAGAGACACAACATTTATCACTACTGTAAATCGATTTTATGGTCCAATTTAGGGGGCACACGTAAAACGGCCTGACGTGGACAAAGGCTAGTTGAATGTTCCCAAGAAACACCCTGTAATTACCAGCCATAAAATGTGCATTTCAGACAAACTTAACAAGGGCATCCGGAGACTAACACCTGGCTAAGCAATTTACAGTAGAAGCTTTTACGGTTTAAGAGAAATGGGCAACGGCTAAATTCTCAAGAACACACACGTCGAGGGAACGGTATAGAAATTACACTATTTTATTTTAAGGAACAACTATTCAGAATTAGAGATTTTATATTAATTTAACGTGCGTTACCAGCTCAATCAAATTAATTATTTCTGGAACGAATTCCTCGTTACACGCGTGAAAAAATTAAAATTAGATTTCATGTTTCTTATTACATTATTGAACTTGTTATGTAAATGTTACATATTTTATTGACAAGAAAATACGATAAAAGTACAACGGAAAGCTAGAAAAAATTTAATTGTTTAGGGAATGTGGTTTATCGTAAGAATACAAAGAGTTTTAATATTTATGATATTTACTTCTAGGAGACAGTAAAATTCACTAGTTATCAAACTTTTAGGAAAAATCCCAAAAAGAGGGATAACATGTTCAAAACTAGGCCAATCTGTTTAAAGTTTGAATATGTTGTTAAGTAAAATGTGCTGAACAATACTACATTATGCAAAATAGTGGCGCTGCAGTCGGAATACGTCATTTGAGAGAAGTATAAAAGTGCATGTTTCAGAGCAAGGCGACAATTGTCGCTGCGAAGCTGAGATTAGACATCTGGCATAGCCAAATTGTAACAATGACCTCCAGGCATCATTTGACAGAAGAACTGCGATGGCGAGCTATTGGGAGAATAGAGGCAGGACAAATTTAGACAGAAGTGTCCAAATGGCTAAATGTGAGTTCGTCTGTGGCAACAATTTCTAACCACGGATTCGGCATCCAGGAGGTTCAGCCAAGGACGGCCATACGCTACGACGAGTGCCGATGGCCGATATTTATCATTATGCGCACGAAGGAATAGAACCGCAACTCAGTCTGAACTCAGATCCTTCCTCGCTGCAAGCTCCGGAAGGTTGGTATCAACGTCAACCGTGCGTAGAAGGCTTCACGAAAGTGGTCTTTTTGCGAGGTGACCAGCCATTAGTGCCCCGCTCACGTCACGCCATAGGCGGGAACGTTTGCAGTAGGCACGTCAACATGTACACTGGACGCGTGATCAATAGAGGGCTGTTCTCTTTACGGATAAGTCCAGGTTTAGCCTCCAAAGCGATAGTAGGCGTATTTTGATTTGGAGAGAACCTGGAACTCGTTTTCATCCATCACACATCCGTGAAAGAGATGCATACTGATCAGGCAGTGTCTGTGTTTGGGGTGGTATCTCTTTGGGTGAACGCACAGATCTCCATGTCTTTCCCCGTGGAAATGTGAATGCTCACACCTATAGGGATGACATCCTTGATGCTTATGTGCACCCTTATGCCGAAGCAATAGGTGATGTTTTCGTACTACAGGACGATAACGCGAGACCGCATACATAGTTAGGTATGTGAAAATAGAAACCGAAACATTTACTCCTGAGCTGAATAATCTAGTTGGCTTACAGAGACACGCATTTAGGTCAAACATTAATCCTTTGTAACTTGTATCAAGTATTCTCGATAAAAGGAAGCTTTATTTTGAGTTATTGTGAAACATTATTTGAACTAGAAATTGAAATCCTCTTATGTGTGTTAACTGATATTTACGAAGATACATACATAAATATCCATATACTTACGCATATACACACATACGCAGTGTGTGTATATACGTATATTTACAAACATACATATTATGTATATGTATATGCATAGAGTGTAATATATATAAGAGACGGAAGATAAGCTGAAAATATCTGTTTTTATTTACTACCATTGTAAAAAAAATTGTCAGTTACTTCTAAAAAATAAAAATTTTATCTTATTATATATATTTAGACAGTAATTATAAGTTATAATATTTATTTTGGAGCCTTTAAGGCATTATTAAATAGCTCTAAAATTTTCCTCTGTGCAATTACCATAATTTTAAAAAACCGGGAAGGTGTTTTTTGTAATTTAATTTTACGATATGAAAAATACACTGCTGGCCACTGTAAATGCAACACCCTGAAGGAAACATTCAAATAACATGAAATTTACAACATGCATTAGCGGAGGTGAGATATGCAAATGATTAGAATTTCAGCGCAGACGCACATCACGCGCGCCTGTGGCGCCACTTCAAAGCGCTATTTAAGGCTTGGAGATTTCGACGATTTCAAGTTCGACAATTGTGTTTTTCTTGTGGTTTTTTCAAAAAACCGATCAATTATGCCTCGTCGAAAACAGCGATCATCTTTTGATCAAGTATCCGAGTTCGACAGAGGAATTATAGTGGCCTACCGAGATTGTGGATTATCTTTCAGGGAAATCGGTAGTCGTGTTGGACGAAACCAAACAACTGTAATGCGGATATGTGATCGTTGGATGCAGGAGGGTACGACGGACCGGCGTGTTCGATCGCATCCACCTCAGCGCACCACTTCACGTGATGACAGACAAATTGTGCGCATGGCAGTGACGGATTGCTCAGTCATATCACGAACCATAGCACAGCACATGCAGTCTGTAACGCATCATCCAGTGTCTGCGCGTACCATTTGATGCCGTTTACAGCAGAGTGGTCTGTCCGCAAGACGTCCATTGCTTTGTCTACCCTTGACGCAGAACCACAGACGTCTCCGCCGCCAATGGTGCGATGACAGAAGGATGTGGACGGCAGAATGGAATGAAATTGTCTTTACTGACGAGTCACGCTTCTGTTTGCAACACCACGATGGTCGCCTTCGAGTCTGCAGACACCGTGAAGAGAGGATGCTGAACAGCTGCGTTATGCACCGCCACACTGGTCCTGCACCGGGTATTATGGTATGGGGCGGTATTGGATATCACTCTCGCACACCTCTAGTACGCATTGCCGGTACTTTAAACAGCCAGCGCTACATCTCCGAGGTGTTGGAGCCAGTTGTCCTTCCTTACCTTCAGGGCTTGCCCACAGCCATATTTCAACAGGATAATGCGCGAACACACGTGGCACGCATTGTCCAACGGTTCTTCCTCAATCGCCAGATTGAATTTCTTCCCTGGCCGCCTCGCTCTCCGGGTCTTTCGCCGATAGAAAACATGTGGTCCATGGTTGCTCTACGATTGACCCAGATACCATCCCCAGCTGCCACAGCAGATCAACATTGGCAACGTGTGGAAGCTCTTGGTCTGGTGTACCCCAAGAACTCATCCAAAGTCTCTTTGAATCAATGCCGAGGTGTATGGCAGCGGTGATCTCCAACAATGGCGGCTACTCTGGCTACTGATTTTAGCAGGAACCACACTTCACAGAAGTCTATAAATTTAATCATTTGATACTTCGTCAACATGTTATCGACAAAATAAATTTTGTTGTGATATCTCTTGTCTTTCTTGGTGTTGCAATTTGGGTGGCCAGCAGTGTATAAGCAATGTAACAAAAGTTTGATCACTAAAGAGTTAAGAACAGGAAGTGATAAAGTTAATGTTTGAAAGAATAAAATTAATGAAGTAAAATTAATTAATAATAAACCACAAGCATACAGAACATTAAAATTTTAATTCGAAAATTAAACAGACAATTGAATTATTTGATTACCATTTTTATGATTCGAAGCATGTATATTTCCTAGACCTTTTAAACTCTGTTTTTCTTAAAGTCCCTTGCTGCTGTCGTCGCTAAAATTTAATACATTCTCCTTTCGATACATTTAAAAGGTCTTAAGATTTATTTCTCAATGCCGTATGAAGTCCATTAAGTTTTGTAAGAATCATTTTTTGAAAACGTATTTCTGAAATACTTTATATTAACGAAATTCAAGCTAATATTTGTTGGACAACGGTCAAATGTCCATTTGGTGTCACATCCTGTTTGGTTTGAAATAGCTTGGAATCAGGTTTTGTTGGAAAAGAGGATTTTTGTGTTCTAAATTAACCAACCGAATTCTAAGTTACGCCTCCCAATACCTTTATTCCCTTCGTAGGAATAACAGTTTTTATCAGACGAGCCTCTAAAATATTAATATATTTAAATGTATAAATATTCAGAAATACTTTATTCAAATAGCTGACAGAAGGTAATGTTAACGATGAATGGGATATGTATCTCAACAAGCATTATAGAATTAATATAAAGAAATTAATGATGAATAGCTTCAGAAAAATAACATATTAAGCCCAATAAATAATGATTGAAAAGTCATTAGAGTTCACAATGAAATGACGTGGTACTCTTTAAATTAACCATCAGTGTTTCACTTTTAATCGTTTAAAAGTTTGCACTTCTACAATGCTGGTTAAGATAATTTGATTCATCTGTTGATCTTCACTAATGCTAAAAAAGATAAATCGTAGATGCTTCAAAAAGCTTGATTTTACCGTGTGGTGAAATTATTTACTGTAATTTTTCTGTTCATCTTAAGTTCTAAGCCACCGGAAAACCTATTTCATTAGGAAATGACGTGATATAAGTCGGCAGTGGGAACACACTTTCTATCTACACGAAAATACAACTTTTGCTTTAATGATTGGTGAAAGAAACATTATGCTGTGGTTCATGAACTCCTGGGTGAGGAATGAAGACTTCAGATATACCTAATAAGTTCAGTCTGGATTATCCCGATCGCTTTAGATCAGGGGTTCCAAACCTTTTTCATACATCGACCACTTTTAAAACAATGATTTTCTTCATCGACCATCCCCCCCACCTCACATATTTCTCTATAATACACAGCATACAACATAATTATAGTACTAATAATTGCACATAAAACACTTAAAGATAACAATTTGACTAAAAATAGGAACAAAAATTTAGAAAAAGTGGTTCATTAGGTTTATGATTTACTATTTTTGTACTATTTTCATTTTTAATTTCACAAGTATTAACAAAATTTCAGAAAGACAGATTGTCGTTGCACAAAAGTTCGATTTCAATTAATGTGGTGGTTGTGCTTGATGCATTGATAATTTTTTTTTAATTTTTGGCCTGAAATTTTTTAGCATCGTATAGTCACAATAACTAACATAACGAATATAAATATATATTTTACTTAACAATTTTAGAATGCTTAGACCATTCTGCCCTATGCAAATCTGTATTTATACATATTAAAACGGATATTATTATCTAATAATTACAGTCCTAAAACTTTAAATTAAATTTTAAGACAGAAAAATTTATTATCCCCAATCTATTACCCCCAATAGACCCCTGGAAAACTGTAGACAACTTTTAAACTTCCATCGACCCCCAAGGGGTCCACCTGCACTCCGTTGGGAATCCCTGCTTTAGATTATTGCTACTCCTATCTATGCCAATATGATAATGCTTCCGTTCTCAATGTAAATGCGAGAAATATGTCAAGACCCATGAACCCTCAGGGTTGAATTAGTAGGCCAGTTTCGTACGAGGCAAAACCGCCCACTATTCCATACATATCTCAGTCTAATTATAGTGGGCGAATGGCAATCAGAGCACATTTTAAAGAACAGTATAAAGCTTTCCCCCGAAAATTCACTTATATATGATAATGGCAACACAGTTTCGAATAACTGTAATTCATAATAATGTTGCTTTATTGAAAGAATGATTTCTAGATAATTACAGATATTTTAAGTGCAAGTATGTTTTATTCTATATATTCCAAAGAGAAAAACTTTACCTGTAAATATAAAATCAGTCTGTATATTTCAGGTCAATAAGACTATGTTTCGTTAAAAAAAAGCCACAAAATAGCGTAAAACATCAAAGATATATTGCACGTATTTTAAAAGCATTAGTCAAACTTTAAAGCATAAGACGTCAATAAGGAAGAAAAAAAATTAAAATGAACTGAATGTCACAAAAAATAGAGTAGAAAATCTTCTAATCTGAAAAAGAAATTTCAAACTTGTCAGTTAGCGTGAATAATATACAGACATCAGACTTCTATGTTTCTAGTTCAAGAAACATTGATCTAATAAAAAACACATCTCAAAATGTCACTTTTTCGAAATAAGTTCCAACTGATCGGCAATACAGAAGATTTACATAGAAAACTAGCGGAATACTGGAGTGAATATGATATTTTTGAACAGACGGTGAAAATAACTATTTGGATGGCTGCGCATTTAATTACATACTAACTGCTTTTCAGAAATCTATTGAAATGCTGATGACAATAAAAAGATTATTAACTTGCTTGTCGGATTTTGAATTTTTTCCACTTTCTTATATTTCTTATCCAGGTAAAGTCGTAGGTAATGCTACTAATTCTGTCCCTGAAAAAAAAAACTTTAATTTTTTATCTTATTTTTTTTAGAAATCTCACTTCAACACTATTGCAAAGCAGGGTTATTTAATTTAAATAACTATACTTTGTTTGCGAGCTTTCTGAAATTTAAATTACCACGTAAGAGAGAAACATCCATGAGTCAGTTAAAAGGATTTAGTGATTTCATACTGACATGATTTATTTGGATGGATGGGGCTTGGAGTGCCTTGAATGGGTGACAGATCTGTACTGTTTGTCCGGCATCCTCGAGCCCCACAGCAATGAAAATTGTCACCGAACCTGGGAAATTAACCTCGACTGCGTATTCAGGTATTGCTACGTAGCGACTGGTCTTCAGTGATTCATGGGCCGATACGCGAAAGCGGAGGGGGCCGAGGTGTCAATGAGAGTGATTGATATGGAGTATTATTTTCATGAACAATAAATAAGTAAGGAAATAAGTTTCGTTTTACAAACATTCGCCTATACTACGACGCAGTTTACTGTCCATTTTATTATGGGGGCACCATATAGGCGGACAGCATTACCCCCTATGAAGGGATGACACAAACGGAGGCATTTTCATGGCGAACGCCGGGATTCGATACGACTAGGCCACCACAAGCCATTACTGTAATCGTAAAAGCATATTGTCATCAGCAATTAAAAACATTACTGTGATCATAAAAGCACACAGAAGATCATGCCGTGGCATGGTGGTTTAGTAGCACCTCTATCTGGACTGCAGGAGGTACACCCGTGTCAGTCTTGTTGCTTAAGTATTACTGATGACAGTGTTGAATAAAACGATAGTTTTTGTGGTGCACAAAGAAAAATCAAACTGGTTTCAATAGGGACCTAGGTTGCTTCTACTGTCTCTCTTAGGCAAGTGAGAATGTGCGATATGTTGAATGAGATCATGGCATAATTTTGCGTAGCTCATATGGTTCCAGAAGCCTCTTGCTGTACCATTTATGTCAATTAAACGAAAGCATAAACAAAGCGAAAATTTTAGATATGTCCACTGGTAATGTTAAAAATCAGATAAGGACTGCTTTTTAACCGAAACAAGACATCCTTTAGCTAAGGGAAAAGAAGTCACAAGAAAGGTGTTGACCGAAACGGGATAGAAACTTGAAAAAATAAAAAGAAGTAAGGACATTTACTATCGAGTTGATACAGAAATGAGGTACTGATGAGTCGGCTGAAGGTGGATGAAGGACTGTCGGGAAGAGTTCCTGCAGGAGTTGTCGGGATTTGGAGGATTATTGTGACAGATGAGAAGAGATAGAGTTTAGTGGCAGTTGAAACTAAGAGAACCCAGTTGATCAGTGATTTGCTTTGAGAAAAGTAGAAATTAAATGTCAGTGAAAATAGATAAAAGTTTGTTGCAGCTGATAGGAAACAGAACCTTTTTTTTCTCGAATATTGGGTGGAAGAAATAAACTACTTACTTTGATATGAGGGTAGCTGTGTGACTGGTTATGAGAAGCATGGGGAAAATAATAGTGAGACGTCATCTCGGAGAGAGGAGTTATAAGGTAACACGAGAAAACAAAGTTTTCCCTCAAATGAAAAAAGTCGATTCAGTAGAAAGAGGACTTGTTAGTAAATTCAGTGTTCATGATAAAAATACAGGACAGAAATTATGCACACCTTTCTCTCATCATCTAGTAGTAGAACAATATTTCAGAGTTTGAAGTAGAGCAAAAAACATCTTATAACAGATTTTTTTAGTGATATATTTTGCGTAGTACTATCTCATATTTTGGAAATTTTTTCAAGGCAATTCAAATATTTAAGACTGTACATAAATGATTCACGACTTATTGGAATTCAAAATTTATGAATATTAATGTAGAGAGAAAAAATATTTATTAATAATCAGGTGACTCAGTGTGAGTGAAATGTTTGGACAAATAAATAAATTTAATTTTGTGAAACAAACTTTGACTAATACACTGCTGGCCACTGTAAATGCAACAACCTGAAGGAAACATGCAAATAACATGAAATTTACAACATGCATTAGCGGAGGTGAGATATGCAAATGATTAGAATTTCAGCGCAGACACACATCACGCGCGCCTATGGCGCCACTTCAAAGAGCTATTTAAGGCTTGGAGATTTCGACGATTTCAAGTTCGGCAATTGTGTTTCTCTTGTGGTTTTTTCAAAAAACCGACCAATTATGCCTCGTCGAAAACAGCGATCATCTTTTGATCAAGTATCCGAGTTCGACAGACGAAGGATAGTGGCCTACCGAGATTGTGGGTTATCTTTCAGGGAAATCGGTAGTCGTGTTCGACGAAACCAAACAACTGTAATGCGGATATGTGATCGTTGGATGCAGGAGGGTACGACGGACCGGCGTGTTCGATCGCATCCGCCTCAGCGCACCACTTCACGTGATGACAGGCAAATTGTGCGCATGGCAGTGACGGATCGCTCAGTCACATCACGAACCATAGCACAGCACATGCAGTCTGTAACGCATCATCCAGTGTCTGCGCGTACCATTCGATGCCGTTTACAGCAGAGTGGTCTGTCCGCAAGACGTCCATTGCTTTGTCTACCCTTGACGCAGAACCACAGACGTCTCCGCCGCCAATGGTGCGATGACAGAAGGATGTGGACGGCAGAATGGAATGAAATTGTCTTCACTGACGAGTCACGCTTCTGTCTGCAACACCACGATGGTCGCATTCGAGTCTGGAGATACCGTGAAGAGAGGATGCTGAACAGCTGCGTTATGCACCGCCACACTCGTCCTGCACCGGGTATTATGGTATGGGGCGGTATTGGATATCACTCTCGCACACCTCTAGTACGCATTGCCGGTACTTTAAACAGCCAGCGCTACATCTCCGAGGTGTTGGAGCCAGTTGTCCTTCCTTACCTTCAGGGCTTGCCCACAGCCATATTTCAACAGGATAATGCGCGACCACACGTGACACGCATTGTCCAACGGTTCTTCGTCAATCGCCAGATTGAATTGCTTCCCTGGCCGCCTCGCTCTCCGGATCTTTCGCCGTTAGAAAACATGTGGTCCATGGTTGCTCTACGATTGACCCAGATTCCATCCCCAGCTGCCACAGCAGATCAACTTTGGTAACGTGTGGAAGCTGCTTGGTCTGCTGTACCCCAAGAACTCGTCCAAAGTCTCTTTGAATCAATGCCGAGGCGTGTGGCAGCGGTGATCTACAACAATGGCGGCTACTCTGGCTACTGATTTTGGCAGGAACCAAACTTCACAGAAGTCTATAAATTTATTCATTTGATACTTGGTCAACATGTTATCTACAAAATAAATTTTGTTGTGATATCTGTTGTCTTTCTTGGTGTTGCAATTTGGGTGGCCAGCAGTGTATTCTACATGTGATCTGCATTTACTTCTAGTGTTGGGTTTACCTCCTGTCGCAGTTTGTTTTGTCATCACTTAAGTGATATTTACGCTGTAACCACATATATTATAATTTATATTTTCATGCTTAGGGTGATGGTATAGTAGTAAAATTATCCATAAAGCAGTCCCGAGTCAGGTTAGCTGTTTTAGAATGAAAAAAATAAGGTGTTGCCAAACGATGTTAATAAACTTCCGTATAATTATTCCTCGAGGAATAGGGTAGAACTTTTTGGTGTTTTTATTTGCTCTATTTTCACATGACACTTTGCCGTCAGATATCTTCGCATTACATATGCTGATAGCCAATTTTTATGCTCTATATCAAATAAATAAGCATAGTGTCAATTTTCTATGCTATTACTCTGTGCAGCTTTTATATGTAAAATTTACATGGTCTTTAAATGTTTAAAATTGCCGTGTGGTTTTTCAATCCCATTCGAAATCTTATTCATTGTACGACCTTCGTTTTTGGTTGAAGTCTTTTCATTTCTCTTATAACCCTCGATTTTGCGTAAGGGGGTTCAGGACACAAAATTCTTCAAATTTCCGAAAAAAATGCAATGCATTAAAAATTTTTGTGCTCTTTTCCGCTTAAAAGGACGTTTAAATCCTGTTTCTATCTTAATTAGAGCAGGAGATATTATTATTATTATTTTTGGCAACATTCTTATAGCAGCCAATCTTTGTTAATCTTTTGAATGTGTTTTTCTGCGTGATGGATTTTTTCATCATTTCTCGTCTTTAAATTGTTATAAGTCAAGAACCGTTAAAGATAAATGGTTCAAACTTGGAATATGTCTTTTCCAATTATATTACTTTAATTTCGATTCGGCAAATTTGTAAAAATATTTATTTTTGAAAATATAATTT
Source organism: Dolomedes plantarius (assembly GCA_907164885.2). Taxonomy (NCBI): domain Eukaryota; kingdom Metazoa; phylum Arthropoda; class Arachnida; order Araneae; family Dolomedidae; genus Dolomedes; species Dolomedes plantarius. The sequence continues at coordinate 42,366,595 of OU015494.1, read as the reverse complement.
TTTAAAAATAAGTTACATCATTTAACAAAAAAAAAATTACGCTAAATATTTTTAATTTTTTAAAAATTAATATTTAAAAATTAATATTTAAAAGAATGCTGAATCAAAATTAAAACTTATATATTTCTGCTTAATTAAATGGAAAAATTTTGAAATTCGACAAATAATATTTCGAGTTATAACTATTTTAAATTACCCCACTTTTTAAAAGAAAATTTAAATAAAAAATTTTTTTTTAAACTTTAAGAGAAGTTTTAGGGTGGGATTTTGTTTTTCCAATTATATGGTTAATCATCACAAAAAAATTCAAAATTTTAATTGAAAAAATAAAAAAAAAAATTTAAATGTGTCTCGGACCCTCTTAAGGCTTACACATTTACGAACAGTTCAGTAAGCTGTATACCAAGCTGTTAGATGTTGTAATTTATAGAGCTATGAAATTGCCAATTAACATAAATAAAGAACAGAAATTATAAATATAACATGTTTATTCTAGAGCAAAGGTATTTTCTGGTAACCTCCTACGGGTTGCTGCAATTTTAACAGTTCTTTCTCCTCTCCCTTCTGCTCATTGTAATAAAATTTAATTTTCTGTTTCTAAAAACTTAAAGAGTAGCTGCAATGTGAAGTGAAAATAAATTAAGACATAATCAAAATTGAAGAAAGTATATGCATATCTGATCCATACACAATGTAAAGGCTGATTGCAACTATACACAATATGCATGCATTTGTTTTCTTTTGATAACGAGGTAATTAATTTATGGATCTACAAGCATTATTTAGGCTGTCACAGTCCTAACCGATTTTTTCTGAACATAAAACAAAGTATTACTAATGAAATACATTTCAAAAATAGCAATATGTATTAAGTTAAAAATCCTGTTTTTAAAATGTATGTATTATATCTTTTAAATTTAATATAACGTTAAGCTTTTTACAGTATTGCAAAGTAAATCATATATTAAATAACTTAATTACGAATTTTTTACTTAAACTCCATAAAAGAGTTTTTAATAGAAAACATTGCTTTAATACTATTCGGCACCATTATTTCTAACTGTTAATTAAGATACAGTACAGTTTCCTTTTATGGTTCAATTTGGCTCATTTTATACTTAAGATTTCTGTAATAATAATTATCAAAAGAGACAAATATTTTTTGATGGAAAACATTTTTTCTTTAATTTCCTTTCACCTATAAATTAAAGGATTTATCCACCAATTATATTTATTTGGGTTTAGTACAAAATACCTATATAAATAAATTATATATACTCTTCAATATGATTTACGTATTATTATAGTTACAGAAAAAGGAAATTTTGTTGGAACAATTCTGAGAGAATGAATTTAAAGTCGTTAAAAGATAATAAAGAGAAAAACTTTTACCATTATCAACTCATGCTACTTTTGTGTCCATACGCATAAAAAACTTATTATCTCCAGATAGTTATTCTCCAATGAGGTAGTTAAAAACCAATGAGAGAAATATATCCACTGTTACTAATATGATCATAATGAATGAATATTTCCATGACACATATCTGTAGTATTAATTTGATTTAATTATCTGTACATTAATTTCATCTATTTAGTCATTCTTGTTATGCATGCATCAAGTCATTAAGAGTCTCTAAAAATGGCAGACAGGCAACAACACGCCATCCTAATCACTTTTATGAGATTTCAGACTACAAAGACAGAACATTTATTGAACAGTTCGAATGAAAAATGATCAAATGTGTTCTATAGAAAAAAAGGTTGTCTTTGATAAAATTTAATGACCCAGATCTGCAGTGCAAGTTACAACAACGGCCCAGCATTACTGCAGTTAGGAGACGATATCTAGCATTTTATCAAGTATGTTGAAGACCGAGGTTAATTGCATATAGAAAAATTGCAAAGGTAAATTTGTATTACTTTAGGGTAATAGAAATTAACTTACGATACCATAGTTTCAATGTGACAACAAAATCGAATTGACAATAACTTCAGTACGCAAAAAACTAAAATAGGAATTACATTTTGTAATCTAACAATAATTAACAACACGCCAATTAGGGAAACTCTCTTTTCTTTCTAATCGAATCTTCATTATTCTCTCATATATCACAGACGGAACTCGTTCTCAAGGTTCTGGGCTAAAGTTCAGTAAAGTTACGACTACAGCAGATCTGTCGAAATTTTCTACCCTCGCTCCTATGTCACTGTTCATGACAACATTGTGCATATTTTGGATTTTTCTGAATTACTTGTACAGAGATAAGGAGGTGCAGTATTTGCGACAGAAAAAGAAATAAAATAAAAGGATCGAAACCAAAAAATAAGATTATACTTCTCTTAACAACAGCTATATCGAAAATACTTCTTAGAGGTCGAAAATTCCAGGCTATGAATTCTATGCCTTTATATTAAAACGCAAGCATTAAGACAAGCGACTGGTGCAGTGAAAACCACGCCAATAGAAGCAATGCTATATTTGGCAAATACACTCATGGACAAAAAAATAAGCGCACCAAGAAGGAGTCCTCAAAATAAAACGAAATTTTACATACGTAATGACTACTTTGATATAAGTAAATGATAAGAAAATCAAAGAAAAAGGATAATTTATTTCAGAGAAAAAGGCAAAAGAACGGAGGAGTTAATACTCCGTTGGACCCCCCTCTAGCGCTAATGCACGATGCGATACGATCGGGCATTGAGTCATACACTTTCTGTATGATGTCTTGAGACATTTCGTTCCATATTTGCTGTAACCTTGCCTCTAGTTCGTTCAAACTCGTGGGATGCCCAACTCGTCGTCCCAAATGATCCCAGATATGCTCGATTGGAGACAAATCTGGGGATCGGGCAGGCCAAGGAAGGGTAGTAACAGTGCGGAGGCAGTCTTGTGACACCCTTGCCGTATGAGGCTGAGCATTGTCTTGTTGAAAAATGGCTCCAGGGAGCCGTTGCATGAGTGGCAACACATGTGGTTGCAGGATTTCATGAACATACCGCTGGGCTGTCATGGTGCCACGGAACAATACTAGGGGTGACCGTGTATTGTAGGCAATGGCACCCCATACCATCACACTAGCTGTGGGAGCGATGTGTCGCTGTACAGCAAAGGCAGGATTGAAGCGTTCACCACGGGCTCTCCACACACAAACACGATTGTCATCACTGCCGAGATTGAATCTGGATTCGTCGCTAAAGACGACCTGGTTCCATTCCGCTGCAGTCCAGTTTTCTCGAGCGCGTCAAAACTCCAAACGGAGGCGTCGATGGGTGGGCGTTAAGGGCAGCACACGTAATGGGCGCCGCGATACCAACTGTCCTTCAGCCAGGCGCCTTCGTATGGTTCGAGAAGACACAGAGGCCCCTAGTGAAGGTGCTACCTGTGCCTGGATGGCGGCCGATGAAGCAGTTGGCTGTACGCGTGCATTTCTTACGATGTGGCGGTCTTCTCGACGACTGGTCTGTCGAGGGCGTCCTGAGCCTGGTCTTCGTATACATGACATCTCTCGGGTCCACTGGTCCCAACACCTCCTCACAACACAATCAGAGCGGCCTAATTGACGAGCTACTCGCCTAGCAGACCACCCAGCTTCCATCATGCCGACGATTCTCCCCCTCTCAAACTGCGACAACTGCTTATATTGTCTTCGAACACGGCGTAATGGTATGTCTGTCTCAGCTCTTCCTTTGTAAATGATTCAGCACACTCAAACAAGCTTTGGTTACCCGTTTTATACTCCACAGAGTACGATGTTCAACGCCCTCTACCGGCTATACATAATGCGCAATCACGCTGCATTTCTAATCATTTGCATATCTCCCCGACATGTACCTTCATTGCAAGTTTCGTTACGATCCCGCTATTATTTCTTGGTGTGCTAATTTTTTTGTCCATGAGTGTATATATATATATATATATATATATATATATATATATATATATATATATATATATAGAGAGAGAGAGAGAGAGAGAGAGAGAGAGAGAGAGAGGAGGGGGAAGGGAGGGAGAAGGAGAGAAGGACAGAGGTTCCAATTTGATTATCATTCACACGCAGGCGCAGGGACTTTTCAAAAATATTCTGCGGGAAAATTCGGTACAGCTTTTGATGGGTAAGTAGCAGCGCTTCGTACTACCATGGAGCAATTAGTTGTGCTTACAACATCAATATGAAAAGGTAGTGCTATTGTCAGACTCGCGCCTAGTCCCGTAAGTTCTTTGTGGATCGAATATCATATGAGATTCTTCATGCTTTCAGCTTTTGTAAAAATGTTTTCATTCAGCCGGTCCCTGGCTATTGTAGGATATATGGAAACGAACAGATAGAATTTTCTGGCAAAACTTTGTTTACCTGAAAAATTTTAACAATGTTCGAGGACATACTTTACATTGATTGTATTTTACATTAAAAAAATGTGTTACATCTTTTACGACTTTCAATACACAGAAGATGATGAAGAGGAAATTTTTCTAAGCGAATTTTGTCTATTATGTTTCCTTTTCCTTTTCCGTTTATTTTGAAATCTCGCCAGAGGATTTCAGTCACGCACCAACAGTGGTAGGAGTTAAAGTAAATTCGAAATCTTTTTATAAGTTTCTATATCTTTCTCAACTTTTAATAAAATTTTTGTCATCACTTGATATTATTTTTGGAATTCGAATTCCCCCGGTAAATAGAAATTGAGAAAAGTGATGAAATATATGTTATAATCGATATACATCGTACAATCAAGTTAATTGTTTACAACTGATGAATGAAATTTTCTCCTGTTTATAGACAAAAATAAATTGTGGTGAACTAAATCTTAGCCATAGTTAAATAAATTAAAAAGGAAGGTGAAATTCAAAAGTGTATGATGGTAAAGATTTTGTACTTCAAACAAATTTTTTTTTCCTTGCTTGATTATTTTTAGTACGGTTGTTTTAACGTTATGTTAACATATCCTAAATGCTGGCGTTAAATTTCGGAACTACTGTTTTATTGTGTCGCAAATCTGTTTCGAAGACATCATGCATCGAGAACGCCAAAGTTCTAAATCAAAATCAGTTTGGGTTATACGCCAAATGCTATCACATACGATCTAGACTGATAAAAAAATTAGTTAAACGAAATTTATCTTCATAAAATTCTGTAAGCATGTATTGTTTGGTATGCGCCTTGTGACACAGACCTTTTTCTTTTCCCCGTGATATAAAGAGAATACAAACACAAATCTTTCTTAGAGCCTAAATCTCTTTCTTTGCATATTAATTATTTTTGTAAAACGTATTTTATGGGCTTGAATTTTTACTAAAAAAATAAGTATTTTTTATTCTGGTCAATTCAGCGATAACAATTTCTTATGCTTATTGGTACACTCAAATATATTTAACTGTGTATTTAAAAACTGTATCTTTACAGTTAAGAACATCAGAAGATGATGATTTACCAGAATATCGTGGCAGTAATTGTGTTATGTGTACACATACAATTAACAAGAACTCTGACTTTACCTTGGAAATAAACAATAATTCTAGGAAATAAACATGTACCTAGGAAATATACATGCAAGTCAGAAATAGGCCAAGGATGCAAAATTTTTTACGGACTGAAATAGAGACCTAACAATAAACAATAAAATAATCAAATTCCAAATTTCTTAACCTAAGCATTTTCCGCTTTAATAAAATCACTCACCATAACTACAGTGGTTGTAATAAAATATTATGATATAAGAGCGATTTTTGTTGCTTGTTTTATTTCTCAGCAAACGAACACAAAAAATATAAGGTGAATTTTAACCGTTTTCGTCCGTGCTGCATATTTTAAAATATTCAAAAAAATGTCAAAATAGAATTGGCAAAATCAATGACTGGAACACAATATAACAAGATTTTTTTTCTGCATCTGATGAATCTCTGGATTATTCATTAGACTCCCAAAATTTTACTCGAATAAAAATTCATCTTCTGTAAAATATTTTAAAGAAAACTTCAGATTTGGTTCTGGACAAGTCGAAAATGGAGATAAAGAAAAGCTGATAGAATAAATAAAATGTTCATTTATCAGCAAACATATAACAATGGAATAGATATTTTATTCCATTTAAATAACAGACAGGTGTAAATCATAAGAATAAAACTGAAAAAAAAGCAAGCAAGACATATCATTTTATATTAAGCCTACTTTGTGTCTTAATCTGAATGTACACCCCAGATAAGGTTTTCCCGCAATATTTTCAAATGTGCATAACTGAAAGCCAATAAATGTAATTCAAGTATTTCCTTTTACTTTAAGGTATATCAATTTTTTTCTTTTTAAAATGCATTCATTTCATTTTCAAACTTTTTCATTAAAATAATAAACTAGGAAGTCTTACACAACACAAACGTAATTCTTGAGTTTCAAGCTTAAAAGATTTTTAAATTAAATAATCAAATGAATAACTTACAATTAGATTTAGTGAAGTTGCTTTTTAGCCCGAGAGCAATGGAAGACTGTTTATATTCCCTGAATTTTGGTCTTAGTTTCTAAAAGCTTCTACATTTATAAATTTTAGGCCAGTAAATGAACAAAAAATCTAATTCAGCAAAAGCTAAAATAAATGTTTACAAAGTTTTTCTTACTATTCATCACTACGACAAATTTAGACATCTCTGTGGGAAGTGAATAGTCTTTCCTAAAGAAATGATAAAAAAGAAATCCTTTCAACATTCCTCATAATTACAAAAGTGATAAATTGAAATAAGAATTTTATCTGTTCTTCAGAAATTATAAGTGCTCCTCAGCAAAAATATTCTCTCTCTCTCTCTCTCTCTCTGTATATATATATATATATATATATATATATATATATATATATAATATAATATAATATATAACTGAATTTATACACATTTTTATCTTCATAAAAATGTGTATTCTGTTCCTTAAATCTATTAGAAAAAGAGGAAAGTATGTATCTAATGTATGCATTAAAATGCATCCTAGTTTCGTATTGAGTAAACGACATATGCTTTATTCATGCCATAGAAACAGTTGTGAAACACATGATCCTGACAGTAATGTCATTATTCTATTAACTGCATTTCTACATACCTGGACTTAAAATTTTTCCTGAAAATGTATTTTGTAATAAGTAACACTAATTTGTTTTTGCACAAAACATATGTTGGTACAAAAATATGGTCTTCGTTTCGTAATTTTAAAAAAAAATTATTTACAGACAGTTTTCTTTAATCGTCAACAGTTCATATTAAGTACACGTTAGGAAATTAAACACGTTTTTGGAGAATAGGCTCTAGTTATTGACTTGCAATTAAAGCAGTTTAAACAGTATTAAATTATCCGTAATAAAAATTATGTGTTCAGTCATTCAAACATTTATAGAGCTCTAGGTAACCTAGTTGACAAGTTGTTGGCAAGTTGGCAAGTTGGGGCAATAGCAAGGTGGGGTCGTAATTGGGGATGCCCAGTTAGAATCACGACGGACGTCGTTAAATACCTTCGTGTCAAATATGGATATGGGCACGTTAAATAGTGTCTATTTTAACTATTTCAAATGATAAGATGATATACTGAAGAACTATAAACCATTTAACAGGGGAATTTACATCAATAAAATGATTGGTCCAGTACTACATGTCATTTGTAATCACACGCTTTAGTGCCTTCAATTTGAATCTAAAAAAATACACTTGCAACTCCATCGCATTAGTAAATTTTATCTCTATGGATGTGTATTTTAAATTTGGATCCTTGGAATGCATTGAATTTGTGTGTTTTTGTCGAAAATTAAGTTGATTTAAAGGGATCATATCATTCCAGATCTTAAACTAACGGCTTATGTTGTAGTCATTAGCGGGTAAGAAAAATATGGACAAAAACAGAAAACACGACCCAGCAATCTTGATAAATGATAATACAAATTCTCCACATCCTACAACTGTAGTGAGTGACAGTTATTGCTCTAAAACGTTTAATCATCCCATTAAAAAAGTAAAATCCAAATCTTAACTTATCAAAATAATTTTGAAAGAAATAATAAGCATTTAGCTAGCTCTACAAGAAAAGATACATCCATGAAAATGACATTTTCCGCTCAAAAAAGTCTTACTTCTGACTAACAAGCTTCGGCAAATTAGAGACATTTTCAGTCACAAAAGGGTCGTTGGATTTTGGATGATTCAAAAATCTTTGATGAACCAGTATGCTGAGTTCCAGTTGTCTTGCTTTATGCCTTCTTTGGTATCATAGAATAGGGATTAGAAAATTTAAAAAAAATTACTGGAAAATTCAAGCAGATATTTAAAATTTTGACGACTGATTTTTTTTTTTTTAAATTCAAATTAACAGCGTTCGTTTCTGTTACAGATAAATATATTTTGAGGAAATTGTTCCGGAGGATCTCAGACTTTATGCTTCCTTTTTCCCAAAACTGGAGAGAAATTTTTAAGTTCAATGTTTCCGTTTTGGAACGATTAACAAAACCACAAAACGAAGTGAAAACTCTCTTTAATAGAAAAATTCTCTTTGAGTTTCAGCTCAGTGAATTTTTATTTTGGTCGCAAGTTCAGAGATTGGAGAGTATGTGATAACTGTTGTAAGCAGTAAACTCAACCATTACACCTGAGAGTAATTTTCGTAAATTTTAATTTTGCGGAATGGCAGAAAGTTTGAAACTACCTATAAAAAGTGACAGTATTATATGACGGACTTTAGCATTCGTAAAACCATGCGTATATTGGATACTTTTTAAAAGGGTTTTTTCACAAACTGTTAAAAAAATTAGTAAAATGTTTTTCATAGTGCAAATTAATATGGTGATTTGAAGAAATCCTTTTTATTATTCTTGGAAAAAGAGGAATATCAAATGAACACATACCCTTTTTTCTATCATTGATTTCTGCAGAAACTTCTCATGCTATCTACTATTTACAACACCGCTTTGAAAATCAATTTTGCTTGGTCTAATTGGCCTGCGTGTAGCAACGTAATGTTCTCAACCAGCCAACCTACAAGCTAACCATAAATCGGGATGAAAAAAATTAGCCTGCAATAATTATTAAACAAAGATTAATGTTCTTCATACAGAATTGATCTTAAAAGTTTGCAAATTGACGATGAGAAGTTAACAATAATGTTTGAAATATACGAAAAATAACTATTACTTTTTAAGAAAGGGTTGAAAAGTACTAAAACATCTTTATAACATATATACATAGAATTAGTGATTTATTTTCAATAATTTTCCATGAAATATAATAATATTTCTGTGCAGATATGGTCGTAGAATTGTGCAAATGCAAATTTACTGCGTCAAACATTCTTCCTGATTTTTTAAATAGTAAATAAAGAGTTGAAATACCTGTATAATGCAGAAAAACGAAGTAATCTGATGGATTAACTAAAAGTATCTGAGACAGGGAATGCACGAATCGCTAAACTTTAAGCTGAAATGTATCGGAAAGGCATTAACGTTTTTCTTTGAATCTTTGAACTTTGCTGAAACGGATGACTGTGACGGCTTTGTTGAATGGGAAGTTTTCAGTAAATGCATTTGCCTACCTGATCGAAATCTTTAAATCCTTCCAAAATAATGCGTTTCTGCGTGTCTATTATTATTCAGTTTCAGAAATTATGATCTGCTCAATGAGGAGGTTTCAGTAAAACCTCAACACTTTGCGCGTGGGTAGACTTATTTATTTATTTTCCCCAACGCGATTTGCCTATCCACACCGTGAAACTTTGTTAAGAGCACCATTTAGGTTACTACTTTGAGGGAACAAGCTTCAGTTGCTATTCTAACTCAAGATATTTATTTTAATTTATAAATACTAATTTAAGAGGGAATGCAGAGAAAAATTAGAATTTGTGATCTCAACAAATTACGTAACAAAAGAACTTTGAATATTGTCTGCGTAGAGATTCACCCTCGATGCGTCCCTATCAGTTTAAGAGTCTATGTCTTCGAAACCAAAATGCAACAGATGAGGAAATGGCCTTTGCATTCTCACAACACATTGCGTGACCTTTTATTTTGTAGAGGCTACGATTATACATACATACATACACACACACACACACACACACACACACACACACACACACACATATATATATATATATATATATATATAAATAAAACAAAAAAAACGCATCTTCCTAAATTACTTTCAAAGCATATTCTCTTTTTAATAAAGTAAACCCCTTTTTTAATATTGTAACCTAAAAATAATGTAAGTTATAATTTCTATTAGTCCTGCAGATCATTAACCAGGCATTTGAAATATCTGAACTCAATAACATCCGCATAATATCTGGTCCGAACCGAATGCCTCATTTAATTTGTATATATTAAATAAGTCATGTTTTCAAATTCTTTCTTTTTAATAAAACGCAGATCTAGCAAGCGCGTGATCTAGCAATTAGTTAATCCCCGGAGAACCACGATGTGGACACATGAATTCAACGAGACTAAATTCGTCCATTTAAATATTAAGTAATTTCGGCCCCCTGGTGACAAGATCACCAAGCAGTCAATTAATATTTGCCTGGACATAAGACTTCTCTTTCTGCTTCTGACTTAACTCTGTCATGTTAGCACTGTTGTTTTCCCGTCCCGTATTGTTGCGGACGCCCAGCTCCATTGATATTATGTAAGGCCCCGACTCTTCTCTTTACTCCTAACTTTTGCATGTAGCTACTGCAGACTCTTAGATATCATGTCTTTTCCGGTAAAGTTATGTGGCCACAACAGCTTCCTTGATAACAATAAATACATCTATGGAATACGTCTATGTTTCCATCCTAAATTTCCTAAGTACTTGCCTGGATCAGCACTTCAGCCGACTACATCTCCAAGTTGTACGCAGCTGTTTCCCAAATTGTGGTTTATTGTCACACACACACATACATACATACATACATATATATATATGACGCGCTTGTTACTCACCCATTCCCAGTATGTCGTCTTACATCCAAACTTAATCCTTCTTGAATCTATCTCTACATAATTATTAAAGTTATAGCAGTCAATGAGTTAAAGGCCGGTGGCAAAGAACTACAATTAATACATCTAACATAGTTTATTTTCCCAATAATTTCCTACCTGATTCAATCTGTTAATTTAATCCAGAATTCATCACTGTCTCTCGCAACGCATGACCGCATTTATCAAGAATTTCCCGCCGTCTGACGAAAATGCTATTGTCTTTGACCATCTAAAGCCATCGCGCATGCCCACAAGAGCTTCGTGACGTCGCACCGTCGATGTGGCTGGGGCGTTTCTAATTTTGCTACTATTTATAGATTCCCTTCGTCGTTCTTCAATTAACGTGAATCAAGTCCACTCCGTAATATATTTTCTCTGCGATGCTTTTATCCCGATATCTCGTAATTTCACAGATTTAAATTGTTAATTTCTTATTCCTTTCTAAACAAAAGTCCCCCCATATTTTAGCCTTACGTTTTAGCCTTACAACTTCCCCCCCCCCCGTCCCCTTAAAGGCACACACACAAAGAGTCGCGACTCCCTCTGCGGCAAGTCCTCAGAAGAGAAAATACTAAGATTAAATTTCAAAAATCCCAAATGACTATAAACCGAAAAAGAGTGCTGAGTAGGAACGTCTCCCCAGTCAACACAAATTAACTTAAACCTAACCTAAAATTTTATCTATTCACGCCTAACCAGATTTAATCAAGGTATTAATAGATGTTACACAAGTCTCCATTTGAGACACAATTGACATTTACGAAGTATTAAACATTACAATATAAATTTCCAAAATTATAAAAGTCACTAAAAATACAACTATCATCAAATATTGTTAAAGAAGAAAACAATAATATCAACACTCAGTCCTTTTAATAAATGAGGCGGTGAAAGGCAAACTGGTGTAAGTCAGTGAATCAAGTGGTGTAAGTCAAAAGTGTTTTGCTGCAAAAACTGCAAAAGATTCCACTATAAATTGAACAAATTATAATGCAGAATAATTATTATAATATTGCAAATAATAATCATTTGCAATTCCGCTGTAAATTGAACATGGAGATTACATTTTTGCCCTTAATTAAAAAAAGTTGAAAATGTGACTTACACCACTTTGCCTTTCACCGCCTCAAATGTAGAAGTCCAAATCTGTACAACCAAAAATAAAAATATTAACTCTGTAAATCGGACGCTATACATCACTTTTCATTTGTACACAAAACCCCCAAAAAACATATTTTTCAAAATTACACCATAATTATACACTTTTTTTATGAGATCCACATTGATAAATATACACAAAATAGCTCAAAAAGAGAATTTACTTTTATTTATTTATTTATTTTTTTTAACAACACACAAAGTTTAACTACCTAAATGGAGTCAAGAGGGTGTTAGGCACCCAACATATAAAATCACTTAAGAAATGGATCTCTGAACTTCACATTATTATTTTTTTTTTATAAAAAAAAATACATCATAAAATTTTATCAACCTAATCAATAAAATCAATAACACACAATTTGAATTTTAACAAAATATACGAGAAACAGTAAATTAGAATTTAAATGTATGGAATCAACTTTCAAAATTATCTACATTACTCAAAACAGTTTCCTTTCTCAAATTTATTTTTATGCACTTTTCATTATCGTTCAATGACTTACTTAAAACTTATCCTAGTTGAGGAGGCATGTGAAACAGGCTCATGCCTGGTCAAAACATTAATAATTTTATTATTTATTGACAAAACATGTTAAAAACTGACATTTTTCAATATGCTATCAAAATCTTACCAATTTCAAGGCTAAAATATTTCGTAAACTTTCACATCTTACATTACTGCAAATTCCACACCTCATTTTAAAAAAAATTAATTTTTATATAGTAAAATGCACTTAAAATATGTCTTCCTCATTAATTTACTTGTAATCAAAAATGCAATATAAAAACACTTAACACAATATTTATCAAAAAATGTATAGCAATCAAAAGAATACCCAAATTCCGCCAAGACTCAAAATATAAACACACTTATAAAAACTGTAAAATCAATGTAAATCAAAATAATACACCTGTGAAAAATTGTAAATAATTGAAACTGAATAACATTTTATAAAATTCAAAATAATATTTATCAAAATGTAACTTAAAATAATACTTTATGACACTCAAATAAACACAAAAATATATACAAGGAATAAAAACAACCATCGTCGAACTAGGACCAGAATCTGCAAAAATTTTAAAATTGCTCATAATTTAGTACATTACTTTTCTTCCCCCCCCCCTCCCCAAGAAGAAGATGGATACACAATTTAATTTCATAATATATTTAAAGCTTTTCGAATTGTTAAAAATATCAATTAATTTTCTTTGAGAACATGCAATAGGTCTATCAAACTCAAAAGTCTAATCACAATTCCAGCAAAACCTTCACAAAATAACAATTTCTCAGCAGTCATTAAATCCGCTGAGAAAAATATGAAAATATTACATATCTTATCACAAACCAGTTTGAAAATGTGTCAGTTAATATTCATTATCTACTCGATCCTCAAGTTGTGATTAAAGTATAACATACTCTTCAGTGAAACTGGGTGGGGAAGCTTTATGCTTATAAAAATTTTATGGGTTTCAAAAATACAACAATATGCAATAATTCCAACAACATAAAAACTAATCTCATCAAAAATATTCATAAAAAAACCATATCTTTAGTTAACATTCTGACACAATCATTATAAATTATTTTCATTTCCAACTTTACTTTTCAAAAACAATCTTTTCACATATAAAACCAACTTCAGATATAAAAGTTTAATAAAATTTAGCTTACCGAACTGTAATTATCCCGTCAAAAAAAAAAAAAATTTACTTTCATTACTTTTACTATCCAGCATGTTTAAATTTAATCTTCTTAACTTCCTCCAATCCTGGTGTATCTGTCGAGCTGGTCTCAAGCACGATGCACAGTTTATCATATCTTTTAAATGTAAACACTGTAGAATTCCGAAATTCCGTGAAGTGCACGAACACAGCACCACCGATGAAAACCATTACTCTCGTTGCTTGCTGCGTCGGGAAAAGAAAAAACATAATTCTTTTGGTTCAAGGTCTCAGCGCAAAAACAGCGAAGAGACAACGATTTTCGCCGCGTCACACAAAGAACAACTGGTGTCCGCGATGAGGAACGGAAACATCAACCCGACGGAGAAATGGTGTCTTCGATGATTTAGACAAATGACGAAAAACTTCAGATGACACACTGCAGTAGACAGAAAATCCCATCCCTTGTGATCAACCCCGAAGACAGCAACCGGCAGGCAAATCGTTGTAAATCCACACTCCGAAGTCATGGACATCATCTCGGTAGAATGTAATCCAGATTGGGAGATGGGCGTCGGCAAAATTTTTCGGCTTCAAACTACAATTTAACTCTTTACAGATGAACACTCCGGAAGAGTTGAAAACGCTCTGGAAATTTTCGCCAACGGATCAACGCATCACGCCTTCACGATGGAAAGTGGTGAAAACTTGGATAAAATTTTTTAATGTTTAACTTAAATTTTAAAGGCTGTGGGGTTAAATTTATTTTTCCTCGCGCGATCCCAAAAATCCTACGCGGCTATTGACGCGCTTGTTACTCACCCATTCCCAGTATGTCATCTTACATCCAAACTTAACCCTTCTTGAATCTATCTCTACATAATTATTAAAGTTATAGCAGTCAATGAGTTAAAGGCCGGTGGCAAAGAACTACAATTAATACATCTAACATAGTTTATTTTCCCAATAATTTCCTACCTGATTCAATCTGTTAATTTAATCCAGAATTTATCACGTTCCCTCGTGACGCGTGACCGCATTTATCAAGAATTTTCCGCCGTATGATGAAAATGCTATTGTCTTTGACCATCTAAAGCCATCGCGCATGCCCACAAGAGCTTCGTGACATCGCACCGTCGATGAGGTTGGAGCGTTTCTAAATTTGTTACTATTTATAGATTCCCTACGTGGTTCTTCAATTTACGTGAATCAAGTCCACTCCGTAATATATTTTCTCTGCGATGCTTTTATCCCGATATCTCGTAATTTCACAGATTTAAATTGTTAATTTCTTATTTTTTTCTAAACAAAAGCCCCCATATTTTAGCCTTACGTATATATATATATATATATATATATATATATATATATATACAGTCGAACCTCCATATATCGAAGTAGCGAATTGCGCGAAAAAAATTCGATATATAGAAATTTCGATATATAGAATTGAGCTTAGTCTTATCATAATTCTCCTAAAAAAAAAAATTAAAGCTAATTTTCGTATACGAAACTCCATTTCTAATTTATATGCGAATCCCATTAAATGAAAGTTAATAACTAAAAAATGAATTAATATGAAAGATTTATTGATTACTACATATATTTAAGAAAAACAATAATGCAGACAGTGGTTACAATGATCACAGTTACATTCTTTAAAAAAAAACTACTAATATATTGCTGAACAGTTTGTTTTGCGGAAAGTTCAAAGAAATGTTCGCATTTATTCAGTCTACTAAAAACTTCATCAGGGATATTTTCCGCGAATTGAAGTCCACGACGTATAGTTTCAAATGCCAAAAATTGGGAGATTTTATTCTACAGTGGAATAAAATCTCCCAATTTGTCTTGAAAAAATTTCGATATATAGAGATTTTTTCGATATACAGAAACAATTTTTCTATGTAATGGACATGGAGATTTGCTAAGAGTTCGATATATAGAAAATTTCGATATAGGGAAGTTCGATATATGGAGGTTCGACTGTATATACTTTCTGGTTTATCCCAATGTATTCCACTAACTCAGCGGAAGCTCCATTCAATTATCACTCGTACAACTGACCAATCATTTGTTCCATTAGGAAGCAATATTTCAATTCCGAGTCCCTTTATTTCCGTGAAGATATACAAGAGTCTGTGGTTTGATTTCCACTGTTGGCACGAGTGTCAGATTCGATTTGAAATTCGAGGTTCCGGTCGAAGCAGTTCTCGTGGGGGAAAAATATCGTAGTTAATCGTAGCACTCCAAACCAATCCAACCAATTAACTATCGTAAACCCCCAGTAAGGTAATTCCTAGTCTTCAGTATTAGACATTATATTTTAACAGCGTTAATAATATTTCCAGTACTTACATTACGCTCGCATATTTGCCATTGTGTCTATTGAAACAGTTGATTGACTTCTATAGAAATAGAACAAAATCTACTTCTTAATGGTTAACCTAATACCAAATCCTTTTCTTATAATTAATAAACAACAAAGAAGATACTCTGTCAGTAATGAAATGAAACAATTTAACTCTCGGAAGCTCAGACGAAATTAGCGATTTTATTCAGAGGGTTTTTAAAACAGATTAATAAGAAAACTAAATATCTTACGATGGATAAAAAAGAAAGCTCGACAAATCTCCTTAGAAGGTTCAGTGCTTGTGTGTGTGTGTGTGTGTGTGTGTTTGGCTTGAGAATCTTGCATTTTCAAACAATCGCACAATTAGTGTTCTTTCACCGACGATACGTGATTCACATAATTTACTAAAAAAAAAAGTGTTCTAATTTTGGTACTTATACTCTGTATTCTGCAATTATTTTTTGCACACAAGCATGACATCGTAAGATAATGTTAGCAATTTGCCGAAAAGATTTAACTTTTTCTGATAATCTTATCACTAATTTTCTTACATCGGTACAAGTTTCTTTTTGAAATCTCATACAAAATTCTGTAATTTCAGCTTGAACGATAACGAGCACGGAATTTTAAAAGTGTTGCAGGGTTTTTGGAAAATTTACCTTAAACGACTTGATATTTTAAAAAATAGAGGTATTTAAAAAGATTATTTCGGAAGTGTAATGTTAATTTTTTTACATAAAAATTTGCATAATTATTTTATAGAATCTCTTAAGTAATTAATTTTTGAATAATTTGTTTTTATCTTAATATATATTGAGTATCAGCTGTCTGTAATTTATGCGTAAGTTGCAAAGTTTGTGTAGTCAAATCGCTTCAAATTTATGAAACTAAGTATTAAATTTTAAGAAAAGAGAAGTTTATTTTCAATTTTTGAAGTCACTGAATATAACACCCCACTACCCCTTTCTCGAGAAAGTCATGATACGCATCCTTTTAAATTTTCTGACTGTAAAAATAGAATATTTAAGGAGTCATGTAACAATTTTCCTACAACTTTATTGAAATACGCAGCTGGTCTTATGTTACTTCACAGTATTCTTCCCTGCAGTATTCTACAAAAATAGATTTAATTATTAAGTTTGAAACAGTCAAGAGTATTTCGTCTCTTCGAGTAACAGAATTACAATAATGGTGAGTAGTATAATTTAACTTACATGCATGGTATAGCAATCTAGTCGCAAATATGTCCTCCTTTAGCTTTAAAGATATCCTTTACACGTTTTGGCATGGATTCCACTAAATTAGAACATAAATTTTTGACGTCTTCGTCACGAAAACTTTTATGATATTCTCAATCATTTTTCTCTTGGTTGAGCAGTCCATCTTACTCACACGTCTCTTCACAATGCTTCACAAATTTTCGAAGAGATTTACATCTGGAGAATCACCAGGCCAATCAAAAACTGTTAATTTCTTTTCTTCAAAAAATTTCTTTACTAGCTTAAAATTATGGCATGGAGCAAGATGTTGTTGAAACACACCAACACCGCCAGCGAACGTTTGCATAAAAGGCACAATTTTGTCTTCTAGTATTGAAATGTATTTTTTGGAGTTCATCATTCCTTCGACTGGTACTACGCTACTAGGTCCTCCAGATGTAAAATAAGCCCAAAACATCTGATTTTGAGGGCGCTTAACTGTTTTATTAAGATGTTATTTCCTGATTGCTCTCCCTCGCCTGACAAATGTTGACCGAAACCCTTGGACAAAAAATGCGTTTCGTCGCTGAATAAAACCTTATTCCAGTCTTGTACAGTCTTGGATTAATATTTCTTGGCCCAATACAACCGTTTTCTCTTCATTGAATGTGATGATAACTGTTTTTTGATTGGTGTTCTTGCCCATTGGTGTTCTCCCTGCTTCAATAAGTGTTCGTCATAATGTCGATCAACTAGTGCTCGCACCAGTAGCCAATAATTCTCTCTGAAGATCTGTACTTGTCTTGGGAGGATGCATTTTACTATTTCGTACAAGAAATTTGTCTGTCCAAGGTTTTGGCTTACGTTTGCGTCCATATTTACTCTTCCGTTTTGGAGAAACTGTCCCAAACTTATTTTGCTGATTAATAATCCTGGAAACACTGGATTTTCCAACTCCAACTGCTGCAGCAATATCCCTCACAGTCATAAAGGTATGCTGACTAAGGGTAACAATTCTAGTCCTTTTTCAGGGAGTTATATCCTTTTTTCTTATCCACGTGAGAACCATACAACTCACACAATCGACCACTTCTTACAGCAGTTGAAGCGCAACTGACGCGAAAATGCTCTACGTGTGGTGATCACATGGTCAAACAAGTTTAGACAGTCAAAGCCAACCTCTCTTCGTAAAAAAATGCAGTTGAAACCGGTTTCAGGCAGGAAATCCCTGGAAAATGACGAATTTTATGGAAAAAGAAGCTTGTCCAATTAATTTGCACTGCGAAGACGGTCTACTGCATGTAAAGAACAGTTTTAGATAGGATATGCAGGCATAAACTGTTGTTATGTACCGGGAACATTGAAAATATGAGTCTATATGTAGAAACTCGCAGGAAATCAACCGACATAATGTATGTTTTTTATCTCTGTAAAAAAGCGATGATATAAAAAGGGGGGAAATGCGATAACAGAGAGAAAAATCATAATCTATGGATGTAGCTACATACATTCGTAAGAGCTTTTGTGCTCATGCATGCATACCCATAATACAAAAATAAAGATATTAATGCAAAGATTGCTTTTGGCACAAATATTTAGCATAATAAGATAAGGCTTAGAACCAATTTTACATAGTTATTAATATCCAGTAGGAGTCCATTACCTGCTAAGATTGATAATTTCTTTAAGTAAATATCTGATCGGGTATGAGAAAGGACTGAAGATAATATTCTACATTTTAGATTTCTACGTGCCTGTAATTATTAAAGTGTCGTGAATTTCTTTCAAAAACTACTTAAATTATGGAACTACTGAATTTTGATGTTTTAAAGCTCTGACCTAATGTGTTTCAGACATGAAGTAAATGATTAAGGCAATTTTATATCACATTGAAAGAATTAATTTCTCTAAGAGTGCCAGGGATAAACTCTTTTGAACATTTCAAACTGTGAAATATTAAAATCTTCATGGACAAATGAATTTTCGTACTATTTGTACATTTAATAACTGAAGTCCTTATAAATAACAGTTTTAACACTTTAATTGAATTCTACTATACACAGTCAAGCCATTTGTTAGAGAGGAATTCGAATTGTATGCTGCGTGATGGTAGAAGAGAAGTAGGAAGATACACAGTGAGTGCAAAAACTATTGATACTAAGTGAATTTCCGAGAGAAATAAAATGCAAGGCAAAATTGAATAACAAAACAGATTTTTTTACCTTAAAAAAAACAGAAACAACAACAACATCAACAACATTTGGCAAAGAAAAATTCTGACATAATATCTTGATTATAACAGAAGATGAAAAAAAACTTTTTGGAAAATCAAAATTTATCCGCTATGGTTTTCAGCTGCTTGCACCAATTAGCGATTAATCTATTGGGTTCAGTAATACCTTGGAGTCAGCTAATAAACTAGATTTTGAGTTGTTCCCTTTCACTTTCGATTACTGGTTCCAGCTTATTTGTGCTGGTAATATCATGCTCTCGAAAACTCACATTCAGAATGTGCTATATAATAATCAATACCATAAATATCAAGAGGCTGGGGAGGTATAATTAATTATTTTCTTCTGACATTATACATCATCCATTCTCAAGTAATATAAGCAGACTGTTTAGGATCATTATCGAGGTGGAAATAAAAAGTGTTTTCAAAACCCAGCTATTGGTCACTAGGTCTTAATTTATGCTCCAAAATGTCAATATACTGGCTCGCATAAGTATTTCCTTTAATGAAGAGTAAAATACCGATTCCGGAATATGACATGTAACACCAAACACGCACAGGATAACACGACCTCCATCATATTTAAATATAAGTAAAATGTTGTTTGGTATGAACTTCGTGTTAGGGTGGCGCCATATTGTTTTACGGCCATCTGAGCCATATAGGTTGAGCTAGCTGAAAACCCTCACTTCGCTACGGAGTACATTCAAATTAAATACAATGGTCAATGTATGCAATTAATGACAAAAAAATAAATATATATATTTATAATAAATACGACGATCAATGTATACAATTGATGTAAAAATATATATATATATATTTATAAAAAAATCGTAAGGCATATTTTTAAAGAAAAAATAATGTAGAAGAAAATATTCAAACAAAATCTAATAGGACATACTAAAGAATATAGTACAATTTGAGGAACCTGTCTTTTACTGTATTTTAATATTTTTTGGATAATGTCCAATCGTCTGCTGCATTAGCAAGAAAAAAAAATATTTTTGTCTATTTCGTTGTTATCACGTGACGATAAATCTTTTTAAAGTACCAGAAAAGGAAATCACTTGATCAGCATTTAATAAATTAAATTCTAAAAGTTAATCTTTAAAAATTCACCAAAAATCAGAAAATGAAGGTAAAGATTTGAAAAAGACTTCATTTTAAAGGAATGTTTATAATCTTTCTCGTGATATAAATTTTATAATCCTCAAGTTATTATTTTAAATGCAAACTTAAAAAGTTACTAAAACAGCTTAAAAATTTAATATAAAAAAAAATCTAAGAAATATTTTTCAAAAATATTTCTTAGTGCACCCCTACACTATAAGAAGAATCGCCATGCAAAATTTCAGCCCTTTAGGTCCAGCGGTTTGGTCTGTGCATTGTATGTCAGTCAGAGAGTCAGTCAGTTACGGAACTGTTTTATACACTGAAGTGCCACTGAATTAGGGATAGCAAAGCCTATGCAAATTGTGTAGCTCTGCGCATCATGTATGCGCAAGTGAGGGCGCTGTGGTAACTGCATATATAGCGCGTACTGTGGTTGTTCTGAATTAGTTGTTGGAATTGCCAGTATGGGTAAACTGCCTGATTTAGACGCCTTCGATCGCGGACAAATCGTAGGTGCGAGACGCATGGGCCATTCAATTTCCGAAATCGTCAGACACCTAGGATTTTCAAGGTCGACAGTGTCAAGAGTATACCAAGAATACATGGATGGTGGAAAAAAAACTAACGATCGGGCAAACTGCAAAGGACAATTAGCCTTGACAGTGCGTGGTGAGAGACGGCTCAGGCGTATTGTACGTAGCCAGCGAAGCCAAACATTAGCTCAAATTACCACCCAGTTTAATGACGGTGCCAGTCGCACAGTCAGTAAACGGACTGTGCAATGCTCGCTTCACCGGATGGGTTTCGGGAGCCGTCGACCTACGAGAGTACCATTGCTCTATACTCGCCATCGGGCTGCACGTCTTGCCTGGGCTTGAGAGCACAGAGACTGGAGTGTAGAGGATTGGAAACGAGTAGCATGGAGTGATGAGTCTCAATTCCGACTACTTAACGCCGACGGGAGGCTGAGAATATGGGGTCAGGCTCATGAAGCCATGGATCCTGCATGCCTGGCTGGAACTGTACAAGGGCATGGTGGCTCAATCGTGGTCTGGGGTGTTTTTTCGTGTCACAGTTTGGGATCTTTGGTGCGTGTACCAACCTCCCTCAATGCAATTCGGTACGTAGAGTTGCTGGGTGATCACCTCCATCCGTTTATGCTGTTCTGTTATCCGCACGGTAATGGAGTTTTCCAGCAAGACAACTGTACCTATCACAAGTCCCGGTTGGCTACTGGCTGGTTGGATGAGCATTCCTCTGACTTCTCTGTCATGAATTGGCCACCTAGAAGTTGCGGATGTTTCGGATCAAGGCGTAAAAGGCCATCACACAGCACCAAAGAACACTACTGAATTATGGGCAACTTTAGCCAATATTTGGCAAGCCATTCCCCTGGAACGTTTCCATAAACTTGTTGAATCTATGCCTCGTCGTGTGGCAGCCTTTATCAAGGCCCAACTTTAAAAAAAGTCATAAAGGATATATATTTTTTTTGGATAATATCCAATTGTCTGCTGCATTAGAAAGAATATAAAATATTTTTTGTCTATTTAGTTGTTATGCACGTGACGATAAATTTATTTAAATTACCATAAAAAGAAATCACGTGATCAGCATTTAAGAAATTAAATTCTAAAAATTAATCTTTAAAAATTCACCAAAAACCAGAAAATAGAGGTAAAGATTCGAAAAATATTTCATTTTAAAGGAATTTTTATGATATTTCTCGTGATATACATTTTATAACCCTCAAATTGTTATTTTAAATGCAAACTTTAAAAAAGTTACAGAAACAGCTTAAAAATTTAATTTAAAAAAAATCTAAGATTAATTTTTCAAAAATCTTTCTTAGTGCACCCCTACACCATAAGAAGTATCGCCCTGCAAAATTTCAGCCCTTTAGGTCCAGCGGTTTGGTCTGTGCGTTATATGTCAGTGAGTCAGTTACGGAACTGTTTTATATATATAGATTAGCTCCCAGCAGTCAATAAATCGTTTTCCGTAAAATTTGCTGGCTTATTTATGTTCGTTTTAGCAAAGAGTAAGCACTACTTCGTGGTATCTGCTCTGCAATCCGGCCGTTTTTCCGTGATATTTCATATATTTTAAGTATATTAAATGGTGGTAGCACAAAAACATTTATCAGTCGATTCAGGAATGATTTTAATACGTTTGGTCGCTCGCTTATAGCGGTTTTCGCACTTGTGCTACAATGCTCTCTCCCGGATAAAATATTTGGGCGACCTCAAAGGGATATTTTGTAGTTCCAGGAGCTTTATAACTCTTAATTACATATCTAATGATAAAAAAGCATTTCCTACTTCTGCTTATGCGTTCCCGCAACGAATGAAACAGCTTACTCAGTATACTGTTATATTAGGAAAATTTCGAGGACCGTACATCATTGTTATTATATAACTTTTATTGAAGTCATTTGACTCAGACATTTACATTTCTATTTAGTCAGAATCAATAAATTAGCATTTTCTTAATATGCAAATAACTTTTACTTTACGCGTCCTAAAATTTGCATTTTCAAACGATAATTCGGTGTGATATGACAGTTGTAACAAAATGTTATCTAAAATATTAACCTATTTCTACAATACCTCTTTTACTTTGTGCACACACTGTATATTGCAGTCCGATCCTTAATTTATGGAGGTGTTGTGAGATCGATTTCAATTATTACTGAAAACTGTTTTTACTTACTAAGAACGAAACATCACTGCATTAATCTTGGTGTATATTGAATACTTTGCCCTTGTTGTTCATGCTACATTGCCAATACATATTGACGTGTAATCAAAATACATTTATGTGATGGCAAGCAACTCAATACATTGCATGAAAATTTTTTTATCGATGTTTTAATAGCCTAAATACTTCTAATTTGTATTATACTCTTTAAAGGACAGTAAATATACTTTTCTAACACAATTGTGAAAGCTTTATTTTACCATGGTATCACTAAGATGAAACATTGGAGAGAAAAGTAATTAATAAGGATTTAACTAAAAGTACAAACCGTATTTTCCAGGGGATTCTATATTATGCATGTATAAATATTAATGGGGCACCCCCTCGGTCCATAACTCCTCTAGTTATCAATTCATTTTTGGGAATATGACAGAAATAAGGAAATGTCAGGGGAAAAAGTAAATGCTACAGAGAACAGGTACCTAAGAACTATACACATTTGAGCTATTTATGATATTTATAATTAAAAGTTTACAAAAAGTTATCTCCAATAAATTGTTTTTCAAATAACTAGCTTCGTATTCTCGAAAATACTTAATACTTTTCTACGTTTTAGTATTTTCTGAGCAAGAATACCTAATTATTGCTTTAAAATATAAGGAACCTTCACTGCAGGTCTTTTTATCTTAAAAACATGATGCATGAATTCGTTTCAAAAGATAGCATCGCAAGCGAAATAGTTTACATATTCGTCGTTTACATATTCGTATAACATTCAAACATCTATCAATTGAATACTTGTTTCCCCGTAGATTGCGATTTTTCCTATAATACCCCAGAAAAATTTATGGAAATAATCTTTTAAGATATGAAAGCTTAATTTTTTCTTCTCATTAAGTAAATGAAAATGTTTAGTTACGAAGTTTCTATTTCTTAAATTTATGTAATTATTCCATAAATATGACACGAACATGTTTCTTAAACAAGCTATTAAGATAAATATATTTTGATAGGAGGAGACCTAGTGGCCTTAAGGGGTTTGTTATTTAGATTTATTAAAGAATCTTATTAATGAAACGTAAATTGAGTTATTAACGAAAAAAAATTAATCTGTAAAAGGTTTTGGTTATTTTTGAATACATTATGTAACAGGGCAATATTTAATAATAATTTGTTTTATGAAAGGACAATCAGTTAAGATTGAAATAGTCCTTAAAAGGAATCAAATGGGAATCCCCTTCCATTTCCAAAAGAAATACTAATATTCTGAAAAGTTTTACTTTTGCAGTTAAAGTATCCGACCTTTTCCATGTTATAGAGATCATTTGTCTTTTTGACATGATGGTTAATTTGAAGTCATTGTCAATTTCATGAAATAGACTGATTTCATACTTAACTTGGTAACACTCTTTTTGCTTCATAGAATATTGATTAAAATTTTACCATTTCACTTACATTAATAGAACATTCACGAATTTCAACTTCTGAAAAGAATTTGAGGATAATGACTATTTTTATGTTTCGGATTTGTTGCAAAGAGATTTTTAAATGAAGGGGTTTTGTAGTAAAATGCTGCACTATTCTTTTTTTTCATTCATATCTAATGTATGTATCACTTTATACCAGCGAGATTGCATGTACAGAGGCTGTTCGCACATTTTTTAGACGAATTTGGTAAGCGGTAATAAAAAATCGTTTGCTGCAAAAGAAATAATTGCAATTGTACTATGTTTTTAACACTCCGTCGGGCGCGTCTCGAAACTTACGTCATCAGGCGCGGTGTATCTGTCAGATACATCTCTGTTTTATGTGTTTTCTGTTAATTTGCATTACTTTAAATCTTCTATTTTTATTCTTTTTAGGTCCAGCCTTTTACACCCGGACCTTCTTTTAGTTTTTTTAAAACTTTTTAGAATTTTTATTTTTCACAAAACATCAGCTGATAGAAGTAAACCGATAAAGGCTTTTATTTTAATATTATCTGTTAGTCTTGCACCTCTTTCTCTAGTACATAGAGTAGAAAGTGCAGAAATGTATTCTTTAGTGCATTTCACATAAATTTCCAATATTTCGTCAGAAAAAAACAGTTCCAAGAGCCGTGTATAGATTTTATACCTTTCGCACTTCTGATTACTCCAGGTAATTTTGTGATAATATTCTGCGATCTACCTTTGAGATTTTTTCTTCCGATCCATTTTGCCCATTTAGTACTATTGTCTTTTCCTACATAAAAATCATCATTATTAGCATCATCATCAAATTCTGAGTCATTATAATCACTTTCACTGCTATTCGAATCCACTTAACATGTTTCTAAAATATCTTCTTCGTCATCATCACTTTCATCAAATTCTTCAGCATTTGATTCCTAATTTCCATCACTAAATAGAATACTATGAACTAGCTCAAGGTCTTTTTGATTATTCAAATCTAAAAAGCGATTAGCACTCATCATGGGAAAAGATAAATCCAAAACGTACAGGGAATCTTGATACTTCCGTAAAGCTTCAAGAGACAAACGTTATCGGACGCGTGTATCTGACAGATACAAAACTTCAAACAATCTTCAAAACGGGAAATACTCCTACACAGGACTGGCCGTTACTGCATTCCAAAGGAGCAGGTGGTCAGATGGACAGATACTGATAAGGTCAAGGTCGTAAGAACAAGTTTTAGGGGGCAAAAGCAGAGATATTGACACGCGTGTATCTATCAGATCAACGCACCCGATGGAGTGTTAAAAGTCAAAATTATCGTCTGAGGCTTGAAACTTTTGTTTTTATTCAAAATGGCATTTTTAACAAAGCAGTGGTTCGAAGGCAACATTTATGCTCTTTCCGAAAAGAAATATGCACATTCCGTTATCCAAAAACGATGTGAGAGTCATGGTTTTGTGATATCTAAAGCGTCGATAGGTAATATCATCAACAAGAAAGGAAAAAAACGTCAAATTCGAGCCTCAAGTGGGACAAAAATTCCAAACAAGTATCCAAGGAAAAATCGGGCATCTTCGACTATTGCAAAGGTACGCTGTTTAATGTTAAAAGAAAATCCCCCTAGTCAAAGGACAGTTGCAAAATCATTAAAATGCTCGGTGTCCACTGTAAACAAAATGATAAACGTTGATTTAAATCTTAAGAAAGCGAAAAAACGCAATGTGTAGCATCTTCTTCCAAATCATATCGCTGAACGCAGGACACGCTGCAGAATTCTATATGAGAAACACTTATCCAAAGAAAAATGGAAAACAATTGTCACAATAGATGAATCATGGGTGTATTTAAATGATTGCAACACAAAAAGAGCCATTTATTATCATAAAGGGGAGAAAAAAATTTAAGTACATGGTTCAAAGAGTCGACAGAAAGTTTTTCTAAGGGATTCATGATTGTTGCTGGTTTTTCTTATAATGGCAAGTTAAAAATAAAGAGAGTGGAAAAAATCTCAAGATTAACTCCAAATACTATCAGGCACATATTTTATCGCCAATTTTTCGCCAATTCACTGATATCCCTACTAAATCTCCCGATGTATCACCTATGGATTTTTGTGCTTTCGGACTTTTAAAATCTGCATTATCCAAACGTAGTCCCAAAACCATTACAGGACTCTGGAAAGCTGTTCAGGAGGAATGGGATAGAATACCTCTTCTGACACTTCAAAAGGCATTATTATCCTGGAAATTGCGGTGTCGAAAAATAGTTCAGAATAAGGGATGTCAAATAGAACATTTAAAACACAAGAATATTATGTACTTTATTTTTGTGAATACAATATACATCGTCTAAAAAATGTGTGAACAGCCTCTGTAATGTGTTTGAGGAGAATTATCAAAAATGAATATACTCTCGTTTTTGAGGATACTGAAGACCTCCTTTTTTGGAAAAGAGATGAATTTTTTTACATGTACAAAGATGTAGATGTTTAAAAAACAAACATAAACTTTCAATACATCTATGAAATCTTGTTTACCTTCTTTGAATGTACTATTTGTTTCTCTGCAAAATAGTCAGTTTCTACTTTTGTCGTTTTGAGAGTTTTAATCATACTTCAGCGAATATATCTTTAAAATTTCCCATTTTCAAACTATATTTTGCAGGTTAAGTATTTTCTACCGGAAACGAGAATTTTGAATTACTTAAAGAATCCTGTACATTTCAGAATTTACGCTGATCTTTTATATATTTACTGTCTAGCTTATGCCGGTGATTTATTTCAATAATTATTGAGATCAGTCTTTATTTTACGCTAACTCCTTATTTATATTTACGTTTTTGTAAATAAGTTTTAATAGTTAATAGGGAAATTTACACTTGAAAATCCCTGAGCAAATTTTTGCAAAATATGGATACCTGGTTCTCTCAGTAAAGCTAAATATATAAATGAGGTTAGAAAATAGAATTTAAATTACTATTAATTCACCGAATTCTTATCTGTACTCTTTGAAAGAAAAAATAGCTTCGTTTTACTGTAAGTTGAACTGCTATTAAGGAAACTTTCGAGTAAGATTATAATTTACTGACGCGTGACCTACTGCACTTAAGATTTATAATGATTTTTTTGCTGTACTCAGAGGAAATAATCTAATTTTTAAGGAATTTAAATTAAAAAGACGCGATGATAATTTACAGTTCCAAATTCCTGCTGCCTTTTCTCTTTGTTTTCATGTTTTGATATGAAATATAAAACTTATCTTGTGATCTTGTAATACGTATACACTTGTTCGTTTTCAGAAGTTTTGACTGGATCATATCTTGCAATTCTCAATGCGATAAAATATTTTATAAGCATTTTTTGACAAAAGAAAAAAAAACCACGAGTCTGCAAAAGCGAAATAACATTTACTTGTAAGTTTTCATAAAACTTTTCATCCGAATGCAAATAAATGAAGCATGAAATATACAAAATTCATTTAAAATATATTTTAGAAATGAATGGAAATATTCAAGCATAACTTAGATTAAGCGAACAAAAAAGCTTTAGGAGAAACATGATTCAAATGTCACGTCTTAAACTTTACCTTTTAATCTGATGTCTAGATTATATAAAATATGTATAAAAAATGTCTCAAGTCTAGGTCTAGATGTATATAAAATGACGCCATTGGATAGCTATGTATTTTACATAGGTTATAGATATCCATAAAGCTGAAGCATTTTAGAAATCTCTTGAAAATCAAATCTGCATTTAAAGAATTTGTTTGGTGTTTAAATTTATTATACGTCATTATTTTATAAAGTATTAAAATCCATATTTTTAAAATGCAGTTTATCAGAAAAAGAATGTCTTGTTAAGCTTCCAAATAAAAAGTATCCACTTCATACCTCTCTTCTAAAAAATTTTTTTATGATACCATTCAATGAATGTCAAATGGCGCTGGTGTAAATATGATATAGAACTTACATTCATTGATGAGACAGATTGTTTGAAATCACTGTGTTCTTTCAGTACACGAGGGCTAAAAAATAGCTTCAAACATCTAGGCCATCGAATCCACACACTCTGGTACCATTCGACCATCGTCCGGTCTAAATCATCAATTCCTATGTTCAATGGAGAGGAACAAAATTCTCTAAAACGCAATTTGTTCAATACAAAATGCAGAATCGCCGAATACAGTTGCATTAAAAATTTTACTCCAAATAAAGCCCACGCTGAAGGTTACCGTAAGATAAAGTTACGTAGAGAGTTAGTTAAGCTAAACGTAGAGTTAAGATACAGTATGACATAGTGTGGAGGACAATTTGTTTGAAAATAAACAGCAAATTACTCGATTTTTTTCAAAATATTGAGGAAGTAAGTTAATATCTGGAGGCTACCGTTTTTATAAAACTATTTACACTGCTGGACACTGTAAATGCAACACCCTGAAGGAAGCATGCAAATAACATGAAATTTACAACATGCATTAGCGGAGGTGAGATATGCAAATGATTAGAATTTCAGCGCAGACGCACATCACGCGCGCCTGTGGCGCCACTTCAAAGCGCTATTTAAGGCTTGGAGATTTCGACGATTTCAAGCTCGGCAATTGCGTTTTTCTCGTGGTTTTTTTCAAAAAAACGATCAATTTTGCCTCGTCGAAAACAGCGATCATCTTTTGATGAAGTATCCGAGTTCGACAGAGGAAGGATAGTGGCCTACCGAGATTGTGGATTATCTTTCAGGAAAATCGGTAGTCGTGTTCGACGAAACCAAACAACTGTACTGCGGATATGTGATCGTTGGATGCAGGAGGGTACGACGGACTGGCGTGTTCGATCGCATCCACCTCAGCGCACCACTTCACGTGATTACAGGCAAATTGTGCGCATGGCAGTGACGGATCGCTCAGTCATATCACGAACCATAGCACAGCACATGCAGTCTGTAACGCATCATCCAGTGTCTGCGCGTACCATTCGACGCCGTTTACAGCAGAGTGGTCTGTAAGCAAGACGTCCATTGCTTTGTCTACCCTTGACGCAGAACCACAGACGTCTCCGCCGCCAATGGTGCGATGACAGAAGGATGTGGACGGCAGAATGGAATGAAATTGTCTTTACTGACGAGTCACGCTTCTGTCTGCAACACCACGATGGTCGCATTCGAGTCTGGAGACACAGTGAAGAGAGGATGCTGAACAGCTGCGTTATGCACCGCCACACTGGTCCTGCACAGGGTATTATGGTATGGGGCAGTAGTGGATATCACTCTCGCACACCTCTAGTATGCATTGCCGGTACTTTAAACAGCCAGCGCTACATCTCCGAGGTGTTGGAGCCAGTTGTCCTTCCTTACCTTCAGGGCTTGCCCACAGCCATATTTAAACAGGATAATGCGCGAACACACGTGGCACGCATTGTCCAACGGTTCTTCGTCAATCGCCAGATTGAAGTGCTTCCCTGGCCGCCTCGCTCTCCGGATCTTTCGCCGATAGATAACATGTGGTCCATGGTTGCTCTACGATTGACCCAGATTCCATCCCCAGCTGCCACAACAGATCAACTTTGGCAACGTGTGGAAGCTGCTCGGTCTGCTGTACCCCAAGAACTCATCCAAAGTCTCTTTGAATCAATGCCGAGGCGTGTGGCAGCGGTGATTTCCAACAATGGCGGCTACTCTGGCTACTGATTTTAGCAGGAACCACACTTCATAGAAGTCTATAAATTTAATCATTTGATACTTGGTCAACATGTTATCTACAAAATAAATTTTGTTGTGATATCTCTTGTCTTTCTTGGTGTTGCAATTTGGGTGGCCAGCAGTGTAGTTGGTTTGATGTATTGCTATCATCTAGAAAACTTAAATAGGACATCTTTGATATAATAACTCCGATTGTCCACTGTCTTCATGGACCTAATGATGAAAACAAAACTGAAAAATTATTGTGAAGGAAAAGTATCTAAATTTTAATATTCAACCTACTTAAGGTAAAATATTGCAAAGTGTGGACAACGTGTTATATCTTCAGCTCAGATATATGTTTTTCCGCGTGTTTACCCCATCACAATCTATGAAGTAGGCTTCAACGCTTCATGTGGGCCATTTCGAGAAATGTTTTTGACTTTGGTGTTTTGTTGACTCAGACATTATACGAATAGAAAAAGTAGAAACTCTCCAAACTGATGTCTAAGATTTAGTACAAATATTTCATCTTATAAACAGCATGAATGTGGCGACTCAACGACTGCAGATTCAGCTTTATAATTTTAAATTTTACATCTTTTTTCCCGATTAAATTGTCATATTTTGTTTTACAACCTTTGGATGTGTTATTTTTTGTGGCAGGTATGCATTTTCTTAGTTTTTTCGTAACATGCACACAAAATATCTCCTTATCTGTGATTTTAAAATTTCTATTCACTTTATCATCTCTTACTCTTTCTCTTAAGAGAATTACTACTGAATTTAAATGCACATTGGCTGTTTGTTTCTTTTACAGATCAATTTAATTTCATTTTACTTTGTGTTTATGGGCGAAACTTGCAAAAGTGAATGACATGTTCCTGTTTACACGCTTCCAAAATAAGTTACATTGTTGGTGTGAGTTTTTGGGTTCACTCTATCGCTAATTCTTACACGTTTTAGGTGAACAGTGGATGTATATTTCTTAAATATTATATTTGTCTTTTTCTTGAAATTTCAGTCTTAGAAGATGCATTCAATAACTTTTTTCATAGTTACATATTAAAATAACATCTTTTAACTCAATCAACATGAGGTAGATGATTTTAAAATATCAGCATTTTTGGATTGATTAAGACTGCAATTTTAAATTTCTGTTGTTAAGAACCTTTTGTTCTTGGTTTTAAAACATTAGGCTAATCACGTTGAGATTCATAACAGTCACGGGACTAACATTTATCAGAAGTTTGGAATAAATAATACGAATTAAATGTTAGATTATTTTACTACAAATGCCTAAATGATAAAATAAAATTTATCTCAGTTTTACAATTAGTGGTGTTTATGAAAGAATTACACTCAAGATTAAAAACAACATTACGTGTACAGAAGTAATTGAATAAACTTTGGCTACAATATCACTAAAATGTTTTCCTCGAAACTTAGTAAAATTCCATTGCTGCTTTAAATTTCTCGTCCCATTTAATGATTTCCTTTTTCATATAAAAATATATAAATACAACCCGTGGATGAATATTTTACACGCTATTACTGAATGGAATATTTGAATATGGAGAACTTCGTTTCAAGGTATGCGCTACTAAAAAAGATATGTTGTGCCCAACACTTTATGACGTACCACTTAAAGAGAGCATTGAAATATCCAGAAATAGAGATGCTAGGAAATAGAAAGTCAAATGGTAACGAGAACAAATATCAAGACAAAATAGTTGTGTTTCACAAAATATTTATCATCTCATGATACTCTTATTATTAGAAAGGTCGTCTCATCTTTTATTTTTGTGTTAAAAGATTTTATCGAATTTGCCTAGTTGGGAATTTAATGGCATATATGGAATAACTTTTACGAACATAACTCAAGTTTCAAGTGCAAAGGGAAAAAGAAAATTTGAGTTTTTGTATTTATAGATAAAAATAGCAAGTTTCACGTTCAGAATGTTAAAGTTAAAACATTGGTTTTTCTGGCAGAGTGTTGATTGGCTTCTTCGCTTATCAAGCAGTCAATACTCTGCTGCTGTTAATAATATCTGAGCTAATTATCATCATTTCATATGATTTATAGTTGACTTTTTTTGTACGCACAAACTTTTTTATTCTTAACAAATAAAACAAAAACCATAAACATCTAGATCAGTTTTGTGTTTGGAAAGATTTTGAAATTAGATAAGCATGGAATCATTTTCCTATTTTTAACAAATACACCGTTTCTAAAAAATGTATGACTAATGAAGTGTAGACTACTTTTAGTTTCAAAAAGAAAAAAACAAAAACACGCCATTAACTAGACGTGGAATAGAGTGAGACAAGTCCTAAACATAAGACATAGATACCACTCCTACTGCAACAAATGTCTGTCAACATATTGACTGTTCCAATGATATTGAAGCACAACGGGATTGGTTTTAATGTTCATTACCATTACGGTCAGCCGATCGAGATGACCCTGAAAGATCATTCTCGTTTTGGCCCGTCATTAGTGCCGTCATTAGAGCTTTTTTGTCTTTGCATCAGGAAATGACGCTTGCACCATAGGATGCATGTGGTCTGCCAGTATGGTTAGGCAGACATTCTGAAGATCAATCAAGGGTCATAGCATCACAAAGCCAGCGCCATTATTGGCAGCTCTTCCTCGAAAATAAACTATAACAATGATTCATATAGTCTAACAGTGGACATGTGAAGCTCGATTCCTCCACCGTAAATCGTTTGAATTTCAGTCTTTGTCTTCGTGGAACCTTCTGAAATGCTTTCTTATTTTGGTGTCAGCACGATCATCAGTTCCAGCATTATGCAGCTCCCGACTAGGAAATAGGATAATTACGACTCGTATTCTCCGCAGCTGCTATCTACAGGTTTTCATCGTACCCAGCTCTGACGTCCAGGCATTTAGAGTTTAGAATCAAAACCATAATCATTTATGTACTGAGTCACAATCTTTGATACTGCACCTCGTGATTCCCCAAACATTTCTGTCGTTTTAGTAAGAGAAGTCCAATGACGTCATCATTGAGATTTCCCTTTTTTAAGGGTTGCTGTCGTTATTTTAATCCCTCCTCTATATTTTAAAATTAAAACGTATAATCCGATATCAATATACATTAAAAAAATTATTGTAGTTTCTTTTCCAGTGTACCGCAAGACCTAGACACGATTATAAGAGAAATTACGGTTTTCTTAAGGAAAATATACACTGAAGTGCCACTGAATTAGGGATACATACCTAGTAACGAGTTCGGCCTCCTCTGGCCTTGCTAACGGCTGCCACACGACGAGGCATAGATTCAACAAGTTTCTGGAAACGTTCCACGGGAATGGCTTGCCAAATATTGGCTAAAGCTGTCCATAATTCAGTAAGGTTCTTTGGTGTTGTGTGATGGCCTTTCATGCCTTGTTCCAAAACATCCCAAAGATGCTCAATAGGATTTAAGTCTGGGCTTCTAGGTGGCCAATTCATGACAGAGAAGTCAGAGGAATGCTCATCCAACCAGCCAGTAGCCAACCGGGACTTGTGAGAGGTACAGTTGTCTTGCTGGAAAACTCCATTACCGTGCGGATAACAGAACAGCATAAACGGATGGAGGTGATCACCCAGCAACTCTACGTACCGAATTGCATTGAGGGAGGTTGGTACACGCACCAAAGATCCCAAACTGTGCCACGAAAAAACACTCCAGACCATGATTGAGCCACCATGCCCTTGTACAGTTCCAGCCAGGCATGCAGGATCCACGGCTTCATGAGCCTGACGCCATATTCTCAGCCTCCCATCGTCGTTAAATAGTCGGTATCGAGACTCATCACTCCATGCTACTCGTTTCCAGTCCTCTACACTCCAGAACTCTCCTGCGCTCTCCTGCCCAGGCAAGACGTGCAGCCCGATGGCGAGTATAGAGCAATGGCACTCTCGTAGGTCGACGGCTCCCGAAACCCATCCGGTGAAGCGAGCGTTGCTCAGTCCGTTTACTGACTGTACGACTCGCACCGTCATTATACTGGGTGGTAATTTGAGATAATGTTTGGCTTCGCTGGCTACGTACAATACGCCTAAGCCGTCTCTCACCACGCACTGTCAAGGCTAATTGTCCTTTGCAGTTTGCCCGATCGCTAGTTTTTTTTCCACCACCCATGTATTCTTGGTATACTCTTGACACTGTCGACCTTGAAAATCCTAGCTGTCTGACGATTTCGGAAATTGAATGGCCCATGCGTCGCGCACCTACGATTTGTCCGTGATCGAATGCGTCTAAATCAGGCAGTTTACCCATACTGGCAATTCCAACAACTAATTCAGAACAACCACAGTACGCGCTATATATGCAGTTACCACCGCGTCCTCACTTGCGCATACATGATGCGCAGCGGTACACAATTTGCATAGACTTTGCTATCCCTAATTCAGTGGCACTTCAGTGTACTTCAGAACCACTATATTTATGGTATAAAAAAATTTTCCACGTCTTTATGAATGAAGTCTATGATTTTAAAGTATCTACATTCAAATGTCTTAAAAAAATGAAGGTGGTTCATTACAACCACTCTTCCAGATGAATTTTACTGCAGACAATATTAATTTACTTTAAAGCCATTCTTAAGATGAAAGGATGAATTCACTGTTAGGAATGCCTTGAATGGGAGTTAACTATAGTTATTATAGTAAGACTATATAGTTAAAGATGCTAGGATCCCCACTCATAGAGAGATGCCTCAATTAGTGTCTTTCCCATGCGTCTTCTCAAGCATATAACTACTGCATCAGGAAAAGTTATAATTGCTTTTGTCCATTATTTTTGCTTTATTTATGTAAAATGTGCGTATCATAAAACAGATACATTGAATAAAAAGTAAGTTCATTTAAAAATTCTTCATAGTTCCTCTTTAGTTGCGAATTTAACGAATTATTGAACCCAATGAGAGCTTTTCTAAACATGATCGATACATTGAATTAAAAAAATTGTAACTACGGGTGAGAATCAGATCCGTCTTAAAAATATGGTATCAAAAAAAGTAGCGAGGAGAATGTATGCTGCTGTGACTCTAATTCTTTCAGTTCTCAATTTAATAGGCGACTAAAATAACATTAATACTTGAGATGCTGTTTTGGGAGCTTAGAAAACTAAACGAAAAACAGAAATTTGATATTTTAAGGCAATTGCCCCCAAAAAATTTTATTCGCAGTAAAAGGATAAATTTAAGCCATGAAATTTTTACCCTATGAGCAAAAAATCAGAATTTGAAAATATTGAAAAAGATTTACCAATAGTTGAAGAAACGTGAAAAGGGATTTTCACTTTTAAAATACATCTAGATTTTAAGGCAATTTTTACTTTAATAAAGTAAAACTTGATTTTATCCTTTGGAAAAAAGTCATTTCTGCATTCTATTTCAATACGAAACCAGAAAACGAATGTAGTAGGAAGAAATAGTAGAATTCTGACTTAAAACACACGCTTACGATGTGCTATAGCGAGTGTCTTACAGCGAGTTTGAAATTGTTGTACATGGAATTTTTTTTAATCATCCTTTTAAAATTATTTTTAACAGAGTATTATCTTTATATATAAAAGGCAAAGTCTGTGTGTGTGTGACCGAGTTTTTGTCTGCTCGCGGCGCAGCGCAAAGACGGTAGGTCGGACAGTCTTGAGATTCGACACGAAGATGCCTCCCGAGGTCTCATTATGCACCTCGAAGCCCTTTTTTCGATTTTTTAATTAGAGTTTCCGTAATTAAATATTTAGTCGCGATTTGGAGCTCCTGGACGAGTAAAAGCCCCGTAAATCCTAACGTATCCGTCCAAGAATTTTTTTTTTTCGGACGAGCCTATACGGGAAAGATGACACTATACGGAAATCACAATTAAAATTGTCTGTCTTAATTTATCGATTAATTGTGATTTTTTTTTCGATCGCCTGTACGCACCCGTTTTTTCGGAAAAAACGCGATTTTGTCCGTGACCCTTTTTTCCAAATTGTCGAATCGATACGTAAATGTCGTTACATTTTTACGAAATTTTTATCTCAGAGACCCTAGACATCACAGTTTCGAAAGCCAGAACCAAAATTAATTTACAAATTGTAGTTATTTTTTAATAATTTATTTTATGATTCGGAAACTCTTGCGAGAAATCTCATTTTGGAGATTTCGTTCTTCATTTCCGGACGAAGGTAAAATAGAAGAAATACCAGTTTTTCGACGTCATGCACGTGATGTGTTGGGGCGTTTGTTTTCTATGAGGGATTCGGTGGTTAAAGGAAATCGATTACTATTGCAGTGATAATCGATTAAAAAATCACATTTAGTAATGCCGTAAGTTTTTTGGCCAGCA
The DNA here is from genome assembly GCA_907164885.2 of Dolomedes plantarius. Taxonomy (NCBI): domain Eukaryota; kingdom Metazoa; phylum Arthropoda; class Arachnida; order Araneae; family Dolomedidae; genus Dolomedes; species Dolomedes plantarius. Next base: position 42,329,735 of record OU015494.1, on the reverse strand, counting down.
CTTAGTTAATATCATATAATTTGTGGTGTATTTGTGGAAAAAATCTATGAAGATTTCAAAGAATTTCAGCATGTGGAGGATGTGATATATTCGCTTTCAAGGAAATCGATTACTATTGCAGTGATATTCGATTAGCAATCCTATGTCAAAAATTTTGCCAAAATGTGCCAGAAAGGATTAAATTTATATGGGCAAAATAATGTATCGTGGTGAGGAAAAGGATGACAGCGACGCCCATTAACAAAGGGTTAAGGCTACTAAAAAATTGGTAATTACATTACCCGAGCAACGCCGGGACGGGTACAGCTAGTATTATTATAAAACACAGGCATAGCTCTAGTTGAAAGGAAAATATTTCAAATCAAAATCGTATTTCTGACCATAAAAAGATAAAACGTGATATAGGATCATTGCAAAGGAATGTTCTTGGTACGAAATGTATAAACTAATGATTAACGTTTTGAGACGAAGCACTGAAATAAAGGCTTGCAAATGCATTGATATATTCCTTTTTTTCAGCAAAAACCTAAAAGTTTCGCAACTCCTTTTTTTCGGTCATTGTAGTACAGAGTCATTTATATCTTTCGAGGTATTACATTATATTCAATGTACATGTTATATTAATGTAATTCATATGAAACAAAACAGATGATTTTCATATTTTCCATAGTTATTAGTCACGAATTTTCATTTCTGAATTTGATGAGATCTTCGAAGCTGACATTTTCTATGATCTCCCGTTTCGATAATCACTCCAACCAATCCTGCAATTTCGGCGTAACGTTGAATTGATATTATGCAGTTTCGAAATCAATGAATAATCTCAGTAAGACTGGAACTTACTTAAGTTCATTTTGTTCACAATGTAAAATATGATGGTTTATCAGATACACTTTTTTTTAAATAGGCGGAGCATTGTATATATTTTTTATTTTTTAAAAAACTGTTGTCTTATTCATCATTTCCCTATAAGATTTACTTTCGACTTCTACAAAATAAGCAGTTGCATTTTAACAATGTGGTGCACTTGAAAAAGAAATTTACTAGAATATGATGCGTGGTAAAAAATCTGAAAACAAGCATATTTCGAACAGACGGACGTAGTAAAATGAGTATTTGGGGTTATTATAAAGCAACGTATAAAGTTGCTCAAAAATGCTAAAAAATTTAAGTTTTGAATAATATATAAACTTCAAAGTGGTTAAATACTCACATTCTTTTATTTTCTAATAGTATTGAATTTTATTTTAGTTATACATTATATTTTTGGTGTTTATTAATTATGAAATAACTTTAAAATAATGATACAGACATCTATACTATCGATAGCAACATATTTGTAATTGCTCCCTAAGACTGATCCATATTTGATCTTAGAACACTTCATTAAGTAAATAAGAAAAATAAAAAATCAAATCAAATACATGAGGCTAATTTTTATGTGAAAAGAAATTTTAAAAAATGGCCTGAAATACTAAAGTTTCTAAGCCTGTTTTCCAGGGAAAGGAAAGTTAATATTGATTAGAATACCTGTTTCAATGATTAAAGAACCGACAAGGATTAGAAGACATTTTGAAGCAATATTGGCTCAAATAAAATTCTAAAGATAAGTGTTCACAAAGAGAAAATATTTTTTTATAAATGACGAATGTTTTTAATTACAGATGTCAAAAACTGAAATACATTATTTACGAATATTTAAGCGATAATGTAAAACACATTTATTTTATTTCTTACAACAGACTTTCTTTTAGAGGAATAATCCATTTCTGTTTAGATATCGATCTGCATGGAACCATTAGTGACCACCGATAAAAGTATAACAGTTTTATCAGTGTAAATCTAAATGGATCGTTAACCCCGTTTTGGAGCTATTTCATGTCCTCTGATTCATTAATTTGTGTACAATCATTAGTCATATTTGATTTACGTTCTTTACTTTTTGATATTCAGTCTTTCATCAAATTTTCGAATGCAACTCACATTATTAAAATTTGAATACGATGATATCGGAAGAATTTCGTAATTTCTTGATTAGAAAATACTGATGGCATTTTCTAGATAGATGCAGCTAAATTGCTTACTTTTTTTACTCCTGACACTTCTGCCGGAGTATACACGAATCAGTTCCTGGTTTAAAAAATTATCCATTCATAATACGTGCTTAAATTATTCATTCCAAGCACCGAAAGATGGATTAAAAGAACATATTCTACAAATAATTAACATATTGATGAAAGTAGAAACAGAGAGAAAATCGAAAAAATTAACAATTTGGTTATGGAGCTTCACGGCAAAATATTGGAGTCAGACATACATTTTCATTTTGGGCTTCATAAGAACGTTCCCCGATGCATTTCGAATGTTTTTGCATGCAAATCTCTTCCACTTTAAAGAACTTTTGTTTTCCGAAATATAGTGTCTTCCAAGCTTGTTGATTGCTGAATTATCGGAATCGCCTGGAGTTTTTACAACCAATTTATGAAGCTTTTCACGCTAACTCTTGGTGTATTTTCTCCTCTTTTATAAGGACAGATTTACTTTCAGAATTTATATATTCTTTCATAAAGAACGACTGCATGTTTTTTATACATAGTAATGAAATTGAACTTTTGTACTTATTGTATAGACTTACATTGATTTTCATTCTATAGACCCATTGTATGTTTTCAGACACATATTAGTCATGCAAGGGGTTCCTTTCAATTTTTCTTTAGGTTTGGAGAAACAGACATTATTAAAAATCTTTTATATAAAGCGGTACAAACGATGGATATTCATCAAACGTGTGTAAAACCTGTGGGATAAGAAATTCTATTCGTGCAGCATTATTAGTTATTTACTTTACCACTGTAACTTACCGATTTCAGACATCAGAACTTAATTTTTTGGTCTGAATTTTAGATTTATAAGATGGGGTCGATAAATGTAATGATAAATTGTTTTCATCCTTATAACGAAGAATTTCGTTATATTCCTTTTAGGTTACTAAATTAACGTTAAATCTTAGTTAAATTAATTAAATACCCCAATTTGCTTGTTTTCCTAATAGTCACTTGCTTACTTTAACTTGGTAAAAGTGTTTAAAAAATAGCACAGTTAAATTTTTTTGTTGGTCCCCCCAAAGTGTGGGAATCTCGCTGGTTATCTGTAAGCTTAAGCTATTTTTGTGTTCTGGGAAAATAGCCCATTAAAATCAGTCCGTTTCTTTTGAAAATGCCCTGTGGATCTTTAGAATTGGATTCCTTTTATGTATCGGCTAAGTTTCTAAAAAGAGCGGATACTTAGACTTCTGACAGTATGCTTAAATTGCACTGTTATTGCTATTTAATGCCGCCGTTAATTTAAAGCCATTCATTAATTTAAATTTGCCGATCGACTGTCACCTTGTTAAACACCGACAGCCTTATCCATCTGTTAAAAAGCTTCCGGGCACTTGCTAGCCGTGGGAATCTGGCCACGTGGGTAAGAGAAGACGCTTGCTAGTTCTCTCCTTCCCTCTTCCAATTAAAAATTGCGCCTCCTACGTCACTTGAAGGCTTGACCAATAGGGTGTTTGCACCATTCGCGCTCTTCACCGTTGGCGTTTGTCTTGTTCCGTTTTTGGCGATAAATCGCTCTACCCTGTTCTACCGTCTAATCGTACGGGAGGAGGAAAAAACTGCCCGCCGATCCTGTACGCTGTCTCTCAGCTACTTTTCCCTACGTTTGTGTGGCTTGGCGATTTTTCTAGTGTTCCTGTAACCCCTCTCCCCTGACTTCTCCTGTTTCCTCGGTGGAAAAAATTTAGAGTTAGCCATATATTTTTTCGCCTGAGAGTAGGATCTCTTAAAATTTGGCTTTAAAAAGCTCCCGGGCAGACTTGGCTTTGCCATTTTCTGTCTTGGGAAGCTATGGGTAATTATTTTGTGCTAGCTCATCAAAATGTCTGAGTTTTAGACCTGAACGGTCATTTTTTTTATTATAAGCTAATGTAAGCTTCGTGCTATTTTTCTAAAGTTATATATAATAATCCAGACAGAAAAATAAATATTTTTTTTATTATATTTTTTGAAATGCTTTGAAAGATTATTTTAGTTTACCAGCTTAATGCTAACATTACAAGTGCTTACCTGTACCTTTTTTTACGATCAATGCAAAGTTTGCACTATAATATCAGACGTTGACGTGCTAGTCTGAACTTGGGTTATCGCCGCCAACATAGTGTACTTTTTCATCTATACGACATAGTTCTACTGATTGATGTACGGAGGAATCATCTTCTAGCACCTTTGATTTTTTACCGGAAGACTCTTATCATCCTGCCGAACTGTCGGTCTCCATTTTCCGTGGACGAAACTTTTGTCGTGCTGCAGTGTATCGTGCCGTGTGGAACTTTTGTCCGAAATTGTACTCCTCCAGATATATTCGGGACAGTTCTTCATTATTCTACATTATAGACTGATGTCTCAGCAATATTGTTTCTTCGAACTTTGGAAGATACTCTTTTTAACACTTTCATCATCACAGTGAACTCTGATTAATATTGCATCAATACACAGAACTCTGTACCTTCATTGTGTACGAAATAGTTTCATCAGCACAGAACTATTTAATTATTTAGTGTTCATAAGAGCACTTCCAGATATCCCAGCAACCTCAACTGTACAATCCTTTCATACTACTTTACCATTGCAACTTAGCGATTTCGGATATCAGAACTTAACTTTTTGGTCTGGATTTTAGATTTATTCGTCCTACGATGGTGTCGATAAATGTAATGATAAATGGTTTTCATCCTTTCATACAACTTTACTACTGAAACTTACCGATTTCAGACATCAGAACTTATTTTTTTAGTCTGGATTTTAGATTTATTCGTCATAAGATACTGCCGATAAATGTAATGATAAATTGCTTTCATCATTTCATACAACTTCATCCGTGCTTCTGGAAGTCTCAAGTCCACAAACTTTTTCCAAGCCAAATTGTACCACCTTTCTAAGGTAACTCATTGCATTTTGATAACAATTTCTATTTTTTCTATTGATAACAATAATAATTTCTTTTCGAATCGCATTTGGAACTGCATGAAAAGTTTTCTAAATATTTGAATTGAATGAAGTAGTGAAGAGTAAATATTAGCTAAGATTACTTCCGCATTAATTTTTAATTCTATATTTTTATTCTTATTTTCAATTTACTAATTCTAATTATACCATATTTCAAGGAGTGAAAATTTTTGAAAATGTTTTTCTATGATCTGTACGAATGAAAAAGAGAACGAATTACTAAAATTTTAATTTTGGTCAGCAAATAACAAAAATTAAAATTGAGTATGGAAAAAATCAGTCCTGTTTTATTTTTCAGTATGTTTCTTATTAAATTTATTTCGCAGATCCTTATGTCTTGTAGAGTTAAAAAACGAACAGTCTCTCATCTGTAGAGAAAATGAAAAAAATTTATTACTCCGAAACATCTTCCGAATTATAAATGTATAATCCAACATTTTAAACTAAATTATATAAGATTAATACAATAATTTGATAATCAAGACATTCCCAATTATTTATAAAATTTTATTTATAATTGTCAAAACACATTTTCTGAAAATTATGTGACTTACCTGACAAAGGATCTTAACTTTTGGTTACGATTTTAGTTGATATTTCCACCAAAGTCGAGGATATTATTTATTTAAAATTCTGTAGTGATTTTTTTACTGTCATTCAAGCCGATCTACGGTCGGAACAGGAAACGAACCCACATCTTCGACATTTCTAGTCCATATTTTATCAATGAACATACACACTAAACCATTCATCAACCTCAATGTAGTTCTTTCGCCTAATTTTGTTCTGAGTTGTAACTACCTGCCTGTCAGCCGTTTGTACTATCACCCTGCGAAAAATTTTTTCGGTCTCATGATCCATCTTAGTAATTCAAAAATAAATAGAAGGTATATAGAGCCGTTATGTTACAATCACAAAATTTAAAACCCGTTTCAAAATTCCATATGTGTTCATCAACAGATACATTACTTTCATCTCAAAGATGGTAAATTCATATGAAAGTGGAAAAAATGAGACTTCTTTGCGAATATTAGAGGACATGAACCCTTAATTATCAGGTTGTATATTAACCTTTTTCATGCGAGAAATATAATTTAGCAGTATGTTTAATTGTTTTGTAGACATGTTTATTACTTTTACATGGTTTAAGAAAGTAGAAGAATAGATTTATTCATTATTAAGCAAGACATTTGTACTACGCAAAATTTCGAAATTATAAAACATTTTTTACTTAAACTTTTACTCACAGTTTATAACTGTTGGGCTATCAAACAATATTTCTCAGTAAGTTTCTTTGCAAAACTCTTAATTGCTTAGTTTCAGGAATTAAAAAAAACCTTTGATCTTTTCATTCAAGTCGTATCGGTTTAAAAATAATAGTTACTTCATTAATCCTCATTGTACATTTATGATAGCTCATTTTATTAATAAACACACTACTTTTTCTTGAATACCAGTGATTAAGTTTTTGTTAATTAATTAAATATCTTAATTAATGCTACTTAGTTGCTCCACAGTTACATTTTTATTTGCAATTATAACAGTCTTACGCTGATACAAAAAATTTGCGAGGAGAAATTTCAAAAGAGCACCTTTTTGTGTTTTTAACAGTAAAAGGTAAATTCTCATTCCTTGAGATAAATTATTATTTTTAAGAATTTTCTTAAATGAAAACAAATCCCATTCTGTAACGATTTAGAAAGCAGGTAAGAAAATAAAATTTATCTACACAAAGTTTCTAAGAATCTTTGAATATTTAACAATTACACGCATATAAAAGTTATTACGAGTGTAAGATTTTCTGTAAGATATTATATAAATAATTGCAAAGAAACTTCTTGTGGGGGTATTAAAAATAAAATATTTAAGCTGTTTATTGAAAAAGAGTCCATTTACCTAAGGGAATTAAAAAGCTTGATCTATAACTTTTAGTCTTAATTGAATCATTTTGACTCTTTATAATGCTACATATTTATGGATAAATCACTAATGCAGTTAAAGCTTAGAAGTGTGCTGTTTGAAACGCTCAGCTCGTATAAGAAATTTCTCTAAAACTTTTTTTTAAAATTATCTTAGATACTACTAAAATATTAATTACAATCTTGTTTACGTGAAACAAATCTCTCCGACATGCTTTAAAAAGGAAGCAAAAAAATCGCATTGCAGCTACAATATGATAGGTATGAATTCTGTGGTCCCAAAGGTGAGCCCTGCCAGGTAACAATCTACATAATATTCATCCCATATAACTTCAAATTCTTCATACTGATAGAGAACTAGAAACAAATCAACCGAAAGTATTTTATTATTCGGCATACTTCAAAACTCTGGAACAGCTTAACCATAATTTCCCTGTTTTTTCGAGCAGTGGTTAAGAGACAATAACCTCAGAGATGTATTGCGTAAAGGATGATGCACAATTATGTGGATTTTTAAAAACTTTTAACCTTAGAACATACAGGCAAAAGTTCTGCTGGAAGGACCTTCAGGAAGAACTTTTGTACATGGACATCTTTTTATAACTGTGCCCTGCTAGCTCGACGTCCGTTTTTGTCTAAGGTCCATCTGGTAGGACGTCAATCCTTCTAGCAGCACTTGGCGGGCTTAGCCAAAACCATCCCATTCCCCCCCCCCCCTCTATGTTTCTGATTTAGGTATATATTCTACATAAAGTTTTAAAAAATTAATAATAAAAAATGTAGATGTAGCTGAAAGTTTGATAAATTAGACAAAATTGAAAGAGAAATGAAAAATTATATTTATGTATAACGAACAAAGGTAACTCGAGCATATTAGTTTTTGGTAGAAATCACAACACCATAACACTTCGCGTTCAAGAAATTATTACCGAATTCACTTCTACTCCAAGCATTTTCGGTGTTTGGGCCATCAAAATACAGTGCGTGCAAAACCTTTAAGGACAGCAAATACTTAATTTTTTTTCATAAATTTCAAATCAGATGAAAAAAGTATGCTGTAATGTGTTTCACAAAGTTGTAAAGCTAGTAAAAAAGTCAACAAAATTTATTTGTAAGCATTTTATTACGAAAATAAAATAATGATAAAAAAACACCATTTCCGCCTGTGTAAAAACTTTAAGGACAGGAAAATAAAAACCATACAGTAATGAAGAAACAAATACTTAATATGTTGTGCACCCATCATTGCTTTTAATGACCGCAAATATTCTATCTTTCATGGACTGTATAAATTTTTGGCACAGTTCGGGACTGGTTTTGTACCATTCATCTTCAAACGTAGATCTGAGTTCAAAAGCTGGGGAAAAATGCCTTCCATTTTTGTAAAGCCGACTTTATAGATCTCTCCACAAGTTCCCGATAGGGTTTAGATCAGGACTGCTAAGTGGCCATTGCAAAATTTGAATATTTTTCTTCTGGAACCAGAGTTTTGTCCTACGGCTTGTGTGGATAGGCGCATTTTTTTTTCTGATAAATCCATTTTTCCCCTGCCAGAAGTGTTACAACAGGTGAAAGATGGACAGAAAGACTTTTAGATATGCCTTTGAATTAACTTTTCCTAAAAGAAATGCAAATGGCCCCACGCCGTTAAATGAAAAGCAGCCCCATGTCATAATGGATTCACCACCTAATTGAAGCTTTGAGAATATTTCTTTTTCTTTTCTCAAATCATGCCAATAATACTTCGAACTATCAGAATCATCTAAATTCCATTTTTTTTTCTTCGGAGAAAATAGCCTGCAGTCTTTTGTCGTCCCAAGTCATCATTTGTCTTGCAAACTATAAACGCTGGGTTTTGCGTCTAGTCAGTAAAGATAGTTTACACAATTTTTATGTGCATTGGAAAATCCCAGATGGAGTAATTCTATTGCGGATTGTTTTCATCATGGGTTTTGTGTTAGTCAGTAAAGATGGTTTACACAATTTTGATGTGCATTGGAAAATCTCAGATCGAGTAATTGTATTGCGGATTGTTTTCATCATGGGTTTTGTGTCTAGTCAGGAAAGATGGTTTACACAATTTTGATGTGCATTGGAAATTCCCAAATCGAGTATTGTATTGCGGATTGTTTTCACCATGGGTTTTGTGTCTAGTCAGTAAAGATGGTTTACCAATTTTGATGTGCATTGGAAAATCCCAGATCGAGAAATTGTATTGCGGATTGTTTTCATCATGGGTTTTGTGTCTAGTCAGTAAAGATGGTTTACACAATTTTGATGTGCATTGGAAATTCCCAGATCTAGTAATTGTATTGCGGATTGTTTTCATCATGGGTTTTGTGTCTAGTCAGTAAAGATGGTTTACACAATTTTAATGTGCATTGGAAAATCCCAGATCGAGTAATTGCATTGCGGATTGTTTTCATCATGGGTTTTGTGTCTAGTCAGTAAAGATGGTTTACACAATTTTGATGTGCATTGGAAAATCCCAGATCGAGTAATTGTATTGCGGAATGTTTTCATCGTGGGTTTTGTGTCTAGTCAGTAAAGATGGTTTACACAATTTTGATGTGCATTGGAAAATCCCAGATCGAGTAATTGTATTGCGGATTGTTTTCATCATGGGTTTTGTCTCTAGTCAGTAAAGATGGTTTACACAATTTTGATGTGCATTGGAAATTCCCAGATCGAGTAATTGTATTGCGGATTGTTTTCATCATGGGTTTTGTGTCTAGTCAGTAAAGATGGTTTACACAATTTTGATGTGCATTGGAAATTCCCAAATCGAGTAATTGTATTGCGGATTGTTTTCATCATGGGTTTTGTGTCTAGTTAGTAAAGATGGTTTACACAATTTTGATGTGCATTGGAAAATCCCAGATCGAGTAATTGTATTGCGGATTGTTTTCATCATGGGTTTTGTGTCTAGTCAGTAAAGATGGTTTACACAATTTTGATGTGCATTGGAAATTCCCAAATCGAGTAATTGTATTGCGGATTGTTTTCATCATGGGTTTTGTGTCTAGTTAGTAAAGATGGTTTACACAATTTTGATGTGCATTGGAAAATCCCAGATCGAGTAATTGTATTGCGGATTGTTTTCATCATGGGTTTTGTCTCTAGTCAGTAAAGATGGTTTACACAATTTTGATGTGCATTGGAAATTCCTAGATCGAGTAATTGTATTGCGGATTGTTTTCATCATGGGTTTTGTGTCTAGTCAGTAAAGATGGTTTACACAATTTTGATGTGCATTGGAAATTCCCAGATCGAGTAATTGTATTGCGGATTGTTTTCTTGAACACATGGAACATAGTTGTTCGTAAAATTTCTTTTCTTGAGTATTTTCCAGTTGATCCTAACTTAAAAACTCTCCTTTCATTTCTGGGTGACAAGGCTTTTGGTTTGCCTCCAGGGGATTTTTTTTCCGTACTCAACTTTTAACCTTAAAAAATTGTTGATGACAGTTTTAGATCCTCCTGTCTTTTTGCATTAGACCGACAACTCATTCCTGATAATGCAAAAGATTCAACAACAACTTTTTCATATTCAGTCGTTTACTTGCTTTAAGCATTATTATAAAATTAACAAAACTCTTATTAGAAAACGTCAGAAAAATCACTATACACAAGAGTGTTTAACGTGCAAAATTAGTTTAACGTAACATTTCTATAAAAAAATAGTAGTGTCCTTAAAGTTTTTACACAGTCGAAAATATCGTTTGTTTACATCATTATTATTTTTTGCAATAAAAAGCTAGCAGATACATTTTGTTGACTTTTATATGAGCATTACAAATATCTGATCAAAATTAAATTTCCATTTCAATTATCTCATTTTAAATTTATCAAAAAATTTTTTCAATTGTTTACTGTCCTTAAGGTTTTTACACGCCCTGTATGTGGCCGCAAAAAAATACGTACTCCTTGTACTATCGGTTGCGACATCGTGTCTGGAAATGAGAAAAATCAACACTTTGTGGTTAACATAGAAAACAGCAGTTTTTTAGCACCAAAATTCACAGATGCCATGCTTTCCCACCTTTTTTAATTCCGCCAAATTTTTCCCGCTGAGATCGAATTTCGTACTTAAAAACTTTGACGAGGAAGGGAAGTTATTGAAAACGCCTGTGCTGGTAGACTTGAAGTGGGTTTTACAACCTAAACGCGCGTTTTTTAGGTAGCAAACTTCCAAATTTACAAAGTTTCGTAAAAAATGTTGTAGAAAATTTTTGGACTTTTTTCTTGCGATAGCATAAAATTTCGTGCACTTTCTCGTGGTAGTACCGTCCGTCCTGTCAGAAGGACGGGAAACCTTCTATAAGCTCGGGAATATGCATCCTACCGGAAGGCCCTTGTACGTTCTATCATTAAGTGATCATAATTAAAATATTTTTAGATTGTGTTATTCTCAAGTGTACTAGATATAACTCCAGTTTTAGGGTTGAATTCAATGTAAATTATCTTAGACATGAAATTATCCTCGTAATGATTTGGATATGATATTTGCATTTCATGTATTGATATTTAATAATGCAATTAGAAAATAATGATTTGATTGTTGTGAATGTCCTTTGCAAGTCACTAAGAACAACCTAGATGCAAAAACCGATGCGCCACTCATTAGCACAAAAAGAGAGCTCAAATCACAGAGATTCAAATTATAGGATAAAAATAATAAATTCTAAAACTATGGCCAACATTTCTCACAATTTTTTAAAAAATAATTTAGATAGAAGAATACAAAAAAAACCGAATTTTAGCCGGCAGTATAGCGGAAGAAACAATAATGATTAAAATTAACAAAAATTCACTGATCAAGCTATTATCATAGAATCCCATTCGAAGAGCTAAGCATACCATTTAGTCATATATTATTGTTTTAATAATTACTAGCAATACAAAATCACGAGAGAAAAACGACAGAAATTACGGAAAGCGCAGCTCAAAAGACATACAAACGTTATTGAGCAAGAAAAAAAAAAGGTTCGTTTAATAGGTATATTTGACCTTATATTATTGGTCATAATGGTCCTTTTTACAACAGAGGCCTCGTATTTCGTATCACTAATTTTCTTATTCGAAATTAAAGAGTCGATTACAGTTGTTGGATTATTAAGGATACTGAATCATATGATTAAAGATGATTAAGGATACTGAACTTGCAGGCGATGTTTGAAATCCTCATTACTGGCACAATAGTGAAGGTAGTTTTCCCTTCTCTTTATTATAAAAACTACTCATTTCCCGGAAAATCCTGCATGAATTGTAGGTAACTTGAACTGCACCAAGATATTTTTGAATTCACTCACTTACAAAAGCTAACCATTTCAGGAGAAATTCTACTAGACTTTCTTCTAGACAACTTCCTTTTTTAGTGTTTAAAACACCACCGAAATTAACATTTTGGTCCCATTTTTGTATTATGTTTTTTGTTGCCACATAAGCCTCTTTTAAAGTTACAATTTTAAAAGTACTGAGCATTTCTGTTTTGATTCCTTTTTAATATTTGTTTCTCTTTTTCCAAGAAGCTGCAAGATTCTGGGAAAAATAACTACTGGAAGAAAAAGATTAAAACAACTTTATTTCGTGATAGAGAGCAATAAATCAGATTATTTTATATCGGAAAACGACAAAATTTTTAATAAAAATAACAAATGTACTTTATGGATGAAAAATTGGATAGATATGGGGAAATAAAATTTAGACTTTGTCACCTACCACTACTTTCTCCTTCAAAAAAGCATTATAAATTTAAAATGAAGACTTAAATGCATTAAAAATTGCATTAACTATCTCAGCATATCTTTTGTTATTTAATTATATATTAGTTAAAAGAGAAAACCAAATCAAGGAAAGCAGAATTTAAATAAATCTATATATATATATATATATACATAACAGTTCCGTAACTGACTGACTGACAGATAACGTACAGTCCAAAACTTTGGACATAAAGGACTGAAATTTTGCATGGCGATTCTACTTATAGTGTAGGGGGTGCACTAAGAAACATTTTTGAAAAATTATTTTTAGATTTTTTAAAATTAAATTTTTAAGCTGTTTTAGTAACTTTTTTTAAAGTTTTCATTTAAAATAATAATCAGAAGGTTGTAAAATTTATATGACGAGAAAGATCATAAAAATTCCTTTAAAATATAAAATTTAACCCCTAGACTAATTGAGATGGAAGCTTTTAAAGAATTTAATTCAAGTTAGTATGTTTTATGGATATTAAACATACATATTAATTGCATATATTGTCCGTTGTATTTAATTTGACTACTCCGTAGCGAAGTACGGGTATTCAGCTAGTTGATGATAAAATGTTTTCCGGCATCATTAAACGATGGATTGTTGCTGATCTTCAAGACAGACGCAGTTTGCGAGAAATATAGTCCAAAACAGTGATGATTGTCCTCCCGTCCCGTGGACACCACAGGAAAGTTTGTTTTACTGTTTCTCATTTGGCTTCTTGCATAGGAACTATGCAAGTATTTACATTATACTACAATTCTTAATTCTCTGTAAAATTTTCTTTTCTTTTCAATTTTATATGCATATAAAGTTTCCATCCAAAAATGACATATCGTGAGTGATAGAGAGGACTTTCATGTAAAAGTATTACAAAAATTTTTTTTATCATATACGTGCTGAGATACTTGTCAAATGAATTTTCACGAAGCAACATTGATGATGTTTTAGGTACCACTATGTAAATGACGCAAATTTAACAGAAAAACACAAACCTGAGGAATTTAAACCCAGAAAAAAACAATTCGGTCTTTGATAGCATTAAACGAAAACGATTGGAGAACGCTACTTTTTCCGATAAGGTTTAGCATACATAATACTTGTAATGGTTAATTATTAATTTTCCAATGCGCAATTTTCCCATGACGCGGTTTCTCAGTTACTTTTTTGAAATTTCCAAATTAAACATTTAAGAATACATTAATGTGCATGATGTAGCAGTAAGGCAAACGATAAAACAAGATAAGCGTTCAGAAAAGAAGCCATTTCTCTTTTGACGTCACTATAAGGCTGTTAACTCTCTGAGGCATTTCTAAGAATTTTCACAACTATTGATCCATACCAAAGAAAGACAGAGTTCTAATTTACAAAACGAAGGCCAATTTTTAAAACAAAAACTCAACAATTTATAAACAAAAAAAATTAAACAAAATTAATCATTAGACACTTTCAGACATATTCACGTAAATTTACGTGCAGGTTCACATTGCGCGCTCCAGGGCCCATTCCCAGCCCAGATACACAGGAGCCTAGAAAAAACACGACTACACTGTGTGGAATGTATGAAGCGTCTCTCCTCAATGTCTGTATTTTCAGAAGGGGTGGAGGAGAAGCCAGATTATCGGCTGACAGTTCTTTTTTGACGCCGAACTTTTCTACATTCCAGGACGTTAAGATGACAGCTTTAGTGGCTGCCTCTGTGAGGGAAACGGTGTTTAATCCCCCCACGTGTTCCGAACTGGTGTAACCGAACAACACATTCTTTGAAAAACACGCAGCTGTGTTTCACCCCTTGTGGGGTCTCGGGAAAAAAGAACATCTTTCCAGTACGCTACAGCTCCTCCAAGCTCCAGGAAACTTTTTCTTCGCAGACGAAAAAGTTTGTCCGTCGACCAGACCTACACCACCAATAGCACAGTTTGTGCACCGGCAAAAAGCACAGTTTGTGCACCGGCATACCGAGGAGTTGAAACAAAAACACATAGCCAGCACCACCTTTAACATTCAAGTTGCAACCAAAATTTAACAAAGCACATAACATAAATTTTGAAAATTTATTTACCTATTAAATTCGCGTTCAGTGCATTTATTTTATACGAGATGACATTTTCAATAAAAACACTTAAATTCCATAAATCAATATTCATTCACTGATAAGAAACAAAAATAACACTAATAAACACTTAAATACACATACCAAAATACAACAATCATATACCTTTCTATTGCATGAAAAAAAATCAATTTAATAATACATACAAGCAATACAAGGTAAATCAACCTCCTGTGTATTTAATCTGGATTTTCAACATGGGCTATCCACTTACTAATAATTAAAAAATACAAAAACGTGATGCCCATGTGAACCACAGGTAGATGCATAGTGCAACTCATTCCAGGCTTACAGCCCGAAACGAAATAGAAGTCAATCAAGCTCCCGACCGACCGATCTACCTCCGAAATCAACCCTTTACTCTTTCTCATCACCTCTCCCGACGCAAGATGTTTACTTCCTAACCCGAAAGAAAAACCGGAACTTTCAGGATTGGACCATTTGGCCCTTGCAGGTTACCCTGATCTCTTAACCGAAATTTCAGCTTCTAAAACGACCACTGAATTTGCCATCTCCACATCTATCTCTATCTCCTCTCCCAAATTCCTTTCCAAACTTAACTCCCTTTTACCTTCATGCTCTTCACCTTCTCTCATATCCATTACCCCTTTTTCAATTCCGAAATTTCCTAACTCTCCCGGGATCACTAACAATTCTCAATAAGTCTTCGTTCTTATCTTTCAAACGCGAGTCGGTTTCATTGGGTTCATCGACCTCCTGCCCTAACATTAACTCTCTCTTCCCATCCCCACAACTCTGCTGGCCTTTCTCAGATGCCCCCCGAATGTTTTCAGAACACCGCAAGGGTACTCCCTCATTTTCCTCTGTCGTAATTTTTCCTGACTCCACTAGACTTCCTCCTTTCGTCTCCACCCAAATTCGCGGAGCGGGGTCCGCTCTCCGAATGTTTTCACAGCAAAAATCTACCTCTTTCTTCTCGGACTGAGAACCTATTTTTTCCCCGGACAGCCTTTCCGGTTGCGGAATATCCGCAGAGGCTACTTGAGTCTTCTTCCCCTCTTCCATTTGCTCAGAATCATAATTCACTGTTTCCCTTACCGTATTCTGGGGATATTCTGGGATCGCCAAACGGGCTTGAGATATAATTCGCGATTTTTCCAATTCGAAAATACTATCTCTTCGCTCTTGTTAAATAGCAAAAATCCTATATATCTCAGCTTTCTCCATAGCAAAAATCCGATCTCTTTCCGCCTCTTCCCTTTCCTTAGTCGCTTTTTCCTGTCGTAATCTATCGTGTATAATGGTTTCAAGAAGACCCCTAACAAAATTATCCTCGTAATTTGGACTACTCTCTATTAATTTTTTTAGATGGATTATTAATGCATCTGGGGCGGGCTGTTTACCCAACCCCACTGCCAAATTTTTCAAATCTGCCTTTCTCCCTTTACTAATGTAAGCCATTTTTACACACAAAATTAATCACAAATTTATAAGCACAGGTCAGAAAAATTTAAAAAAACTCAAAATAACTAAAACACCTTCAATTAAATTTTCTTCGTGAAACCATGTATTTTACAATGGGATTGTGGTGCTCCATGGTGTAAATTTTCCGATTACATTTTAGAAAGATTAATTACTAATTAAATATTCAATGAATCACGTTAACTTATGCATTGAATCGCTTCGAAGCAGCAAACGTCATAGCAAACTCTGATTGGCTGCGTAAGCAGTTATAAGCCATAGCCAGACAGATGGGAGTCAGAGGTTCTTAAGTTTTTTCGGTTTGTTTGTTTTAGTCATTTGTCAGTTTGCCTGATGTGTTTAAGTTGAGGCTAAGGCGATGGCTCCCTCATTTACGATTTATCACAAATTCTTTTGGACCTCTCGAGATGTTTAAAGTTGATTTTATCAAAGCAGGTTCGCGCCATAATTTAAGTATGTTGTGTATGTCGGCGTAATCTGCCTATACTATTACTTTGTGAATAAAGTTGTTAAGTTTGTTAATGAGTTTAGAGTGATTAACTTGGTTTCTACAATATTGGTGGTATACACGAACCACCATATAGTGGTGACCTTTTGGACAGTTCTACTAGAGAAACCGAACACTTGTTTGCAACACCCCCTTTTTGATGACTTCGTAATGGATGACGTTGCAAGTTTTGAAGCAGTATAAATTTTTTGATGCAGGTTTCATCAGCGCAAATTTTGAAGTGGTTTCGTCAACACAGGTGCAGGTAGGCTATAATTTTTTACCTTAACTCTTGACCTCTTTAAGTTGTAATCTGTGTTTATATTTGATTGAGTTCAAAGAAAATTTGCATGTAATGTTTATACAGAAGAATGCTCATTTGTGTGATAGTGTTTTTGGTATTTTTATAGCTTAAAGTACGCTTTTAATATATACACAAATTTCCCAAAAGTATAAACTGTATTTTTTCGTATTGCATACATATTATTTAAAAAAAAAGAAAGGAAAATGCCTAATACTAATTTGAATGTGGATGCCGACATATGTAGGGTGGCATTTAAAGCCCCGGTTTTTTGGGAGGCTGATCCTGCGTTATGGTTCCGACAGGTGGAAGCTCAATTTAAAAATGCGGGTATAACAGAGGATTCTACAAAATTTCATTCAATCATAGCCGCTCTGGATACAAAAATACTTAAATGTGTACGTGATATAGTACTTAATACCCCTTCAGAAAATGCATACATCACTCTAAAAAATAGCATTTTATCCTATTATGAGGAATCTGAGAGTTTGAAACTTAAAAAGTTATTTAGTGGATTATGCTTAGGGGATCAAAGACCTTCACAGCTACTTTGCGAAATGGATAGTTTAAATGAAGGAAAACTTAATAATACCGCATTGCGAGAACTCTGGTTACAGAGATTACCCATTAACATCCGAGAAATTTTAAGTGCTTGTGTGGACGATATGCAAGATAACTCAAAGCTTGCTCGAGTAGCTGATAAAGTTTATGAAACCTCGGGAGAGTTTTTAGCTCCCGTTGATTCCCAAACCCCTCAAACACAGTTGCAAAAGTTAGAATCACGAATAGCTAAATTGGAGGCGCAAAGTAAAAGTACACAATACAACGGTCGTTCTAGGTACTTTAAGAAACGTGACCGCAGTAAAACGAGGAATGAAGCTAGATCTCAACCCCATTTTTCTACTTCAACAGAAAGGTGTTGGTACCACCGGAAGTTCGGAAGGTTAGCTAAAGAATGTGTATCGCCATGTAATTTTTCGGAAAACGCCTAGGCACATCTGGAATACCGGCCCCAGATGAGCGTAGTTTCGGAAGCCGGTTGTTTATTTACGAGAAAAATACAGGTGCTAAGTTTTTAGTGGACACGGGGGCAGCATTAAGCTGTTTTCCCCAAAAGCTAACAAGAAATAGAGTTGTGCAGGATTTAAAATTGTATGCTGCAAACAACTCTGTTATCAAAACATTTGGTACAGTCAATTTGAAGTTAGATTTTGGACTTCGTCGAGCATTCAGTTGGAATTTGGTGGTGGCAGACATTACCACGCCAATTCTAGGAGCCGACTTCCTTAACCATTATGGTATCCTGGTGGATGTACAAAATAAAAAAGTTACAGATAACGTTACAGCGTTAGCAGTATCGGGATATCCAGGGACTGGCCCTAGTTTAAAACTTACTCCACTGGAGGGGAAAACTGAATACGAAAGAATTCTAGCGCGATTTCCAAACCTTTTCAATCCAAATGTGCATTGCAATAATAATTTGCAAAACTTTCCGGTAACGCACTGTATTGAAACCACAGGACAACCCATTTTTTCGAGACCTCGTAGGTTGAACCCCGAGAAGCTTCAAACATTGAAGTTGGAATTTAAAGATCTAATGGAACAGGGTGTTATTCAGCCCTCTAAAAGCCCATGGGCCAGCCCTATTCATTTTGTGAAGAAAAAGGACGGAACTTGGAGAATATGCGGAGATTATAGGGCACTCAATAAGGTCACAACTCCCAACCGCTACCCCCTCCCACACATCCATGATGTAGTTATGGGATTACGGGGGAAACAGGTTTTTTCGAAAGTCGACTTGGTTCGAGCATACTATCAGATTCCGGTTGAGGTTACAGACATTCCTAAGACCGCGGTGACAACCCCTATAGGTTTGTTTGAATTCCGGAAAATGCCATTCGGTTTGAGAAACAGTGGAAACACATTCCAGCGTTATCTAGACAGCATACTTAGAGACCTGGATTTTTGTTTGTCGTATCTTGACGATATCTTTGTCTTTTCTGATAACGAGATACAGCACAAAAAACACTTAGAAATACTTTTTTCAACTCTAAGTCAACATGGCCTGATTTTAAACCTCCAGAAATGCATATTCGGAGTTGACAAAATACCATTTTTGGGTTTTCAAATTTCAAAGCAGGGAATTGAGCCGCTACCTGAAAAGGTCCAAACATTACAGCATTACCCTCGCCCAAACAATATCAGTCAACTTCGGACCTTTCTAGCAATTTTAAATTTTTATCATCGTTTTTTGCCTAATATTGCGGAGAAACAGGCATTGCTTTTTGATCTCATAATTAACAGAAAGAAAAAGGATATGACTCCAATACCGTGGACAGAACCATTAATAAATGCATTCGAAACTTGTAGGAAAGCTATTTCGGAGGTAAATGCACTGAAATTCCCAGCTCCCAGCGCACGCCTATTGTTAACTGTCGATGCGTCGGACCGAGCAGTCGGTGCCGTTCTTTCTCAACTTACCAAGGACGGTGAGGAGCCATTAGGATTCTTTTCACGAAAATTAACCCCCACTCAAACTAAATACAGTGCATTTGATAGAGAACTGTTGGCGGTATATTCTGCAGTAAAACATTTTAGGCACATGCTTGAAGGAAGAACAGTCACGATCTTCACTGATCACAAACCCTTAACCTTCGCACTTCACCAAAAATTAACAAGTGCTAGCCCTCGACAGGTTAGACACTTAGAACTTGTTAGCCAGTACACTGCAGATATCCAATATTTGCCAGGAAAACAAAATATAGTAGCCGACGCGCTATCCAGAATATACACTTTGAATTTAAATAGTTCAATTGATTTTAATTTATTTGCCGAGGATCAAGCAACGGATCCCGATTTACAACAAATGTTGCGTTCAAAGGAGGTAAGAGGTCTTGAGTTAAAGTTAATTGCTTTGCCTGCCTGTGAAAGAAAATTATATTGTGATGTGTCTCACGACCTAGTTCGACCATTTGTACCTAGAGTATGGAGACGGAGGATTTTTGAAGCCAACCACAAACTTTCACATCCTGGTGTAAAAGGAACTTGGCGACTCATCCAACAACGGTTCGTGTGGACGGGCATGAGGAAAGATTGTGCAGAATGGTGTAGACAATGCAACCAGTGCCAGCGAGTCAAGGTGACCAGACACAACAAGGCGCCTCTGGGAACATTCGTCGCAACAAATAGGTTTTCTCATGTCCACATAGATATAGTTGGGCCCCTACCTCCATCCAAAGGCAACCGGTATCTGCTGACTTGTGTGGATCGCCAGACGCGATGGCCTGAAGCTGTGCCACTTCCGGACCAACGGGCAGAAACCATAGCGGATGCTTTCTTATCTACTTGGATAGCTCGTTATGGTATTCCCGAGGTGGTAACGACAGACCGCGGACCAAACTTTGAGTCTCAACTTTTTAATAGGCTGTCAACGTACTTGGGGATCCGGCGCAGCAGGACTACGGCATACCACCCACAGAGCAATGGATTGGTGGAACGATTCCATCGAGTGCTTAAATCATCTCTGATGGCAGTAGATCCGGTACATTGGGTCGATGCTCTACCACTGGTGCTTCTGGCTATCAGATCAACTGTAAGGGAGGATCTGAAGGCTGCCCCAGCACAATTAGTGTTCGGTGGTCTGTTAAGACTTCCAGGTGAGTTTTTTCAGAGTAACCCGGTGAAGGACGAGCCAGCTGAGATGTTGCAGAGACTGAGTTCCCATATGACCAACTTGACACCAAATACGACAGGAAGACATGCCAAGCCACCAGTTTTTGTCTTCAAGGATCTCAAGGACTGTACACATGTGTTCCTGCGGACAGACCATGTGAAGCCTCCTTTGGCGCCACCATATGAAGGACCATATGCTGTCGTGTCAAGAAAACCAAAGACACTGACGATTTGTATCAAGGGTAAACCTCAATCTGTAAGCATTGATCGTGTAAAGCCTGCTTATGTATTAACTAAAATACATGGAGACACTGAGAAACAACACATTCCCCGACAGGAAAATACAGTAACTAAATCTGGGCGAATTTCAAAGCCAGTTGTTAGATTTAAATTTTAAAACTAAATCTCAATCTTCTCTACGGGGGGAGTGTGTGGTGCTCCATGGTATAAATTTTCCAATTACATTTTAGAAAGATTAATTACTAATTAAATATTCAATGAATCACGTTAACTTATGCATTGAATCGCTTCGAAGCAGCAAACGTCATAGCAAACTCTGATTGGCTGCGTAAGTAGTTATAAGCCATAGCCAGACAGATGGGAGTCAGAGGTTCTTAAGTTTTTTCGGTTTGTTTGTTTTAGTCATTTGTCAGTTTGCCTGATGTGTTTAAGTTGAGGCTGAGGCGATGGCTCCCTCATTTACGATTTATCACAAATTCTTTTGGACCTCTCGAGATGTTTAAAGTTGATTTTATCAAAGCAAGTTCGCGCCATAATTTAAGTATGTTGTGTATGTCGGCGTAATCTGCCTATACTATTACTTTGTGAATAAAGTTGTTAAGTTTGTTAATGAGTTTAGAGTGATTAACTTGGCTTCTACAATATTGGTGGTATACACGAACCACCATAGGATCATACCCATAAACAAATAACATACCAAAAAAAATCATATATAACACTTTAGCTTAACTTTTCCAAATTGCAATAATAACTTTTTCAAAATCAAAACATTAGATTAACTTTTTTAAAATTCAATAACACACAAAAAACAATACTTCTACATAGCAAGTAGTTTAATTTTCGTTTATCCCGCTACTATAATGAGATATACAGCTTGTATATTTTCCACAAAGGCACTAGTTTAGTCAACCTTTATTTAAAAAAACTCAATTAACAACCAAGTATCAAACGTTAAACAACACTTATACCGCTATAAGCATTAACCGGAATATACAGTTTGTATATCCAACACACAAAGACACTAGCTTAGTTAACCTTTGAAAACAATTAGAAGCTTTTAATTAACAAAGTTAGTTAACGTTTCAAAAACTCTCAATACATGCTTTAACAAAATTATCGAGAGAAAGAATAAAAAATACCACTGTATTTATTTTTTTAAAGCAAACAGTTTGTGCCAGGTAGCTTACCCCAAAAATAACAAAAAACTCAAATAATAACTGTTTAAAAAAATTATTGAGAAAAAAAATACCACTTGTATCTATTTTTTTTAAAACATTTTAGGCAATACAACTAGGGTAGTTTTTACCCTCCACAAGAATTACAACTTTTTCTTGCATTATAGCTAGCTTACCCATTCACACGTTACATATAAACACTACGGTTGCAAAATACACTACTTTTGTCCCCACAAAACAAATGCACTGAAGTATTTTTCCAGCAATTCATCACAACTTAAAATTATTTCCGAAAAATACCTATCCAAAAAAAACAAAACAATGCAACTTTGAGTATCTAAAAGCAGTACTCACCCCTTTTTGCAGGCCACAGCAGAAACGTCATCGGTCACTCGCAGGCGCTCTCGCAACACGGATGACACAAAAACGAAACTTCATCAGACGGCGAAACACTCTCAATTTTTAGCTGAGCCGGGAAAAACACGGTCCAGGGCTCTCTGAAAACACCCTCTTCTCGACCGCACTCCGAAAAACACAGGAGCACAGCATCGATTCCCCTCCTGCGAACCTGGGTCGATGACCTCCCGCAGAAACTTCCAGGGAGAAAGACAGTCACTCCCCCGCTACGACGGCACAATAAAATCTGCACTTCTATGGGTCCGAGAAAATGACCCGCAATTTGGCATACTGAACTCTGCTTTCAGAACCGGGTACGGATCAAACCGCTGATCACCAATTTAAACTGTGACGTCACTATAAGGCTGTTAATTCTCTGAGGCATTTTTAAGAATTTTCACAACTATTGATCCATACCAAAGAAAGACAGAGTTCTCATTTACAAAACGAAGGCCAATTTTTAAAGCAAAAACTCAGCAATTTATTAACAAAAAAAATTAAACAAAATTAATCATTAGACACTTTCAGACATATTCACGTAAATTTACGTGCAGGTTCACATTTCGCGCTCCAGGGCCCATTCCCAGCCCAAATACACAGGAGCCTAGAAAAAACACGTCTACACTGTGCGGAATCTATGAAGCGTCTCTCCTCAATGTCTGTATTTTCAGAAGGGGTGGAGGAGCCGCCAGATTATCGGCTGACAGTTCTTTTTGACGCCGAACTTTTCTATATTCCAGGACGTTAAGATGACAGCTTTAGTGGCTGCCTCTGTGAGGGAAACGGTGTTTAATCCCCCCACGTGTTCCGAACTGGTGTAACCGAACAACACATTCTTTGAAAAACACGCAGCTGTGTTTCACCCCTTGTGGAGTCTCGGGAAAAAAGAACATCTTTCCAGTACGCTACACTCTTTTAAATATAGATTCAAGTAAGAGAATATTTACGATTTTATGTTCAGTAAGTGATTAATAGTTTCCAGGATAAAATTTTCTATACAAGTACGAATAAACTCCGATCCTAATAATTTGAACAAAATCCTTTCTTCTACATGAAGAGAATAGTTAAAAAACATTATTGCACTAAACTATATAGTCACATAATGAGAACGCTGCTCTAGACGTCTATACCATGAACTTAGGAATGAGGAATTAATTGTTAACGTTTTATAAAATGTATTGTCTATAAACCTTCACATCCTTTCATTTCTAGCCTCGGTGAATGTATCAAAAGCAGTAAGAGTTGAATTGAGTGATAGATATATTACTCGCTGATATTTTGTTTCAAAAACTGAGGTAAGGAGAAATAATATAGTAAATGGATATTATTGAGGGGGTGATAATAGAAGAAATCAAATAAAATAAAACTGAAAGCTCATTTGAGCTTTTTTAAATTATACTTTAAATAACCTTATAAATCCATATACATCGTCAGGAATATCCATTTTATCTTAGAGTAGTTAACACATTGCTTATGATTAATATTCTCTACGTAGCAAATACGCGAAATTTTATTTCTAAATTAGTACTTACTTAATATTAATTTGGCGAGATGAAAAAAATTAGGTATTTATACAATAAACACTGCTGTTATCTTAGAACAGAAACCTTTTTCAAAATCAGCCTCGTAAGCAAAACACTAGTTATGTCTCAAAATACATGAAAATTTTCAATGCACTGGAATTGCGAATTGCATACCCATGTCAGAAGTCAACATTATCGTATTTTAAGAAAATCTCCACCAAAATGTATCTTATTGAGTCAAGTCCAGTTGGCATATCTTCCATCTTTAACGCCATCTTTAAGATGTGTACCATCTTTCAGATGTGTACAAATATGCTCTTCCTTTACAGTCTCTAAAACAACTACTACTTTCTCGAAAAATTTTCCCGTACAGAAAACTTGTGCAAAACTCAGCTTCTTAAAATTCACAATTAAAATGAAGGTTATTCGAAGTATTGAATAGTTCTTCTGCAGACGGAGGTGTGATTGTCGTTATATGTATTTTAAGAAGCTGTGTCGAATTGCAAAACAGTTTCAACAAATTATCATTTTTTTATTCTTCTGTGTACAAAAATTGAACTAAGAAATTTTTATGTTTCTCGTCATATATATAGGGAATTAAATAATGACTGAATTCCACAATTAACGAATCTTTGGAACAAACCTATCTGTCTTTTTTATTTTACGACCCCAATGTCAAACTTAAAACTAACAAGCCATCCATTTAATGCATGTATATTACGGTGACATCCATCTGTATGTTTCGATGAGAAAATATTATTTGATGGTACATTTTTTAAGATTTAGAATGTATCATGGAGTTTCCTAACATATATACGTGCTTTTCATAATAATCAATCCTCCAAAGATGAAAATTGTGTTCTCCGATGTGTGCCTTAATATTTTAATTTCCAGAGTAAGCATCCTTTTCAATCAATATACATATTTTTAAATTTTTATTTTCAATTTAGTCCACTTGTGTGAAGTATATTTTTGTAGCGAAGAATTCAACATACATTCACACTTCAGAATATATTGATAATATTTTTTGTTTCATTTTCATATGTTTAAGAAATTTTATAACATTTTAACTGAAGAACTGAATATTAGCGGATTTAAAAGGGGTAAAATTTATCCCATAATTTCAAGGAATTTAATTCTCTTTTAAGTGCACAAACTTACATCAGGGATTCTAAATATACGGATTACAAATTAATAGTTAGGTCTAGATTATAGAGCCTAGTAATAGACACCGGTATCAAAGATTAAGCGTCATTGATTTTTAAAGCTATAATTTATAACAGACAATACTTCTGTAACTTAATTTGGATTGTTACTGAGTAACGCATATGAATGATTTAGAGGACATTTTTATGGATTTCACAGGCTGCAAAATGTGAAATACAACTTTAGACTATTTTAATTTATTAATCAGAAAAATTCTCTAACCTTATGCCCTTTTAGGCCCGAATGTCAAATTGCGATCAGTAAGTTAAAAATGATTCAAATTATTTCGTTTCTCTTTAACAGTTACTCAAATGAGTTTTTACAATGAATGTGAAATTTTTCTTCCCACAGAAATCAAGGCTTGGTAAATACTAGTTTTCATAATGTTTGGTCGGTTGGTCCTTTTTTGCCAAATTATACAGTTTTGAGGGGTTAAAGCTTATTTTTAATCATCCAAAATAAGGAATGAAGATGTTAACGAATTATTTACCATATGCGTATCAATTTTCTAAATTCGACTCGGAAGTCTTATGCACAAAATAATGGAATATAAATATTCGGTCCACAAAACATCGATATTGAATTTCAAATCAGAGGAAACGTATATTGGCCAAAAGTTTTATTTACTATATATATTAGAGAATCATTCCTTCAGCATTTGACGAAACTCCTACGTATTGTCATTAGTTACTTTGAAATCAGAAGGTTGTTAAAATTTTCGATGGGCATCGGTAGGTCTGTTTTATTTTACGAAATGGAGTTTAACGAAATTATTTGAGGAATGCTGAAGATCTCTTTGTTGATTGGTATGGTCGCCAACACGAGAGCTAAAATGATAGTGCAAGGATTATTTCCATAATACTTCCAAAAGCAGAGAGGGGGGAATTATTTACGATTTAAATGTTTGAGCATTGTTTAATACAGACATATATTATGAATATATATATATATACCCAACAAACACAAAGGCATCGGGCCGGGGCCGGAAGATTCCGGCCAGCCGATTTCTCCACTGCCGGTCCGGCGCATTAGGTCAGTATCGGATCCGTCACGTAAGTGTCCTCTCGCCCGCGACTATCCCGTCGAGTGAGGGGCCGATTCCGGTAAGAATCGAGCCATCGTTCATCCGATTACTATCCATGAGGCAGCCGCGAGGAACCCATCAATGCGGACACAAAGCAGCCGCGTAACCGGAGATTAACGGGCCGGTTACGAGAGCAATAATTGGTGTCGACATACTGTCATCTACCCATCTCGTAAACAGCAATGTGCCGTAGCTCCGGCATTTTTTTCAAAGTTTTGCGTAGGACCCTTTCGTTTATATGCTTATTTTTATTATTTATTACATTGACGAATAACCTCTGATATCAACCCTTTCACTTTTATTATTTTTTTGCCTTCATATTTCTAGTATTCTCTCCAGTTTTGCATTATATATTTTTAGGTATTACCAAATACTGATCTTTGCTATTACCTAAAAATTTGCAGATGAATAACAAGTTTACTTGTTAGAACAAAATCTCCTTTTGTATTAAGATACATTTACCCAAATTTGAAAGTTAAGATAACATTAATACCAACCGTTAAAGCTAAATCTATCTTTCCATTCGATCTAAGGTTCCCGTTTTTTTTAAAATTTAGAATGAGATATAGTATGTAAAACAGTACTATGTATTTATTCTTTTCATTCATATTATTGCATTTCATCCAAAGAAATGCAACATAAATCCATGTTTTTAATAATTAACCCCAAAAATTTGTACTTCCCCCGTATAAAATTTATTAACATAATTTGATAAATTTATAAACGTAAATTTGATACATTCATTTTTCAAAACTTGAGTAATGTTTAGTGTGATATGATGAAACCCATACTCAAACCTTTGTGAGCTTATGAAAACTTGCTCAGAAGAATGTATTTAAATTATTTTTTGGTGTAGAGTTAATAAATGCTCTACAGATAAGAAAATTATTTTTTGCATAGTTTTGAGAAGTAAAGAGTAATTCATTAAATTCTTATAAGTCATTTTTAAAAATATTTTCTTTTATATTATATAGGACATTCAATATCCAATACTTGATAGTACTATTTTTGAGAAATAGTACTATGATAGTACTATTTCTCAAAAATAGTACTATGATAGTAATATTTCTTAAAATTACAAAACAATAGAACATCATTATAGAAACACATGCTTTTAAATACAGAAAAGAGCTGGTTTAAAGTAAAAATAGTTTATTTAGAAAGTACATAGCACATTTACACAATTTTTTTCTATATTTTCTACAAATTAGGATCCTTTCGCTGTACCTCTGCTCCATCTTTACAGCATCTAGGAAAAAAAAAGAAAGAGAAAATCAGTTCATAAATTTATGTGAAAGGAAAATGACTCCCATCCCCTGATATAATTTATGAATCAAAACAAGAATTTATTTAAATTATTTTTTGATGTAGAGTTAGTAAATGCTCTGCAGATAACAAAATTATTTTTTGCATAGTTTTGTACATTAAAGGGTAATTTATTGTTGTAAAAATAGTTGATTGTTGAAAGTAGTTGAAAAAATTTATTGTTGATAAAGTAGAATTAATTAAATCCAATTAGGAAATATAAATTCTGAGACCAGGGGTTTAAAAAAACTTGAGATAAAACAGCACCCAACAGTTTTAAATCTGTTGTCATTTTATTGATAACTACTTCCAAGAAGTAAATTCCTACCACATTTTTTTGTAAAACCAATTACATACTGTGAAACCTACATCATGTAATAAATATTTACTTGATTAAATAAATATACTAATAGAAAATAGTTATAAAATATTTGTTAAAGAGTATTCCCCTTTTCACTAAATTTCTGTCTGTACAGTAGAAAATCCAAACATGTCGATTAATTTGTTATTATAGATATAAATAAAATAGGGTAGATTGCCTTGATAAGAGTACTATAATAAGCTTTTAATGTTGAGCATAATTTCAGCTCAACATTGAAAGCTGAATCAGAGGCTTGTCTAGAATGACACCAAAATTTCCTCTTCACTATTGAGAATAATGCTGTTGAAAGTAGAGAAACACAAGAATAAAAACTGAATGCTAAGTAAAACCTTAGCATACAAAATCTTAAATTTCTAAATCCGATTACAGCATGCCATAGAGAGCATTAATACAGATGCTGGGTCAGATTTAGAAATTTAAGATTTTATATGCTAAAATTTTTTTAGTATTCAATCTTCATTCTTGTGTTTCTTTACTTTCAATGTGAGAGTAATTCTCGATAGTGAAGAGAAAATTTTGTTGTCATTCTAAACAAGTCTCCCGGTCAGCTTTCAATTATTGTACTCTATGAAGACATTCTAATCTATTTTATATATATCTGTAATAACTAATCATTTAATTGACAGGATTGAATGTCTTACTGTACTCAGAAATTTGGTGAAAAGGGTGAATACTCTTTAACAACTAATCTATTACTACAATAATGAATAATGTAAACATTTATTATATGATGTAGCTTTCACAGTAATTGGTTTTACAAAAAATGTGGTAGAAGGTAATTAGGGATACTAACTTCTGCATAGTATTTTAATAGAGCATATCTTTTTGTTACTTAATTGTCAAATTATGGTGGAGATCTGTGTATAAAATATTTTTTATCTGCAAGCAGCTGTTATTAGGGATAACCACAGTAAGAAATTATTCAAAATATACTATTTAGATTCAGTAATTACTAAACAATTGTTATGATATATTGTTTGATTAGTCTAGGTTAATTTGAAAAATGAGGTGGGTAATATTGACTAGCTGTCAATGTTGAGTGAAATGGCATAGATTATATTATAAAGCGTGAAGAAACACTTAGACTTTTTGAACCAAGCTTCTAACCCAAATTTAAATTTTTTTTATGATATTTTGCTAATGACAGTATTTTCACAGATCTTAACAATGGAATAGAAAACCCGTATAGTCAACAAATTCATGGATAAACGATTCAGTTCTAAAAGCAAAAAGCCTGGTTTCTGTATACTGTTGTAACATGATTATTATAAAAGTATACAGAAACCAGGCCTTTTGCTTTTAGGGCTGCATCTTTTATCCATGAATTAGTTGACCATACAGGTGTTCTGTTCCATTCTTTAAATCCATGAAAATATTTTCAATTTTAAAAGTTTTATTAAAAATTTTTTTTAAATTCTGGTTAGAAGTTCGGTTTGAAAAGTTAAAAGTATTTTATTGCACTTTGTAAAATAATCTATGCCACTGCACTCAACATTGACAGCCAGTCAATCTTTGTATGCTTGCATCATTTTTCAACTTAACTTAGATAAACCAAATAATAGACCATAAAAAAAAGCCTACACACTTGCAAACATAACCTTATTATAGTCAACAATTGTTTAATAATTAACTGAACCTAAATAACATATTTTGGAATATTTTTTTACTGCCCTTATCCTTACACTTTATAATAACAGCTGCTCACAAAAATATATTTTATAGACAGATCTCCACCAAAATTTCACAATGAAATAATAAAAAATTAAATACTAGGCAGAAGTTACTATTCCAAATGACATTCAACTACCTATTAGCTCATCAACGAATGATCTAATACATCTAAAAGCAATATTATTATTATTATTACTTCTGTAAGGAATTATGAATGAACCTCTAACTACTTCTCATGAAATTCTGATAATTAAATTTAAAAAAATTTTAACATTAACTATCAAGAGTAAAATGACCCTTGGTATTTTATATCTTTATAATATAAAAATATAAATTTTTTTTGGTAAGCAGTTATGATAAAAGACTTTCACAATAGTCATGGTTAACTGAAGTCCCTGAACTGCACTTTCGGACATACCTAATACTTTAATAACAGGCTTGCCAGTTAAAACTATAATGAATAAAGGAAATCAATATCAATCCACAAATTGCTGCAACCAAAGTTTATGAGAATGTTCGGATTAGCATATAAAATATACAAAGAGAAATTTGAAAATTTGAGTTGTTTATTAATTAAGAATTATGTAATAAAAATATTTTTATGGTTTTCATAGAAAAATTCAAATTTAAGTACAAAAATAAATTTTAAAAAAATATATTCACAACTTTGTGATTTTGCCCACAAGTTCACTGCTGAAAAAAAGTATAACTAGAGAATAAAAAAAAATGGGTTCAGTGAGGTTCAAATCAACTTACACAGATTATGAATCGAGCACACTGCCAAGTGAGCTATGGAATCTTTCGAAGGAAATCACAATAAGGTGAAGATGGATTCCAGTTTCAGAATTCTGTAAAGAAACCAATATTTTCTTATAATGCCATAATAAAAATTAGAGTGATTTGTGACACCAAGAAGCATTGAAAAGCATAGTTCATTATAAATTTGCTTATCAGTGAAATAAAAAAGGTAGTATGACCCCCTTACATATATACTTTGGACCATAGGCGCAGCGTGCTTCTAACATTTGGGACGGGCACAAATTGAATTCAGCTAGGGCCCTTCTCAGCGCATTGACTACCGATCGATCGTTAAAATTTGAAATATTATAATTCTTTGAAATTGAGTAACAATAGAATTGATGTTTGAGTAGTATTCAAAAAGTTATACAGTGAGAAAAATGAATGTAATATAAATAAAAGAAGAAAAAAAATGTAGCATCGAATTTTTGTTATGGATCATATCATTGTTAAAAACTATGTTAGGGCTAAAGACGTAATCGGTATTTTCTGTTTCACAGTTTGAAAAAACGGGAAAAAACCAAATTTCTTAAAAGTTTTCTACAATTTTCTGATTTAACTGAACTTCTATTAACGTTTTAATTTATTTTAAGTTAAGTTGGGGGGGGGGCAAGTCTATGCTTTGGACCAATAAGTTCTTATTTATTTTGCACAACATGACAACTAAATACTCTCTAAAAGTCTTGAAAACAAATAGCTTATAAATCAGTTATTGAGGACATTCTCACATTTTTAATGAAGATTTTACAAATGACACACGCAGAATTCAAAAGTTTACCTAAAGTTTTAATAAAAATCTAGCACACATGATGTTATCTAAATAAAGGTTCTCACCCTTGTCAGGTTATACAAGATTTTAAAGTTGAAACTGACAAATTAAATTATATAAATGCATAATGACCAACAATTTAATAACTAAGGGATGAAAAATAGAATTACTTTCTGCATATATTTATATACATATGATTATGCAATACTAAAAAATAAAAACAACTATACACATTAATATTTAGATAAGTGCATGACTTTTTTTCCAGTTGCTTCTTTTATGCACTCATACAGACTGCATGATTGGGAATAAATCAGAATTATATAGTATGTTGTGTTAAAAATATGCATATCAGATATCTGATCTATAAGTATAAAATCAATAAACTTCTGTTAGAATTTTTAAAAATTATAGCATGAAGTTGAACCTTTTTAGTTGAGATTGTGAAGTGTGTATAAATATCCTTAATGTGCTAAATTTTATGTTTCTTAATTTTAAGTCCAAGTTAACATACATGCAAAATGCTTGCAATGCTGGCTATATTACCATTAAAAACATGAATAATGTTGTAAATCTAAAACAGTGTCATTGTTATATTGTAGCTGAGTTGCTTTCCGTATAAGGTACAGATGTGTTAGACGCACCTCGTTGCCAAGTTTGCGATTTTTTGAAGTTTGGCGATTTCGTGAAGTTTTGTGATTTTGTGTTTGGTGTGGCAGCCATGCGATTTTGGCGAGATTTTGTTATTTTGTGGCAACCCAGTTTGAACGGCTAGTTGTGTGTGTTTGTTTACGTGATATAGTATGGCGGCCAAGTTGTTGCGAAAAATTAATGACGTATTTTCGATAGTATTAGATGTAAATTTTACTTTGCTGTTGCCAATTTGTGTTTTTGTTGCTTTTAGGATTTTGTTGTTGCCAGATTCGGGTGTGTCTTGTGTTTTGCGTCATTGAATGGGTTTTTTTTAACGTTCTTTAGTGTAGTTATATTATGTTGTGGCAACGGTTTTTGAATTTTTCGTTTGTTTTAATTCAGATTTTAAGTTTCAGCTAGGATGCAGCTTGGATACAATAATCTGGTTGTATATTTCAATATATTTTTGTTCATTTATTTATTATCTGTTCAGTATTTAGTGTAATTTAGAAATATCAGGGGATTTTAGTGTCTAAAATAGAGGCGATATAATGGAAATAGATCGTTTGAATTTGTGCTGTAATATATGTTTAATGAAGAAATATATATTTAACCACTGTGTTTTTTATGTTTATTTATGTTAGTTATTATTAGTTGGACTGACTAGTTGTATTATACTGACATTTTTAGCGGGGGGAGGGGGCACCCACCTAACAAATTTCTCATTAATTTTAAGGTTTTAGTGTTTGTATTTATGCAGCCGTTTTTAGATATATATTTTTAATACAGCCGTTTTTAGATATATATTTTTAATACAGCCGTTTTTAGATACTTTTGTGTATGTTTTAAATAAGTGGTTGAGCATTTCTGTTAAGGTTTTGAAGTTTAATACAGCCGTTTTTAGATATTTTTGCGTATGTTTTAAAGTAGCGGTTGAGCATTTCTGTTTAGGGTTTGAATTTTAATACAGCCGTTTTTAGATATATTTGCGTATGTTTTAAATAAGTGGTTGAGCATTTCTTCTAAAGTTTTGAAGTTTAATACAGCCGTTTTTAGATATTTTTGCGTGTTTTAAAGTAGCAGTTGAGCATTTCTGTTTAGGTTTTGAATTTTAATACAGCTGTTTTTAGATATATTCGTGTATGTTTTAAAGTATCTGTTGTGGTTTTGTGACATGTTTTTGAAAGTTTATTATTGCCATTGGTAAGTTTGTTTTGAATTTATTTTTATATTTGAGTTGTTATTGATATTTTGTGTATATTTGTTATTTTAAGTGTAAAATGTCTGCGTAGGTATAATGGATTGATTGGGGTTATTAATTATGTTACCCGATGATATGATTGACATATGTAGAATTAAGTACTGCCTTGTGTTTTTTTTTACGAATCATTACAGACCATCTGATTGATATAATAATGGATACATTTATTAATTGGAATCATGTAAAGCATATTTTTACATTATGTTATTACAAAATAATCACTTCATTTACAGTTTCATTCAATATGATTATAACCCTTCGCATTTTTTTACTTCCTACAATACAATTATCACTCTAGTAATTTCTTATCAATTATTAAACCTTTCCTACAATATTTTCTCATTTAATGGATTTTATAACCCGTTCATCAACTCATAATAACTCATATATTAACACTTATTCGTTTAAATACCATTGACCTTCATTAATCAGTTTGAAATCACAATTCAACATTATATCAATTTCTAACAAAAAGATCTATCGTATATACATTCGGAATATATGGTGTATGAATGAGAAATCGCGATGGCACACGTTTAAAACAAGTGATCAATACGGAGCACAAATGAAACATACCTCCATTGACGAACTCTCACGAAGTCAATTTAATGCGCTGGCACTGTCGGGGAATTAGTCTTTCAACTCGCTCTCCTTTGATGAACTCGTTCTGCAGTACATCAAATGCGCTCGCGTCGTCTTGGAACCCTCCTTTCAAACCCATTCTATGGTTGAGTCACGCTTCCAGGGTCCGTAAATTCAGCATGTAGCATACGGTAGGTCATACTGCTCAGGCGATTCGATTCTTGGGATGGGGCACTCTGCTTCCACTTGGTCGGCCGGCTATATTCTTTCATAGAATCAACTAAACTCGATGTTAGTCACTGCCTAGTATTTACGCTTTGGGGACATAAACGCTTTGTGAAAATAAAGCGTCAAGCTATATTCATTTATAATACGCTGGCTAAGTTTCATCTCGAGCTTTCTCGCTCTAAGTCAACTCGTCGGCTCATGCCTTTAACTACGGGCTAGGTGTTCGTCCTTGCTGCTCCTCGGTCGTAATAACCTTTTAGGATCCCCGCATCATCTGATCTGCTCTCTTTTTTTATTTCCTTCATTAATATCTCTTACTTCCCCTCGTTATTCCTTCTTCGCTTTGATACGCCTTTCCTCGCCATTCACTCTCAAAATCCTTCTCCTTCTTTCATTGGTTTAATTATGTTTTTGGGGGACCTTTCTTTCTCCGCCTATCCGTACATCTTCCTCCGTTCCCACGGCTCTTTCCCCGTGTTCCAGGAACTACATCTGTTTTCGTTAAGTCATATATTCTCCCCATCTGCAATCTCTTTTCTGTGCTGTACCTTTTCTACCATTAATTGCTTCTCCACCTAGACTTCACCTTTGCGGCATCTCTTTTCATCCCATAATTGCCTTTTCACGTCTTACTTCTTTAGAATCTAGCTAAGTCCATCGCTTATTCATCTCCTGTGTTCATCAATCCTCATTGCAATCTTCCGCGTATATTTATCCCCTTAAACTTCGTTTGTTCGCACTTGCCTCTTTATATTTCATTATTTTCCTTCTCTAATATATTTCAAATGTTACGCTTACTTCCCTGTAACACTAGGCCTGTTTTGGCGACAAGTTGGCGACAAACATTTTTTGACGAGTATTTGGCGTCAAAAAAGTTTTGTCGCCAAATTGTCGCCAAGGGAGGTGCGTGTAATACATCTGCTCCTATTATAATTTACTTCATGATTTCACAATTCTGTTCTATTTTTTTATGCAAACTGTACATAAGACAGTGCTCACTTGATTACTATAATTTGATTTTAGAATGATGTTTGCTCACTAAAATGCTTTGCTTGTGAATGAAGTTCTATGTAATGTAATCTAAGCAGTTTTAAGCAATCAAGAATGCTTAATAAGTAATATGTGTATGTAAAGGTTTAATATGTGGGAATCTAAAACCTTTTTAAAGTTACCGATTACCATTTTGAAGAAACTAATTCAAATATTCACACATCTTATAAAAGTAATAGAATAATGGTCACAATTTACCTATTAATAAATAGAAATGAAAGACCAATTTAAGACAAATGAATGAAACTAACTTGTTTTGGAATTCTTAAGTCCGGAGCCTTCTTTTAACATGCAACAGATTGCCGCATCCTTCCATTTCTATAGTCGTAATTCGGTGCTGGAAGTTATTTTCCTTCCCGTCATTCATTGGCCTAGAGAACTGCCACTCAAGCTAAGACCAACCTTTATTCTCCGAAAAAAATGGGGCTCCAATTTGAATTCGGTACGTAAGTGAAACTAAGGGATGTGCCGCAAAAAAATAATTAAACGATTTGACAATTATGTGAAAAGATTACGAATAACGCTTAATGAATACAGAGTAAGTTTTTAAGGGAATTGAAGAGAAATTACAAAGATATTACAATTATTAGGTCAACTTAGAAAATACTTATGAAGTGATAACATGTTTTAGTAGCCGCGGCATTTCTCTTCTGTTTTCATAAGTTTCTGGGGAGCTAAAAACATAGACGACGACACCCCCCATTTTTTAAGTGAAGAGTAAATGTTTAAGTGAATTGAAGAGAAATTACAAAGATATTACAATTATTAGGTCAACTTAGAAAATACTTATGAAGTGATAAAGTCGTCAATGCTTATGAAGTGAAAAAATTAGAAATCATCACGACAGGATCTCTGGGTCCCCTCTCCAAAGCTTGAGGGAATTTTTAATTTATTTTCAAACTAAAACTTTACTAAATTATTTATATTAATCATAGTAATTTAATAAATTAAACTCTAGCAAGTTCTAAATAATTAACTAATTCATGACTTAAATTTTGAAATACTATCTTTTAAAATTTATCTTAACCTTATTCATTAATCTTACTTCCTACACAATGAATTTCAAATTTGCTAGGTCTCATCTCTTTTATCTTTTCTTTATTATTTATCATACTGGTTGAATCAATCTCAAAATTAATAGAGTACCCGCAATTTTCTTACCGAGGGTAAAAAGCCTATAGCTCTCTCGGGTACTTCATGAGCATAGACGGTCTATTTGTCTATATCACAACACAGCTATAATGTACTTCGCATTTAAAAATCAAAATCCTACCCGTTTGAAATAAATGCTTGAAAATTAAGCAATTGCAAACATGTTTTGGTAGCTGCGGCATTTCCATTCTGTTTTCATAAGCTTCTGGGGAGCTAAAAACACAGACGACGACCCCCCCCCCCTTTTTTCAATCAAACCACTGCTCTGTTCTTACAATGACAAACTGTACGCTAGTTCAG
The DNA here is from genome assembly GCA_907164885.2 of Dolomedes plantarius. NCBI lineage: Eukaryota > Metazoa > Arthropoda > Arachnida > Araneae > Dolomedidae > Dolomedes > Dolomedes plantarius. The sequence continues at coordinate 42,293,241 of OU015494.1, read as the reverse complement.
TTGCGCACCCAGGGGGGGGGGAGAAGTAGAAATATTGATTTTGCATTATAAATATTTTTATTCGTTCATCTCGGTCCCCCCATGCATTATAAATATTTTTATCCCTTCATCTCGGCTCCCCCCAAGAAAAAATCCTGGGTGCGCCACTGTGCTAGTTTGTCATTATAGGAAATCTTAGTGAACAGGATTTACACTTTAAAGAATGCAAATCATAACGAAACACATCTCATTTTCATCATATTAATTTTATAGTAACATATTCATATACACATTGGAATGAAAGAAAAACAATTTTTAATTAACGAACCTTAGTTAAAACATACATATCACACCTATTTAGTTCTTGTATATTTTTCAAGTTTATTCTGTTTCTAGTTTATATTGTTGTTTTGTTTCGTTTTAGTTCCTTACCGTTCGTAATAACAACATTCATGTTTTTCAAAAGTCCATAGTAATTAAACATGGTTTCCAGTACTTATTTCACTGACACGTTGATTATTTTTTTTTCAAATTTTGGCATTAATGTATTTTTGTTTTCATTGATGCATCTCATTTGGAAGTGCCACGAACGGACAACGATGACTCGCTAACTAATTTAACATTCCTTTCTACTGCTTGTGTGTGACATGGAAACTTATTGAAATCAATAAGTTGATCAGATTCTTTAGAAGGCCACTGCAGTGGTTTATTTGTCTATTTCATGGAAATTAACTGTCCTATGTCCTAACTAATAATGATCCTCCTATTTCTCCTCCAAATGAATTTGGAGGAGAAATAGGTAAACTACTAGAAAACTGCTATGAACTTCCAGTGATTGAATTTTCACCTATTGAAAATGACATTCCATTACTATAAATTAAGGAAGATTTACGTGTGGACCTAAAATATTTGTTAGAAATGAGTAATGCAATCTCTGTTGGGAGGTGTTCTTCTGATTTGTCCATGAGAAAACCAAGAAAACTTTGTCATTCAAGATGGATTATATTAGCAAACAGAATACTTCCCTTATAAGCGGGAACAGAATATCCTGCAAAAAATCTCCGAATACTGACTGAGTACATTTTGAAAGTTTATGCAGCTGTTTGGTTTAACATAAAGCAGAAAGCATATTGTATTCATGGAACAAAGCACCTGCGGAAACTTGGAAGCTATTCACGTTACCTCCATCAGACTCTTAAAAGTTTAATTCACCCAGTTATTCAAAGAAATGCATACTTTGCTGCTTCTGAAAATATCCTCCTTTGTATGATATCAGATGATCGCAGTCATGTAAGAGAGCTTGGATTAAGTCTGATTCTAAACACAAGGGCTAAAATTGAAAGGAGACATCAGAAAGTTTTTAATTCAACGTATAAATTTTGATACCAAGGATTATATTGATATGGTTGAATGGAATGATGTTAAAGTAACAGGACGTCCTATGAAGAGGCATATTTCTGATGACAAACTAAAGCAGTTTATAAAAGAAGCAAAAGAATCTAATCACGAGAGTCAACGTATTGACTTCAATAATTTTACATGTCACACACAAGCAGAAAGAAAGGATTGTTAAATTCGATACTGAGTCGTTCGTTCGTGGCACTTCTGCAAGAGATGCATTGATAAAAAGAAAAATACAATCTCAAAAGAAAATGCCAAAATTTGAAACAAAAAACAATTCAATGTGTCAGTGAAATAAGTAATGGAAACCATGTGTGATTACTATGGACTTTTGAAAAACATGAATGTTTTTTTCAAAATAATGTTTTCCTTTTAAAGACATTAATCACTATTAATATTTTTCTAAATAAGTGTGATTTGTTTATTTTAACTAATGCCCGTTAATTAAAAATTGTTTTTCTTTCATTCAATTGTGTATTATTAAGATATGCTACTGTAAAATTAATATGATGAAAATCGCGAAATTCTACAAAATCAGTTGTTCTGTAATGGCATCTAACAGTTAGAATTACTTAGAATTGTAAGTTTCCTGTAAAAATATCGTATTTTGAATATTTTATTTACAATAAACACTGAAGTGCCACTGAATTAGGGATAGCAAAGCCTATGCAAATTGTGGAGCGCTGCGCATCATGCATGCGCAAGTGAGGGCGCTGTGGTAACTGCATATATAGCGCGTACTGTGGTTGTTCTGAACTAGTTGTTGGAATTGCCAGTATGGGTAAACTGCCTGATTTAGACGCCTTCGATCGCGGACAAATCGTAGGTGCGCAACGCATGGGCCATTCAATTTCCGAAATCGTCAGACACCTAGGATTTTCAAGGTCGACAGTGTCAAGTGTATACCAAGAATACATGGATGGCGGAAAAAAAACTAGAGATCGGGCAAAGTGTAAAGGACAATTAGCCTTGACAGTGCGTGGTGAGAGACGGCTCAGGCGTATTGTACGTAGCCAGCGAAGCCAAACGTTAGCTCAAATTACCACCCAGTTTATTGACGGTGCCAGTCGTATTGTCAGTAAACGGACTGTGCAACGCTCGCTTCACCGATTGGGTTTCGGGAGCCGTCGACCTACGAGAGTACCATTGCTCTATACTCGCCATCGGGCTGCACGTCTTGCCTGGGCAAGAGAGCACAGGAGAGTTCTGGAGTGTAGAGGACTGGAAACGAGTAGCATGGAGTGATGAGTCTCGATTCAGACTACTTAACGCCGACGGAAGGCTGAGAATATGGCGTCAGGCTCATGAAGCCATGGATCCTGCATGCCTGGCTGGAACTGTACAAGGGCATGGGGGCTCAATGATGGTCTGGGGTGTTTTTTCTGGCACAGTTTGGGATCTTTGGTGCGTGTACCAACCTACCTCAATGCAAATCGGTACGTACAGTTGTTGGGTGATCACCTCCATCGGTTTATGCTGTTCTGTTATCCGCACGGTAATGGAGTTTTCCAGCAAGACAACTGTACCTCTCACAAGTCCCGGTTGGCTACTGGCTGGTCGGATGAGCATTACTCTGACTTCTTTGTCATGAATTGGCCACCTAAAAGCCCAGACTTAAATCCTATTGAGCATCTTTGGGATGTTTTGGAACAAGGCGTGAAAGGCCATCACACAGCACCAAAGAACCTTACTGAATTATGGACAGCTTTAGCCAATATTTGGCAAGCCATTCCCGTGGAACGTTTCCAGAAACTTGTTGAATCTATGCCTCGTCGTGTGGCAGCCGTTATCAAGGCCAGAGGAGGCCCAACTCGTTACTAGGTATGTATCCCTAATTCAGTGGCACTTCAGTGTATATATATATATATATATATATATATATATATTATTTTAATATACTATAAAAGAAATAAAAAAAATACAAATTTTATCACTTTTTCATAAAAATATCCATTTTGAAGCACTTTGCGGTACTTGAAAAGATTTTAGTAGAACAATAAAATTTTATTTTATATTCTTTATTCTAATCCCAAGAGGCAACTTTTGAAAACTATAGCATATTTAAATTTAAAAAAAGTTTTTTCGTTCCACCCTAGCGAACATGCACGAAGATTATCTTGAAACCACCAATATGCTCTGGTTTGTTATCGGTAATTCACACATTTAGCTTGAGTGGTTCGTAGCATGAGTGTAGCGCTCTAGTAATGTACTAGTGGCGGGATCGAACCCCGTGGCGGGCATTTTCCCTCCTCTTTATTCCCTCTCTTTTCCCCTGCTTCAATGCTGGCAAGCTGAAGTTCTTAGATTATTTCCTTCATGTTAATTAAAAAATATATATAATTAACATATAGATGTTAGTCGATGGCAAAAAAAAATTTTAAATGTCGTAAAAAATATTAATACATAGGCTGTTTATGGCAACATAACCTATAAGAAAAAATATTTTGTTTACAAATGCTAACATTTTTAAACGCTCTTGCAAACTCTCTCTGGCTGTAGAAATTCCAGGAACATGCTATCTCTTTTCTGTATCTTTTACTAGCAATTCTTGCTACCAATGGTGTTAGGCAAGCTCCACAAAATAAGAACTATTTTCAGAAGTAGAGGGCATAAATATGGAACTTCTTCCCACATTTGAGATCTATGTCTATATCCGTTTTAAAATCAAAATCATACCCGTCTGAAATATGTGCTTGAAAATTAGCAACTGCAAATATATTTTGGTAGCTGAGGCACTTTCTTATACATTTTAGGTATAATTATAATTTGGTTACATGCACTAAATAGCATTTTATTTTTGCAGTGCAGGTAAAACCAAAAAGAGAAGAGTTTGATTAAGAAAAAATATCTTTAATATTTACTAGGAAATTCATTGTGGAAGTTGCTACGTAAATGTGTGACATCCACCGCTAAAAAAAAATGAGTAGTAAAATAAGATAGATACCACTAATTCCTCTCTTTTAAATAAAGAGTGGTGCAACAAGGCTCCATTTTTAAGTAGATATTTTTTAAATTTCTCCAGTAATAGATAAAAAATTAACAGTGAAACTACTTTTTAATTACCTTACACTTCTCACATAATATAATCTTTACATACCAAGAATGTTATGTGCATTTTCCTCGTAAAAGATGTTACACAGAAATAAGAGCCATTTTTCTGAAAAGTATCTTTTATTTAACCATCACCTTACCTTTCAAATCCATAATTCTGATACAGATTTCTGCTACTTATGGCTACGAATTGGACGTCCATTTCCGGGACAATGGAGCTATATCGGTATCAGCTCAATTCACATCAACCCATCAGAGGCCCTGAAACACGTAAACGCAAAGCGTTCCCCCTTCGGAGGTTCGTAAACAACCCGCCAGCGGCCCGGAAAAATTCTCCCGTACTTGTCATTCTACCGGCGCCTCCAGCACTGGCCCGATAAGCTGCCGTCAGTCCTGTGTTTGTTGGGTATATTTATATATATATATATATATATATATATATATATATATATATGGACACTACAAATATTCTGAAATTATTTTCTTCTTATGTAGTCATTTATCAATAAACAAACACTATTATATATTAAACGAAATGCACCATACTTACTCTTTTTCGCATTTTTACAGTATAGCTATATGTTTTTTCCCAATTCAACTTTTTTGTAGATATGTAAACTTGCTTATTGTTTTTAATACAAAAAATATCCATTAAGTATATTTAATTATGCGTGTTCAAAAAAGAAAATGTTAGATTAATTTATTCTCCCTTTAGACTACAGATAATTGTATTTCTAGCTATTATATGGTATTAAATAATATCCAGAATAAAAAATATATTCGCCGTGATTAACATATTATGGCATTGAAAGAGGTGCAGCGATCAAATATTACGAATTAACTACATTTAGTTTTTTTTGTTTAAATATTTTTTAATTCCGTTAATATTCAACAACTTATTTATAAGCCAGTGCAGTTAATTATTTCCATTTATACTAGATTACATAAAATTAAAAAAATGCAAATTTTTGTTTAATGATCTCATATTTCACGAAATAAATTAGTTACCGCCCATTTGACTTCGATTATCAATGCTTTTTAAGTAATCACTTCAGAACTGTTTAGACTATCAGCCATACTTTCTCAGTATTGTAAGAAAACGAAAACACAGGTCTAAATACAAAAAAGACTATTATAATGCAAACCGAAAACTTCCTTCTATATTCTATACATATTTTCTTGCTTCTTGTTTTTTACATGCCGTAATTTCAAGGTAATTTCTTGTTGAATTTTTTATATATAATGGATTTCTCATGTAATTTAAATGTGAAAGGATTTAACATTCCTCATTTGCAAAATTAAATATACTGGCATGTTCTTTCTTAAGAGGGCCCAAATACGATATTTTTCGACTTTAACTTTCTTGGGCCATGTAAACAAGAAACTCCACTCAAGATATATACGTATTACGGTTTATACGTGGTAACCTCTTAACTGGTCATACAATATTCAGATGAATCAAGAACACAGTGCCTAGGCGCGAATCATGAGCTGGTGTTTTCATCATTGCTCTTAAGAATATTAAGATTACAGTTAAAGGCTACAGTCTGAGGGACCTTTTGGCTACACAGTTTAGTATTGCACGTAAGTAATATATCTAGAAATTAAAACCACTCCTGCGAAATGTATTAAATTTGTTTCTTTAAAACTGAAAAGGAGACTTTCTTAATTTACTAAAATAATAAAATTCCCCTCTTAGCATAAATGTCACGCACCCGAAACAACTGCCACTCAAGTTTAAACACATAAACATGTTTTACATATACGTTTAAGCAGTAAATTTGGGAACTAAACCATTTATAATGCATTTTTAATGTTTATTTTATGATTTTGGATCGCTTCGTAACGTTTTCAAAAGTACTTTTTTCATTTATTAAGCCATTTTTCAACAATTTACTGTTTAACTTCAGGATGAAATTTCTTTTTAAAAACGGAAATTTCAGATGATATCGCTATTAATGCGAAAGCAAAGAAAGTTCTTCAATATTGTATTAACAATAAAAAACGTAATGCGACGGTTTGTCTTTAGATTATTTGTCTAATGATAATATGCGTAGAGGTGAGAATCGAAATGATTAACTCCGATTAAATTTTTAAAAATTGTTTCGACGCTGCTTTTTATTGGGAAAATATGGAACTGTAAGGACATTTCTCTTCTGCATGGAATTCAGTATCAGTAATGAACCTGCTTCGTTACAGTTCCCTATGGGCTTTCGCATGAGTACTAAAGAAATATTAAAAGTCTAGCTTCCACATTGAAATTTGATTGGCACACATTTTCAGCGAGGCAACAAAACTTCAGAAAGTGAGAATACGAGAAAATTAATAAGTAAGCTATTTCTGTTTTCTACTGGCAGAACGAAAGCATCCCTAATTATATTTACACTGACCTCAACAAAAAGAAACACCAGTCGATTTTCCTACATCATTTTTGCTTGAATATTGACATTTATTATGTCGTAAATGAACTTTATCAACATATTTTTATCTTTCAAGAACTAATTAGAGATTTTAACATTCGATCTTTGTTAACAGAGCCCGTAAACTGTGAAGATGCTGCTAAGAGCCCCCCCAACTGTCATTTTGTTTCCGGATAATGCATATTTGCTCCTTCGGAGATTGCATAACATTAAAAAGGTCACGTGTTAAAAGCAAGATAATATTTCTTGCGATTGTGTTGCCTAAAAATATGGATATTCATTTCATTAATTGTTGAATCGTCAACAAATATTTTTTATCGTTTTTGAACACTTTGATTTTGTTACCCTTCTGAGTAATTGCAGAATAATAAAACAACAAAAATAGCAATAAGATCAGATAGGGCAATTGTAAACAGTATATGCATAATCAAAATGTTTTCACTGTTAAAAAATATAATTTGAGTTTAGAATTAGAATAATTTTTGAAAACAGTTAATTTTACCCATCTTATTACGTCTCATATAAAAAATTGATAAAAATATCAATAATAAAAAGCGCTAAAATAGAATTTACAATTGCCTTGACAACACAGGGGTATTCGTAAACAAGAGTTTCTTTATGTTTTAAATAAAATACAGATACAAAAATGGAGGTAATCGTAAATCAGTTGACACTGTATTGCTTCATGTTGTGTTTTAAGGCTGCTATGTACTAACCCCATTGGATTCGCTCACCTCAATGTTAACCTATGGAGAAAATTTGTCCACAGATTGCCGACTTGGATTCCAAAAATTTTTAAAAAAAATTGTACTCCGTCATAGTGAAAGAAATTTTACATCTGTGTATTTTTCATTTTTAAAAAAAAATGCAATTAATATTTTTAAATTTAAATTATTCGGGGAAAAATCTGGTATAGTGTGTTTTAAACGCTCATAAAATCTTTCGGTGGACGAAATTTATAAAATGAATCCTGTAGCGCTTTGCAGAAATGTTCAGGCTATCTGACAATACCAATTTTATTTGATTTTCAGCATTTATGAACCTGTAAATAGTTGACAAAAATACATTTTAAATAAAAAATTTAGGGGCAGCGCAAACCCCCCCCCTATAGAGAGAGAGCCATTAGAATCCCTCAAAATGTCAATTCTAAGGGGAGTGGAATTCTCGAACTGTCAACTGTACTCCTCCCACCACAAGAGTCTGCAAGAAGATGAAAAGGGAAATACTTTTTTTTTCTTAGTACATAGCAGCCTTAAGAACTAACCGTATGTTTACAATTACAATTTTTAAAAGATGAAGTATAATGGCGCTATAAGAAGTATTAAAACCAATCAGCTCCTTGAACACCACCCTTAAAATGTGTATTGATATTGTTTACTTTAAAGTATTCAGTGAAAATATTAACAATATCTTAGGCTTGGTCCACAAACTTCGCCAAGTCTATTTCATCTTGGATGCGATAATGCTAGCGCCTTCCAGCGCCTAATCTATTAATATAACTTTTATACCTTTCATTCGATGAAATAGAGTACAATCCATAAAATTCCTGGGATTCATAGAGGACGCTCCATAACATTCCTGGGATTTGAGTAAGTGCAGTTTTGATTTTCTACATCCCTGAGTGTTCTTATTACATACTCTTCGGTGTAAGATGGTCCAGATAATCAACAGTAACTTACAGTACTGAGTACTGCCTTTTTTTATTAATATTGAATTATATTCTAATGCTACGACACTATTTAGTCAATTATCCATGTAATAATACTAGTATTCACAACTATCCGAAAAGAATATTTACATTTACCCATTCATAAAGCTTTGTGGGGTAATTGTAAATTGACTCTAGTTTGAGTCTATCTTCTGAATACCTTTACATAATAGTATGACTAGTTAATAGAGAATGTTATATTTATCTTGATATTGCTATTGTTCAGTATTAGCCGTATTTGTTATAAAATAAAGATTTTTCCAAAACCATTTATGAAATTTTTTTAATACAAAAAAAATCAATCACAAATTTTAACAGATAACCTCCAACTAGAATTTCAACAATACTCTACAGTCATGAAGGGAATTTAAAGATATGATGTAAGTACAAGTAATCAATATTCCCTGATTTAAAAGAGAAACTTCCCTTCTGTTTTCCATCACCCCACCTGACCCTATGGAAAAAAGGAAAAAAATTATTTTCGATAGCATTCAAGTTTTCTGGATCAAGAGCTTGAAAAATTAATACTTAGAAATCTGTAATTAAATAACGATGTACATAGCTGGTATTTCTTAAACTATGTTGATAATTAATTATTAAGAATAATTCTATTGTTAATTTAATCAAGAAATTATCTCTCATACCTATGATGGTATATATGTTCCTTATTTGCTTAGCTGTATGAAGGGAAAAAGAATGGTTTCGCACAGCATTGTGTGCTAACTACTAAATAACTGACTAATGTCAATACGTTTCATTGAAACTTAAATGCCAATTAGTTCTTGTAACTTCTCAATCATATGAATAGGTAAGAAATATTTTTCTGTACATGTTTCTGCTGGTACATTAGTACTAAGGTTATCTTTTAAATGCCTGTTACACCAGCGTATACAGGGTGGCCTAAAAGTCACGAGACCACTTTAAAATAAAATAATTCTCTTATTTATTAAAAATTCATATTTATTCTTTTATAATCAATGAATACACTTCTTGGAAAACATTTTAAACTAGTTTTGTAAATTACATCCTTCAAATGGCCACCATTTTGCTTTTGACAATGGTGGGCTCTTTCTAAGGAGTGCTGCGTCACCTGTTGTAATGTTTCTTAGTCTCTCAGTTTATTCGCGGATGTTGGTCTTTAATTGCTGGATGGCTCTAGGTTTGTTACGGCATACTCTGTCTTTCACAGCCCACTGTTCTTGAAACTGCCAAAATATGTTGAATATCGCTTGTTTAGATGATGCGGGTCTGACCCCCCAAAATAACGAATGCAAGCTCTTTGGGCAAGCACAGTTGATCAATTTCTATACAAAATTCAATTATTTTTATTCGTTGCTGTCGTAAATTTCTCCATAATTATTTATCAAGGATTACAGAGGAATAATCTGAATTAAATACACTGGTGTTCAAAATGAAGAGAATTTGCATATTTTAAGGAATTACTGGAAGACTAATGGACAGATTTAATGAATTTTTGTATGGATACACAATTATATAAGAGAAAGAATTATACCATACAATAGTCATGTTACGTACTCATGATCGTCAGTTAGGCTCATCAGCACAGGAATGTCCAAAACCCACATTACAAGCTCGAACATAAAGGACTTTAATATGGTGTATGGACCCCTCTCACAGTCATACAGCTTTTACAGTGCGTTACTTTACTGAAAACGAGACAGTTTGGCGAGTCTTTGTGAGCCGAGAATCAGTGTCCAGGCTGAATCGCGACTCGTGTGTGAAGACGACATTACCTCACTGCAGTCTAGTCCAAGGCTAATGTTGTCTGCACCATGCTAAACGGCCATACACCTCTCCATGTGTTTGACAGAGGGTCCCTGACTGGTGAGAGGTACAGATGAGGTAATATAGCCTTATGTTCGACTTTTCAGAGGCGGAGTTAGCCCTCGGTTCCTGTTTATGGACGACAACGCTCGTCCACATAAAGTTCACCTAGTCGATGATTATCTTGAAAGTGAGGATATTTGCCGCATGGATTAGCCAGACATATATCCAGGCATAAACCATATTGATCATGTCTGGAACTCTCTGTCTGGGAGGGCAATTGCAGCTTGCCATCCCTATCTGAGAACCACCCAGGAGCTGAAAACTGAGTTGTTGCAGGAATGGGTATTATTTCCACAGGGACTCAACAGACTGCCTTGTTTCGAGTATGGCATCACACTGTGACAGCTGTATGACTGTGAGAGGCGGCCATACCCCTATTAAGTCATTTTATGTTCGATCTTGCAATGTCGACTTTGGACATTCCTGCGCTGATAAGCCTAACTGGCGATCATTAGTGTGTATCGTTACTGTTGAATGGTATATCCTTTTCACTTATACAACTGTGTATCCATACCAAATATCATTAAAATCAGTCCATTAGTTATCCTGTAGTATGGCAAAATGTGAAAATTCTCTTAATTTTGAACACCAGTGTATTTAAAAAAAATAACCGTAAAAAAGTTATTGTATTATTAAATGGTCTATTGAATTTTGGGCCACCCTGTAGTTGAATAGACAAATGCATTTGTAAAAAATACTTTAAGCAACTGTTTCAAGATATTTGAGATAAAATTCAAATATCACGTTCTGTGACTTATATTAATATTAATAGTGACAAAAAACTACCGATTGAAGAAGAAGAATTCACTGGACCGAAAAAAGAGAGTAGATATATTCCGCGAGAGAAAAAGCAAATTTTCGGAAGAAAAATTGACTGACTTTGCAATCGACTTCGATGTCATGATGAAAAATACTGCACAGGTATCGAAATTCTTTGTTCAGCTGATAAAACCTTGGAACTCAGCACATCAAAGTAGCAGTATACACATTCTCTCTCGGTGCTTAAATTCTATATCCATTTGACGGGGTAACTACATACCTAATATACAAAAACAATATCCACGAAAGAACATATGTCACTAAAAGAGAATGAGTTTTTGCAAAATTGCATTTCAAGATCAAAATATATCTTGAAATCTTGCACTAAAACATCATTTAGGAACTGCTACAGAATATTTATTGTCATATTTCATTCGAAAAAAATGACTAATTTTTAATCTGAAAACGTGAAAGTTTACGGTTAAAATTTTTAAAAAACTTCAAAATTGTATGAATTGGGAATAAAATTTTAAGAAAATTGGTTTGTAAAAGATAATTTTTTAATTAACCTAAATTAACTGTGTAATATTCTAAAGGTGTGATATAAAATATGGTTTAGCAAATGATGAATTAAATTATATTGGGGATATATATGTAACATTTTTTTTTACAGTGTCGACAAATTAAGGAAGTAGTACGGAAGTAGAATTTACAAATTTACATGATGGTCTGTAAGTGAGAAATTGTAAAATTAACAGACTGAAGAAAAATAGAACATAATCTTAAAACTTCATTGTTAACGTCTTGATATTTAAATGTATTCAAATAAATGTATTCAAATAACAGAAAATATAAGCCAGTGGTAAATAAAAATAAATATAATATTTTCTATTTACATAAATAAAAATAAGGTTTTAGAGTATATAGTTTATAAATAAAATGATTCTATGCTCTAAATCCTCATCTTTATTTAATTACCTCATATTTATGTTAATTCTTTTTAATTGACACACTCACTAATACTTACTATTATTAAGAAACGAAGGTTATTTTATGTCCCTTAAAAGGAATTATGATACTAAAGCCTTTTGGACATAACATAATTGACATGAAATTATTAAAATTTCCCCTTGCGTGTAAATCTTGACTATACCAGATCATTCAATTTTCTTTTTATTGTATTTTAGAAATTGAATAATTTCTTTAAAAAAAACGAAATCTACACAGTTTGTTAAATGTTGTAAATATTTCAATAAGAATAGTTTTATGTACCTAAAACAAAGGATATTAAAATCCCTTTCTGAAAGAGCAAAACCTAATTTTCTGTTGACTAAATATCTTCATTTGAAACAAGTAAAATAAAGCAATTTTAACCTTTCATACTAAAACTTTTTTGGTACAGTGGAACCTCGCATAACGAGCATAATTCGTTCAACAGTCTTACTCGTAATGCGAAACACTCGTTAAGCGAAACAATTTTTCACATATAAATTAATGTAAAATACGATAATGCGTTCCATGCCAAAAAAATACTCAAAAATTTTTTAGATGCGACGTTTATTATTTAAAGAAAATTACTTATAGATAAATTCTTAAGGAGCAAAATCCTCGATATGTAGTTTATTATTTACGAATTTATGACACATATCTAATTTTGTTACTAGAAAGCTGTCTAGAGACATTTGTTTTTCTTGGCACTTCAAAATTTGCTGAAAATGTGTCACCGCATTGTCATTGAATAAATTTACAGAGCGCATAGCCACCGTCTTATCAGGGTGATGCTTTGTAACCTACGATGCAACAGTATCCCATGCTTTCATCATTTCTTTTATTGCGCCAGAAGATTGTTTCTTTGCTGTTTCTTCGTCCTTCTCCACTGACAAACTCTCCTCTACAACTGCTTGCTGTGAAAGACACTGCAACTCTATTAGCTGTTCGGTGGTCAGCTCTTGGTTTTGCTCTTCCACAAGCTCCTCAATATCATTGTTATCCTCCAGTCCCATGATAGTTGCTTCTCGAACCATCCATGACTACCCTTAAATACTCATTTTTCGGCCGTTGATGATCCTGGTGACTTAAAGATCCAAGTGACATGAAGAGGGGACTTCCTTCCACGTCACTCGATATGCGAAATGTTGCTCGTTAAGAGAGCCATTTTTTTACGATTTATTTTGCTCGTTATGCGAAATACTACGTTTATGCGAGGTGCTCGTTAAGCGAGGTTCCACTGTACTTGCAAATGACCTGTATAAAAATTACTATTTATATAACAGACACTAATCTTGAAATTTGAACGGAAGAATTTGGATTTTATGTAACAACAGAAATGAATTTACATAAGAGAAAACAGATCGGTATGATTTGTTTGGCATATTAGTTGTTGGAGCGGAGGTTCAAGCGACCTTCGTATAGGCATTTTGATCTACTCACATGAATATATTCCTTCGCTGTGCTATAAAATTAGCAAAGTAGTATAAAATTAGGCAAAGTAGTGTTCGAAAGTAGCCGTCACTCGTATTTTTTTATTGTTATGATGCTACATGTAATTCATTGCTATTCTTACACCAATTCCTCTAATTTGGTAGCTCAGAGCACTGAGAAAAAAGAAAACCCATTCACAAAAAACCTTTGTATTTTAAATGTTAGTCTGTTCTCTTCTAAAATTAAGATTTATTGGGAAGTGTTTATGTGAAAATAAAATCTAGCACAATTCGTAAACCTTAGATGTTTTGAACTCTTGAATTAGAAAAATTAGAAACATGGCTTTTCGTTTATTTTAGAAGGAAGACACTGCTCCCATAGTGAATTAGTCCAGTAATTTCACCTAGTACAGCATCTTTATCTTTTTAACGTCACAAATATTAAAGAAGAGCGGTTTTTGATGGAACTTGATATGCATCGATTTATTTTATCTTGTTCTGCGGAGCTAAGAAACATTAAAAGAAGAAAAGTTTTTATGCCCAGTGATACATCGTGGAAATGAATGGAAGATGTCAAATCAGAAAATAGAAATATTAAATTCAAAATAAGCAGAAATCTTGTTATACCACTTACGAAAACTTACCAAATGAAAGGCAGAACTTTGGAAATTATTTGTCTTATAACCGAAACACACAACTTGATTGTTGCAACTCCAAAGTCTCGATGAAGTCTGTTGCCGATTTAATTAGAGAAAACCCCGATTTATTTAGCGCATACAATTAGCTGTATTTGAGAAGTGTAGAAGTAGAAAAGGGGTGCATATTTTCAAATATCAACTGATCAATTATAATATATATAGCGACAAGCAAAACAGCAATACCTCGATATCCTGTACTTATTTTCTATTTTACACCACATTGCTATTTACTACACTAACTGTATTACATTATTTAAAAATTTGCTTAAATCTTTTGATTAAACCTATTGGATAGGATATTACTTGAATGAATATCGCTTAACATCAATGCATCCCAACTCATCGTTTAGAACTACGTACTAGTACAAAATAAAATTTCTCTTCAAAAGATGTCTGTACCAAACGTAGGGCTACCCCCCCCCCCCACCGATAATAGGAAATAATATACAATGCAAATAATAGAAAAGTGTAATGGTTGCCTAAACGAAATATTTTAACTTGCTTGTCATTGTGGATGAAATATTAAACACAGTAAATTTACAAATTATCTTAAGAACTTCTCAGTTAACATTTTAATATACGTATGAAAATTTGATCATATAACTTACAAGTCTCCAATGGATTTTGTTAAGTTTTTATGTTTAAAAACCAAATTAAGAAATATCTAGTTTCAGAGTCGCAAACAGAAATGCATTATTCCATAATTTTGCTAAAATATAATTTAAATATATAAAAATTATGCTTGAAATAAAACTACTGGTTCATTAAAAGAATTAAGAACGGAGTACTTAGAAATGAATGCGTATACTATAGAAAATATATTACCATTAGAAAACCGGAATAATAAATTAACTAGCCATTTTACATAATTTTATTTGAAATATGCCTTTCTGAAAAGATAACTAGAAATGAACTTAAAAATTTCAGCGTTCGCTAATAGGATCATAAATTCCTTTTCTTCCGCTGAAAGTGAATATATGGAAAGTAATTTTTATTTCATTTGTTATATTCATTTCTAGAGTCCGAAGCTTTTCCTATTTCCTAAGGTAACACTTTTATGCTTTTCGATGATTAAAAAAAAGGTATTGTATTTTCTGTATGGACAGCGATCGGGAACAACAACAAAAAAACTCCACGCAATTTTTACTTTGTTTTCAAACAATTTAAGCACTTAACAATTCTAACTTCCCTTTCATTGCGTTGTTTGTCTCCGGAAACTTAGACGTTGTATCTTAAGATACTCCTCCTATTCACACTCATTTTGTCATTCTTTCAAAGCTCATTTTAGCATCACAAATCCTTTTCTTATCTCTGAGAGGAAAAAAAAAACAGGAACTGGGGAGTAAACAATCACGTCAAAAGAAAAGGGTCCTACGGGTATGTAAGTGAAAGTTTTTGTTAAGCGTGAAGTATTTCTTATACTGCATTTATTCGATAGAAAACAACGTTTTCGTTACATGGCTTCGGGGCATGTAAAATAAATTAGGTTTTAGAGTCGCATAACCTTCCATTTAAAATTTTATTTTCCAACATGTTCCTTCATATTTAATTTTCGCAAGCCATAAACTTCAGTATGTTACAAAAAATGGGGGGGGGGGGGAGCTATTTTCTACTGTGTGTTGGGGGCATTTTTTACGTAACAACTTGAAATTTGTCAATTTATGTAGCGGCACCATGGGTAAATTATTGCTGCTAATCTTGGAGAAATGCAGTAAGAAAAGCAAGGTGTAAAATTTTGTGGTGGATTTTTATGAATGACCATTTTGTGAGTATTTTTCATTCTGATATATCAGAGGTGATCATAAAATTTCAGGGAATAAAAATTCACACTCATCTCCATGAGGAAACACAGCATGAACGATTCTATTTTAAACACTAAGACTTCCAAGGTGCCCAGAGGGAAGTCAGAACTTGATATCACAATCAATACTTGAATTTTTCAAATACTACAGATTATTTGAGCGAATTGTTTCTACAATTGCTGTCCTAAAAGTCATTGATTTTGACTGCATCGTCAAGAGATCTACGGGATTTATGCATTCAATTGAATTTTATGATTAACGAATGTAAGCTGTTATAAGGGATATATTGATAGTGAGTTTCAGATAGTGATATGAATACTACAGCGTAGCTTAGACCTATTGTGAGACATGCTATTAAGAGTAAATATGTATGCATTTAATTTAATTTGTTTAGCTTATGATAGAAACACCAGTTTAATAATTCTTATAAAGGACAACAACTGAACAAAATGGGAGAAAAATCATGTTTATTGTAATAACAAAGTTGATATATTTTAATATTTACAACTTAATAACGTCTAAAGCTTTATTCAAAATATTTTTATATAAAAGTTATTTTACTTTCTAAAATAATGGCTACTTATAATTGCAGTGCAGTTAACGTAACTTGTTTTTGAAAGATCTAATAGATTTTATAATATCAAGGCAACGTTATATGACACATAGCACCAAAATTAGTGAAATAATTTAGAAACTGGAGTATCCTTTAAACTTTCCCTGAAAAGTACATGTTTCTTCAGTTTAAATGCTATAATGTTTTAAGTTAATGCAATTAATCCTCAAACCGTATCAAATTGACTTTTTCATAAGGAAGAAAAACCATATTCTCTTGTGAAAATTGAAGGGAACTTGAAAAGAAAGAGCTATTATGATATCTTAAATGTTTTGTCCGTATGTTTTTAAAAATTTTTTTTGGGGGGAGGGGGAATTCATGTGACAGTTACTTACTGAAGATATCACAGAGAAGATATACAGAGTTTTGTTTTGTGGTTAAAACACTGTTATGCCAGGTAAAATAATATTCCTAAAGCTGAACAGCACTATAACGAAGAATGTCGTTATATTCCTTTTAGGTTACTAAATTAACGTTAAATCTTAGTTAAATTAATTAAATACCTCAATTTGCTAGTTTTCCTAATAGTCACTTGCTTACTTTAACTTGGTAAAAGTGTTTGAAAAATAGCACAGTTTAATTTTTTTGTTGGTCCCCCCAAAGTGTGGGAATCTCGCTGGTTATCTTTAAGCTTAAGCTATTTTTGTGTTCTGGGAACACTCTTTACAATCGCCACATCTGGGAAAATAGCCCATTAAAATCAGTCCGTTTCTTTTGAAAATGCCCTGTGGATCTTTAGAATTGGATTCCTTTTATATATCGGCTAAGTTTCTAAAGAGCGGATATTTAGACTTCCGGCAGTACGCTTAAATTGCACTGTTATTGATATTTAAAGCCGCCGATAATTTAAAGCCGTTCATTAATTTAAATTTGCCGATCGACTGTCACCTTCTTAAATCACTGACAGCCTTATCCATCTGTTAAAAAGCTTCCGGGCACTTGCTAGCCGTGGGAATCTGGCCACGTGGGTAAGAGAAGACACTTGCTAGTTCTCTCCTTCTCTCTTCCAATTAAAAATTGCGCCTCCTACGTCACTTGAAGGCTTGACCAATAGGGTGTTTGCACCATTCGCGCTCTTCGCCGTTGGCGTTTGTATTGTTCCGTTTTTGGCGATAAATCGCTCTACCCTGTTCTACCGGCTATTCGTACGGGAGGAGCAAAAAACTGTCCGCCGATCCTATACGCTGTCTCTCAGCTACTTTTCCCTACGTTTGTGTGGCTTGGCGATTTTTCTACTGTTCCTGTAACCCCTCTCCCCTGACTTCTCCTGCTTCCTCGGTGGAAAAAATTTAGAGTTAGCCATATATTTTTTCGCCTGAGAGTAGTATCTCTTAAAATTTGGCTTTAAAAAGCTCACGGCAGACTTGGCTTTGCCATTTTCTGTCTTTGGAAGCTATGGGTAATTAATTTGTGTTAGCTCATCTAAATGTCTGAGTTTTAGACCTGAACTGTCATTTTTTTTTATTATAAGCTAATGTAAGCTTAGAGCTATTTTTGTAAACTTTTATATATTATCCAGACAGAAGAATATATATTTTTTTCTTATATGAAATGCTTTGAAAGATTATTTTAGCTTACAAGCTTCTTCAGGCTTTTTTATGCTAACATTACAAGTGCTTACCTGTACCTTTTTTTACGATCAATGCAAAGTTTGTACTATAATATCAGACGTTGACGTGCTAGTCTGAACTTGGGTTATCGCCCCAAACATAGTGTACTTCCATCTTGTACGACACCGTCCTACTGATTGATGTACGGAGGAATCATCTTCTAGCACCTTTGATTTTTTTACTGGAAGACTCTTATCATCCTGCCGAACTGTCGGTCTCCTTCTTCAGTAGACGAAACTTTTGTCGTGCTGCAGTGTATCGTGCCGTGTAGAACTTTTGTCCTCAAATGTACTCCTCCAGATATCTTCGGGACAATTCTTTATTATTCTACATTATAGACTGATGTCTCAGCAATATTGTTTCTTCGATCTTGAGTGATCCCGTTTCTTCATTAAGACTTTCAGAGTCCATTTAGACTGATCAATGACTCCACCAATTTAGTCAACAGTACAGAATTCAACTGTACATATGGTGCTTTTCGACCTGGCACTGTTCAACGTCAACAAGCTGGTAAATAATTTTCTAATTTATTATGTTATATTTACATGATTAATTTTTACATTTCATATTATGCAAGCACAAATTTTTCTTATATATATTGTTGTATCATACCATATATTGCAGTATTTAAGTGTGTAGTACCATAATTTTTTTCTCATTATTTTTAAATATTTTTCCTCGTATCAATTGCTAAGGTGTTTATTTGTTAGTCAATAATGGCTACTAAGACCAAATTTTCAATGTAATGTTACTTCATATGATGGAGATCCTGATCTGCTTGAATTCTTTTTCGACCAGCTAAACGACATAAGAAACTTAAACAGGTGGTCAGATCAGCAAATTCTCACCTTATTAAAATCAAAACTTATTGGCAATGCCCTCAAGTTTTTCATTAGTTCAGCGGATGCTAAAAATTGCACGACGCTTGAGCAGATGAAACAAGTTTTCAGGAATTTTGTCCAACCAGCCAACACCCATTCATTACGTGTGGCTGTTAACAACATAAAACTAATGCCTGGTGAGACGGTTAAAAATTTAGCGCATCGCTTAGATAACCTAGTTAGGAAGGTGCATCCTTCAATAACTGAAAAAATTCAATTAGATTCTATAAAATTTAACCATTTAATCAATGCCCTACCTGCCAGCCATAAACTAAAGATTTTAGAGAGTGGTCTGGACTCGTTTGATGAAGCCATTAAGAAAGCTCAGTTATAACAGGACATTCAGATCCAGTCTGAAGTTCTCATTCCATCCACATCTTCTCAGCCATCGTACTCTGAATTAATTGCTGAGGTTAATTCCTTAAAATCACAAGTGGTTGAATTAAGAAATCCCACTTTGCTTGCTAATGACTCTAATAATAATACTAACGTTAACAGTACAAATTTTAGGTCAAATAGACCAGTCCCTCACAGACCACACTCTAAAACTTTTAGAAATAATCCTTTGAGGAGAAATATGATATGTCATTTTTGTGGAAAAACAAACCACCTCATGAAAAATTGTTATCAATTTAAAAACATGCTGTCTGCAAGATCTGTTGAACAAAATTCTGTGAAAATTGGTAGAGGTCGTGTAAGACCCAATACTTATTTTAATCGCAGAGGGAATCGCAATAACTTGAACCCTCGTGCAAATGCTTATGTACCTGCTAATGACCAAAATAATAATTTAAACTAGGAGTGGAGTTTCCCAATACTGAGATGAAAAATTCCATACGTAATAATGATAATGTCTACTCTCAGTACCTTTTTGAGGATGATTTCCCTCATGTCTTAAATATTGATGATAATAATTCTTTCTTTCCCTTGCCTTTGGTGTACACACATTTAAATCGTAACAAATTAATCTCTTTGGTAGACTCAGGGTCCAGTCTATCACTTTTCTATGAAACTATTTTTCAATTAATTAAGTCTCAATGCAAGTATAGGTTAATTTCTCGAGCAGTAACTATTAAAACTCTAAATTCTAACTTAAGATACTCTGCTTGTGTTGAATTATTTTTAAAATTTTCCAGAAAGTCATTTAAACATACATTTTTCTTAACTGATTTATCTTCTTCTAAATTAATATATTAATTGGCTATGACTTTCTTAATAAATTTAATGTAATTATGGACCACAACATTAATGCCTTAAAAATCAACGGGGAAACTATCCCATTTATTCAAAATTCTTTTGACAATTCTTGTCACTTAAATTCTACAGTTACTGTTTCTCCTATTCTTAATGCTCCTAATTATGTTGCCTGTAATAATGAAATTAATGATAATATTATTGAACAACCTTCTAATTTTGTGTGTGATACTACACCTGAGTGTCTTGTCAACCAAGGAAATAATTTAACTTCATAGCAATTTTTCATATGATAATGATACTATTATTTCTAATGCCATGTGTTTTAATATACAGAATAACCATTTAAATCATGACAAAGTTTTTACATGTGATGCCAATGATAATTTAAGTGATATGTCATCTTGTGTTGTACTATTATGTGAGAAGGTAAAATTGGAAAGTAATTCTAGCAAGTATGTTAAAGTTAAAACTAATGCAAATTTTAATGAGTGTATGTTCATACCTGAGGATAAAAACCAATTCATTTGCCATCCATCGTTACATGTACTTGATCCTACTCAGGACTCTACCTTAAATCAATTCTACATATTTTTGGAAACTAAGCATGATATGCAAGTTCATTTGAATAAAGGTTCTGTGATAGGTCATGTTTTTCAGTCCGACTTAATCGACAAACCTAATGTTAACTCTGCTGATGAAACTGATTCTAATTTTGATTTTAATTCTTCCTTTGATAATACTGAGCACTTTGCTAATTTCATTACTGCCACTCCTGATATTTTGCAGAAGAGAAAGGAAATGCTTTCTTCATCTGATTTTCAACTTCAACACCTTACTAATGAACAAAAGCAACAATTTTTGGAAGTTTTATTGACTAATTATGCTGCCTTTTCTAAGGAAGTGTCCACTTTGGGACATACTGACAGAGTTAAACCCCATATTTCCCTTAATCAAAATTTCCCAATTAGGACCCTTCCTTTTCCTATTCCACAAACTTTACAGCAAACTGCTTTGGAACAACTCAATGAGATGCAGTGTGCTGGTATAATTGAGAGAGGTAATGGTGAATGGGCATGTCCTATGCTTATGGTTAAGAAGAAATCTCTTGATCCATCTGCCCCACCAACTTTTAGGCTTGCTTTAGATCTTCGGTTACTAAATTCTGTGATAAAATCATCCTCCTACCCCCCTCCCCAAAATTTCAACAATAATTTCCAACTTATCTAAATTTAAATACTTCTCCACCCTTGATTTCGGAAACGCCTATTGGCAAATAGATCTTCCTACAGATCTCCAAAAAATTGTCGCTTTTACTACTCCTTTTGCTTCATATTTTTCTAAACGTGTTCCTTTTGGTCTTAAGACAGCGGCAAGTACCTTTCAAAATTTAATTGATAATGTACTGGAACAGGTAAACCTGCCAGGTCTTTTTGCTTACCAAGACGATCTTGTTATTGGTACTAATTCTTTTGAAGAGTCTATTTCAAAAATTTCTAAATTACTGCAGGTTATTTCAAAATTCAATCTCACTCTTTCTCCTCATAAGTGCTCATTTCACAATACTACTATTGATTTTCTAGGATTTAAAATTAAAGATAATACTATATTCCCTATTGATAACAACATTACCAAAATCACTGCTTTTTCTGTTCCTAATTCAAAACGACAGGTCAAAGATTTTTAGGAGTGTCTGGTTTTTATCGCACATTAATTCCAAATTTTGCAGCTCTCACTCAACCATTAATCGACATTACTTCATCAACAGTAAAATTTGTTTGGTCTGCTTATCTTCAAGAATGTTTTAACAAACTTCAATCAATATTGTTTTCAAAACTTTTTGTAAAATTACCCATGTGGGATCAGGATTTCTATTTAAATTCTGATGCTTCTAATGTTGCTATTTCTGGTATCTTAATGCAAAAATTTGATGATCAACTGTTACCCATTTCATATTATAGCAAATCACTTAAATTTGGTCAGAGAAATTACTCTACATTAAAAAAAGAACTGTTTGCACTATATCAATCTATTATAGCATTTAAATATTACTTGTATAATAGAAATTTCACTGTTTTAACTGATAATAAACCTCTAATTAACTACAAGCATTCCTCGTCTCCTACTGATATAGTTACCAGATGGTTACTCGAGATGAGTGAATATTCAATTACTTATCAGCATATTCCTGGAAAACTTAATGTGTTAGCTGATTATTTTTCTCGCCTTGACTGTGAACCTCCATCTCAAAATTTGTTAACTAATCCTAATATTGTTGATAGTAATGATGCTTTACCTATTACTTCTGTAAATGCAATTAGTACTGACCCTATTCAAAATTCTCCAGCTTCTCCCATCATTAATGATCCTCCCCTTGAAATTTCTATTTCCACATTTTTGGCAGAACAGAGTAGGGATTCTAAATTAACCAAAATTATTAATTATCTAAATCAACCCCACTCTGCTAATTCCTCAAAATTTACTGATTTCTATATTCATGATGCTTCCAAATTATTATGCTGGGATAAATCCAAAATTAATACTAATTCGCATATAATTGTGGTTCCTCATTCTTTAAAAGTTAAGGTACTCAAAATTTGTCATGTGTCTCATTTTGGCATTGAGAAGACATATGATTTTGTAAAAGCTCGCTATTTTTGGCAGGGTATGTATGTTGATACGCTGAATTTTGTAAAATCATATCACCTTTGTTCTATTAATAAGCCTCACACCATCGTATCAGCACCCTTTCAGGCTAATCCCATTCCCACTTTACCTAATGAGGCACTGTCTGTGGACATTCTTGGTCCACTAAAAAATAACGCTTATGTTTTGACCATTATTGATCTTTTATCGAGGCATTTAGAGCTTTTTCCTCTTGTCAAAATTACAACGGAGGCAGTCACTGAGTGTCTTTTAGCTTATATTTGTAAATTTGGCAGACCTGCATTAATACTAACTGACCTGGGTACTCAATTCACTTCAGATATTTTTACTACCTTTACTAAGACCATTGGTATCAAATTGAATCACACTACGGTGGGTAATCCAAAATCGAATGCTATTTGTGAAAGGACTAACCTTTCTACTAAATCAACTATTAATTGTTTGTTACAACAAAGGGTTACTTTTAAACATGCTGTATTAATCCATCAGCATCTGTACAATGCTTCTCACCACTCTTCGACTGACTTTTCTCCCTTTTTATTACATTTTGGAAGAGAGATTGCACTTATATTTGATAATTTTAATTATAAAAAATCTGTGGTACAATTAGACAAACCTTAATTTTTCAACAATTTGTTTAAAAATATGTCTGATATACAAAATATAGTGTATAAAAATTTAATGGATAAACGCCTGATTCAAAATACTAAGCAACATCAACAGGCAAAATTACGTGAACTTTCTCCAGGTGATATTGTATATGTGAAATCTAAAAACAGATATAATAAGAAATTTTCTGGTCCTTTTGAAGTGGTTAAACGTCACTCTCTAGTAACTTATTCTATAAGGCTACTGTCTAATTCTCTCGCTCCTATCAGTAAAATCCATATTGATCGTTTGCACTATATTCCAGCAAGAAAACTTCATCTCGGGGATTCCCCTGATACCCCTTTAATGTTTGCCCAACCCCCTCCTACTCAGCAAAATAGGTATTTCTTAAGGTCTACAGTTTTACAGTGAGTTTTTTTGGTAATATGTTAGAACTGTACAGCTAACATATCTCTTTTCTTTCCTTTCAATGCTGGCATTGCTTAGGAAAATTTTTTCTCCCACTGTATTTCTGTTTCCTTTAGTATATATTTATTTACTTCATTATTCAAATTTCATAATCTTCTGTAAATCTACAATGATACTTTAAAATTAGGAATAATCATAAACTGTAATTTACTTAATTGAGTTCAAATTTAATTGATAAACTTTAAGATAATGAATTTCTTCATAAAATTGTTAACTTCAACTTGACTTTAATAAGGATATCTGGTTGTGTTCTCACTGTCTGTCAAATGATGACAGCATCTGTTGCAAAGCATGTGTAAAATTCACTGCAAATAAGCTACAACTTATGAATGTTCACCATTAATGTAATTATCTAATGTATTTGTTTATTTCACTTATTACTTACCTTATCACTTACAAGTGTGATCTATTGCATACTTTCTTCAGTCGTTGATTTTTTTTCTTATTACTATAAATATATTAATTTGGTTTCTATTATACATATATATTTTTTGGGTTGTAATGGTTTTCATATGGTATTGGTATGAGTAGGCATTGAAAGTAAACATTAATAGTAGGCATTGATACTAATCATTAATAGTAAATATTGACAGTAGGCATTGAAACAATTAAATATTGAAAGTAAACATTGATATTAAACATTGATATTAAACATTGGTAGTAAATATTGATAATAAGCATTGATACTAAATAGTGATAGTAGGAATTGAAACTTTATCATTGACAGTTATTCATTGACAATTATTATATTAGTATTTTTTTTTATTATTTTCACTGTCACATTTTTTATTGTATTGTCACATAAATCTATTTTACTGTATATAATATTGACATTCATGGTTATGTGCTCAGGTGATATGTTATCTATAGATATATTATTTGATGTGAAATTTATTCATTCAATTTGATTGTTTGATGAATTTATATAATAGCAAAACATTTTTACCAACTACTTCTATATTCACAAACTTTAGTGTAACATTTAATCCTCTTAGGATTTTCATGCGTTAAACATTCCATCCAAACGCACAATTGAAATATGACCATATTTCCTTCATTTTTTTAAGTTATTTTTCTTTGTATTACCTCATCTTGTCCATTTTCACAGTTTGTATTATTACCAATTATGACTATCCTAGACTTCATGTTCACTACTACTTTCCTTTTTATATTTTTATTGTTGTTAGTTCCATAGCCCTAATTTTTTTGGCAATTTAGTGAGATGTACTCTAGTTCTTCAAACCACTTTCATTTTCAATTTTTTTTATTATTTTTTCATTTTCACTTTTCCCCTAGAGTAATATTGCTACTTTGTTGTTTTCCTTTTTTTTTTGTAAAATTAAATTTCCACACACAAGATAGGACGTCACCGACCTTCTTGGGACAGTCTCATGTACTTTCTTTTGTCCGAGGAAATGTATGTAATTCCAGCTCTGTTTTGTATGTTGGATGATCTTTTGATCAAATTTAATTTTATTTTTAACCATTCAATTGAAGTTAGGAATTTACTAAAGGCTAGGTGTCCTAGTCAATTCTTCCTTTTTGCACAGCTTTCCCCCATGCGTGGAGTCTGTCTTGCTGCATACTTTTTCTTAGGCTTCAGGTGTCATAATCCTTCGCGGAAACATTACTGATCCTAAAGTAACTCATTTTGACTTTTTGTTTCTTCTGTTATTCTTTTGTACCCAACTGCATGAAACTGACAGTTTGTGGTTACACTTTATGCATCCAATTAATTATTTTTTTTAGCTCACACTTTTTGTAAAGCATGCATGTCCATAAACAAACTGTGTTTATGTTGTATTTCAGAGCCAAAGGGCCTGAGTCAGAGCCAAATAGCCTGATAAATATTTTTGTTGAGTGAAATTTTTCATTACCCTTTTATGGTGTGTTTTTATTATTGATTAAGTAGCTTGCAAGATTCGAGTTCCCATATCTCTGGTAGATTAAGTTGTAAAGTCCTCCTAGAATCATTCGCTTGTTTCGTGGGAACTCTTGTTAGCTCAAGTTACGAGAATTATATTTATGTTAAGTCACTCTGTGTGAAGCACTATGATGCATATAAAACACTATGATGCATATAAAACACTATGATGCATATAAAACACTATGATGCATATAAATCAATATAATGCATATAATAATATGATGCATATAATGTATTATAGTGATTTGTATTTTGAATATATGGTTTACAACAATTTCGAATTTTAAGTTTTCAAGAACCATGATTATAGGCAAATGTCCCTTTAAGTACACATATATATATCTCAAGATTGTATACTTAATTTTTTCATGTTACATTATTTTTTGCTACCAAAATGAATTTTATTTTCACTTATGCACGAATGTAAATAGATTTATTGTGATTTTAACTGTCAAGAATTAGTGAAAGTATTCATCATTACATTATTGAATTGTACTACCATCATCTTTTGCTGTAGGTATGATCCTTTATTTTCCATTTATACTATGTGTTATGATACTTTATTTTTTTCATATGTACTGTGTTTGTTACCCACATCAAAGTGGAAGTTTGTCAAAATTTTTTCCATCCTTGGATAGGAGGGAGTGTCTATGACGAAGAATTTCGTTATATTCCTTTTAGGTTACTAAATTAACGTTAAATCTTAGTTAAATTAATTAAATACCTCAATTTGCTAGTTTTCCTAAAAGTCACTTGCTTACTTTAACTTGGTAAAAGTGTTTGAAAAATAGCACAGTTTAATTTTTTTTGTTGGTCCCCCGAAGTGTGGGAATCTCACTGGTTATCTCTAAGCTTAAGCTATTTTTGTGTTCTGGAAACACTCTTTACAATCGCCACATCTGGGAAAATAGCCCAGTAAAATCAGTCAGTTTCTTTGAAAATGCCCTGTGGATCTTTAGAATTGGATTCCTTTTATGTATCGGCTAAGTTTCTAAAGAGCGGGTATTTAGACTTCCGGCAGTACGCTTAAATTGCACTATTATTGATATTTAAAGCCGCCGATAATTTAAAGCCGTTTATTAATTTAAATTTGCCGATCGACTGTCACCTTCTTAAATCACCGACAGCCTTATCCATCTGTTAAAAAGCTTCCGGGCACTTGCTAGCCGTGGGAATCTGGCCACGTGGGTAAGAGAAGACACTTGCTAGTTCTCTCCTTCTCTCTTCTAATTAAAAATTGCGCCTCCTACGTCACTTGAAGGCTTGACCAATAGGGTGTTTGCACCATTCGCGCTCTTCGCCGTTGGCGTTTGTATTGTTCCGTTTTGGGCGATAAATCGCTCTACCCCTGTTCTACCGGCTGTTCGTACGGGAGGAGCAAAAAACTGTCCGCCGATCCTGTACAACTGTCTCTCAGCTACTTTTCCCTACGTTTGTGTGGCTTGGCGATTTTTCTACTGTTCCTGTAACCCCTCTCCCCTGACTTCTCCTGCTTCCTCGGTGGAAAAAATTTAGAGTTAGCCATATATTTTTTGCCTGAGAGTAGGATCTCTAAACATTTGGCTTTAAAAAGCTCACGGGGAGACTTGGCTTTGCCATTTTCTGTCTTTGGAAGCTATGGGTAATTAATTTGTGTTAGCTCATCTAAATGTCTGAGTTTTAGACCTGAACTGTCATTTTTTTGATTATAAGCTAATGTAAACTTCGAGCTATTTTTGTAAACTTTTATATATAATCCGGACAGAAAAATAAATATTTATTTTCTTATATGAAATGCTTTGAAAGATTATTTTAGTTTACCAGCTTCTTCAGGCTTTTTTATGCTAACATTACAAGTGCTTACCTGTACCTTTTTTTTACGATCAATGCAAAGTTTGTACTATAATATCAGACGTTGACGTGCTAGTCTGAACTTGGGTTATCGCCGCAAACATAGTGTACTTCCATTTTGTACGACACCGTTCTACTGATTGATGTACGGAAGAATCATCTTCTAGCATCTTTGATTTTTTTACTGGAAGACTCTTATCATCCTGCCGAACTGTCGGTCTCCTTCTTCAGTAGACGAAATTTTTGTCCTGTTGCGGTGTATCGTGCAGTGTAGAACTTATGTCCGAAATTATACTCTTCCAGATATCTTCGGGACAATTATTCATTATTCTACATTATAGACTGATGTATCATCAATATTGTTTCTTCGATCTTGAGTGATCCCTTTTCTTCATTAAGACTTTCAGCGTCCATTTAGACTGATCAATGACTCCACCAATTTAGTCAACAGTACAGAATTCAACTCTACAAGCACATAGTGTTAAGAGTTGCTTGACATTGTATAAAACATTTTCAATTATTACGATTTTAAAAATATGTATGAGAGTTGAAATCATTGTCAAACAAAATCAAGATAAAACCAAAATGATGAAACGCACATAGCTTATTGTTTGTCAATGTTCCTCACGGGTATTAAATAACTATTCTAAAATATGAAATATTGTGAGTCATCTGATTTTTGGTTCGATGTGGGTTAGGATCCTCATAAAATTTTCATGCAGAAAAGATTTTCGATAATAAGCAGAAATTCGAGCAAAAGATAATTGGATCCCGTAGATTTTGATTTTTTCTAAAAAATAATAACACAAATAGAAATATCTTGATACAAGTCAATTATTTTATCATGTTAGTCTTTCAGAAATTTCTGTTACATTCGCAGGAAGTTCAAAGTTCCCACTTCTGGTCAAATGAAAGGTCTGATCCTTTCGAATGATAATATATACAAATAGTGTTGTGCTTTGGATTTTTATTAATCATGTCATTACCTTTAAGATTATAAAACATGGCGAAATTTATGAATATTTTCCTATCTCTTATTCAATTCATCGAACAACGAGCTCTGGTGAAAATAAATAGTGTGAGACTGTAATCAACTCTGATCTAAATAATTCAAATTTCACTTTATCGTGATGATCTGGTGTTATCATGTAACGTTCTCGGATGATCTAGAGCAAATAGGATTTCTATAATTTTTCCCTTGTGTCTGGAGGAGCATTCTTTCCAACTGTTACTGACTGGCACCTTCCGGTAAGCCCATTAAACCTCAAATCCTTTGTTTCTCGTTTGGGTGGTAGAGAATGACTCTACAAAATCTGTACCTTTCGTAATCTATCCAATACATGCCTTACTGACTAAAAACAAATAAATCCTTCCAGAGAAAAATTTGATCATGAGAGATAATAGAAATTTTACTCCAGCAAGGCGAATTTCAGCCAAAATTTATATTTTGAAAATATTAGTTCAATAAATACTTTCGAAAATTCCATACACTTAGAAAAAATTCAATATATAAAGAGGCTGTTCACACATTTTTTAGACGATGTATATTGTATTCACAAAACTAAATTACATAAAATTCTTGTGTTTTAAATGTTCTATTTGGCATCCCTTATTCTGAACTATCTTTCGACACCGCAATTTCCAGGATAATAATGCCTTTTGAAGTGTCAGAAGAGGTATTCTATCCCATTCATCCTGAACAGCTTTCCAGAGTCCTGTAAGGGTTTTGGGACGATGTTTGGATAATGCAGATTTTAAAAGTCCGAAAGCACAAAAATCCATAGGTGATACATCGGGAGATTTAGTAGGGATATCAGTGAAGGGTATGGCCTTGATACCAGTTTTTTGTTCCATTTCTTTTAGGAAATTTACAGTGGATTTTTATGTGTGACTGCTAGCTTTGTCCTGATGGAGTCTCACAGATTGATGGCACTGTGGGTAAAACGATGGTATTTCATTCAGATAAATTGGCGATAAAATATGTTCCTGATAGTATTTGGAGTTAATCTTGACATTTTTTTCCACTCTCTTTATTTTTAATTGCCACTATAAGAAAAACTAGCAACAATCCTGAATCCCTTAGAAAAACTTTCTTTCGATTCTTTGAACCATGTACTTAAATTTTTTTCTCCCCTTTTATGATAATAAATGGCTCTTTTTTTGTTGCAATCATTTAAATACACCCATGATTCATCTATTGTGACAATTGTTTTCCATTTTTCTTTGGATAAGTGTTTCTCATATAGAATTCTGCAACGTGTCCTGCGTACAGCGATATGATTTGGAAGAAGACGCTGAACATTGCGTTTTTTTCGCTTTCTTAAGATTTAAATCAACGTTTATCATTTTGTTTACAGTGGACACCGAGCATTTTAATGATTTTGCAACAGTCCTTTGACTAGGAGGATTTTCTTTTAACATTAAACAACGTACCTTTGCAATAGTCGAAGATGTCCGTTTTTTCCTTGGATACTTGTTTGGAATTTTTGTCCCACTTGAGGTTCCAATTTGACGTTTCTTTCCTTTCTTGTTGACGATATTACCTATCAACGCTTTAGATATCACAAAACCATGACTCTCACATCGTTTTTGGATAACGGAGTATGCATATTTCTCTTCGGAAAGAGCATAAATGTAGCCTTTGAATCACTGCTTTGTTGAAAACGCCATTTTGAATAAAAACAAAACTTTCAAGCCGCAGACGATAATTTTGACTTTTAAAAACATAGTACAATTGCAATTATTAATTTTGTAGCAAACGATTCTTTATTACCGCTTACCAAAATCGTCTAAAAAATTTGCGAACAGCCTCTGTATTTTAAGTTAAATCCATGGATCAAATTAAAAAACTAAACACAGTATTTTTTATTATTATTATATATTTTTTTAAATGTTAAAGGAACATAAAAATCATAGAGAATATTGCAGTAGTACTTATCTAATTACAAAGAGCAAGAAAGATGAAAAAGTCATTGATGAAACCAACTAGTCACTGAACACTTCAGAAATTTCTTTTCCGTGACATTCTTGAATGTATTTTCGAACAGTGCCTTTTTAAACTCGAGCAGCAATCTGCCATCATGTGCATATCCCATCTTCCTTGGTAGTGGTCCTCCATAGTTTTAATATCCTGGTGAAATCTTTCACCTTGTTCCTCACTGGTGTCTCCTAAATTTTCAGGAAAATATTCAAGTGGCTGTGTAATAATGCTCAAGTTAACTAAAGTGAACTGAAACTAGTTAGCATCCTGTTTACCAGTTCAACATAGTTTTCAGCTTTGCATTAGCCCAGAAAATTTCCGACAACTGCAACAAATGAAGTACAGGCTTTTCGCTCAGCCTCATTCATGGAATTTATGAAGGCAGGATCCTTAATGTCTTATTTGTGTTATTTGTGTTCAAATATTTCTCGTTAATTTTTCCCATACTCAACTTAGGCATTTTTTACTTTTTATATGCAAATCATGATCCGTTCGTATCAAGAGCTTTTACAAACTTCTTCATTAGACCCAGCTTGATATGCAATGAAGGAAAGATGATTTTTCTTCGTCCAACTAAGGGGCCATTAATGACATTATTTTCCCCCAACGTCCATGTTTTCACTCATAGGCTACTCTTTTCTTGTGGATTTTGTCTCTGCTATCCCAGAGGCACATGATGCAAGATATTTGATGTAGCCACTTTGCTGTCCAAGGAGAAAATTTACCATTTTTAAGTCCACACAAATCACCCATTGATGTTCATGATACTTTATCTTCTCCAAAACCAAAGCTATGGTGTCATATTCTTCTTTCATTTTCGTTGAGTGAGCATTTGGTATTGAACCATATTTGTTCCCATTCTGTAGAAAGACACATTTCAAACTTTGCTTTGAGCTGCCAATAAATAGGTGCCAATCATCTCGGAAACATTCAGGAAGACCCTGTGGCGTCACGACAAGTAGTAAGAGGTTTCTCTCTGAGGCATTTTGAAGAAATTTCACAACTATTGATCCATACCAAAGAAAGACAGAGTTCTAATTAACAAACGAAGGCCAAATTTTTAAAACAAAAACTTAACAAGTAGATTTATTTAAAAAAAGAATTAAACATTAAACACTTCCGACATAATCACTTAATTTACGTGCACATTCACAAATGCACGCCCCAGGGCCCATTCTCGGCCCAACAACACAGGAGCCTAGCAAAAACACGTCTATCCCGCTCGGATTTTATACAGCGTCTTCCCCCAATGTCTGGATTTTCAAAAGGGGTGGGGGGGCCGGCAGATTATCGGCTGACAGCATCTTCTTAGACGCCGAACTTTATTACATTGCCGAAACGTTAATATGACAGCTTTAGTGGCTGCATCTGTGAGGAAAACGGTTTGTAATCCCCCCACGTGTTCCGAACTGTTGGAACCGAACAACACATTCCTTGAAAAACACACAGCTGTGTTTCAAGCCTTTGTGGGGTCTCGGGAAAAAATAAGACCCTATTTCCAGTACACTACAGCTCCTCCACGCTCCAGGAAACTTTTTCTTCGCAGACGAAAAAGTTTGTCCGTCGACCACACCTACACCACCAATAGCACAGTTTGTGCACCGGCATACAGAGGAGTTGAAACAAAATCACATAGCACCACCTTTAACACTGAAGTTGCAACCAAAATTTAACAAAGCGCATAACCAAAATCTTGAAAATTTATTTACCTATTAAATTCGCGTTCAGTGCATTTATTTTGTACGGGATGTCATTTTCAATAAAAACAATTAAATTCCATAAATCAATATTCATTCACTGATAAGAAACAAAAATAATACTAATAAACACTTAAATACACATACCAAAATACAACAATCATATACCTTTCTATTGCATGAAAAAAAATCAATTTAATAACACATACAAGCAATACAAGGTAAATCAACCTCCAGTGTATTTAATCTGGATTTTCAACATGGGCTATCCACTTACTAATAATTAAAAAATACAAAAATGTGATGCCCATGTGAACCACAGGTTGATGCATAGTGCAACTCATTCCAGGCTTACAACCCGAAACGAAATACAAGTCAATCAAGCTCACGACCGACCGATCTACCTCTGAAATCAACCCTTTACTCTTTCTCATCACCTCTCCCGACGCAAGATGTTTACTCCCTAACCCGAAAGAAAAACCGTAACTCTCAGGATTGAACCATTTGTCCCTTTCAGGTAACAATGATCTCTTAACCGAAATTTCAGCTTCTAAAACGACCACTGAATTCGCTATCTTTATCCCTATCGCTATCTCCTCTCCCACATTCCTTTCCAAACTTAACACCCTTTTACCCTCATATTCTTCACCTTCTCTCATATCCATTATCCCTTTTTCAATTCCGAAATTTCCTAACTCTCCCGGGATCACTAACAATTCTCCTAAGTCTTTGTTCTTATCTTTCAAACGCGAGTCGGGTTCATCGGGTTCATCGACCTCCTGCCCTAACAGTAAACTTTCGTTCCTTTCCCCGCAACTCTGCTGGCCTTTCTGAGATTACCCCCGAATGTTTTCAGAACACCGCAAGGGTACTCCCTCATTTTCCTGTGTCGTAATTTTTCCCGACTCAACTAGACTTTCCCCTTTCGTCTCCACCCAAATTCGCGGAGCAGGGTCCGCTCTCCGACTGTTTTCACAGCAAAAATCTACCTCTTTCTTCTCGGACTGAGAACCTATTTTTCCCCCGGACGGCTTTTCCGCTTGCGGAATATCCGCAGATTCTACTTGAGTCTTCTTCCCCTCTTCCATTTGCTCAGAATCATAATTCCCTGTTTCCCTTACCGTATTCTGGGGATATTCTGGGGTCGCCAAACGGGCTTGAGATATAATTCGCGATTTTTCCAATTCGAAAATCCTATCTCTTCGCTCTTGTTCAATAGCAAAAATCTTTCTTTTTCTGCCCTTTTTTTTTCTTCCTCTTCTTGTCGTAACCTATCTCCCATAATGATTTCAAGAAAAACCCCTAACGAATTTCTCCTCGTAATTTGGACTACTCTCTATTAAATTTTTTAGATGGATTATTAATGCATCTGGGGTGGGCTGTTGACCCAACCTCATCGCCAAAATTTTCAAATCTGCCTTTCTCCCTTTACTGATGTAAGCCATTTTTACACACAAAATCAAACACAAATTTATAAGTACAGGTCAGGAAAATAAAAAAAATTAAAATTAGTAAAACACCTTCAATTAAATTTTCTTCGTTAAAGCATGTATTTTCCAATGGGATCATACACATAAACAAATAAAATACCAAAAAAATCATATATAACACTTTAGCTTAACTTTTCCAAATTGCAATAATAATTTTTCCAAAATCAAAACATTAGATTAACCTTTTTAACATTCAATGACACACAAAAACAATACTTCTACATAGCAAGTAGTTGACTTTTCGTTTATCCCGCTACTATAATTGAGATATACAGCTTGTATATTTTCCACAAAGGCACTAGTTTAGTCAACCTTTATTTAAAAAAAACTCAATTAATAACCAAGTAGCAAACGTTAAACAACACTTATACCGCTACAAGCATTAACCGGAATATACAGTTTGTATATACAACCCACAAAGGCACTGGCTTAGTTAACCTTTGAAAACAATTAGAAGCTTCTAATTAACAACGTTAGTTAACGTACAAAAACTCTCAATACATGCTTTAAAAAATTATCGAGAGAAACAAAAAAAAATACCACTGTATTTATTTTTTAAAACAAACAGTTTGTGACAGGTAGCTGACCCCAAAATATCAAAAAACTCAAATAATAACTGTTTAAAAAATTATTGAGAAAAAAAAATACCACTTGTATCTATTTTTTTAAATATTTTAAGCAATACAGCCAGGGTAGTTTTTATCCTCCACAAGAATTACAACCACTACTTGCATCATAGCTAGCTTAGTCATTCACACGTTACATATAAACACTACGGTTACAAAATAAACTACTTTTGTCCCTACAAAATAATTGCACTGATATGTATTTTTTCCAGCAATTCATCACAACTTAAAACTTAAAATTATTTCCGAAAAATACCTATCCAAAAAAAACAAAACAATGCAACTTTGAGTATCTAAAAGCAGTACTCCCCACTTTTTTGCAGGCCGACGGCGCAAGGGTCATCTCCAAACACAGCTCACACCGTTGACACATTCACTTCCAGAAGATCTTGACTACAACATAAAATACGCAGAAAACGAAACTCTGCATCAGATTGCGAAACACTCTCAATTTTAACTGAGCCGGGGAAAACACGGGCCAGAGACCTCTGAAAACACCCTCTTCTTGACCGCACTATGAAAAACACAGGAGCACAGAGGTACTATCGCGATTCCCCTACTGCGAAGCTGGGTCGATGACCTCTTAACTTTCGCGGAGCACTGCTATTCTTCAAACATCACTCCTTCGAAAAAGGAGAGGTTTTCCTCTGAACACTCCCCGGGAACCAAGAAAGAGTTGCAAATTGGCATACCGAACTCTGCTTTCAAAACGGATAACGTATCCGACCGCTGATCACCAATTAAGTTGTGGCGTCACGACAAGTAGTAAGGCTATTCTTCAATTAAGGCTATTCACCAATTAAAACAAAAACTTAACAAGTAGATTTATTTACAAAAAGAATTAAACATTAAACACTTCCGACATAATCACTTAATTTACGTGCAGATTCACAAATGCACGCTCCA
Source organism: Dolomedes plantarius (assembly GCA_907164885.2). Lineage (NCBI taxonomy): Eukaryota > Metazoa > Arthropoda > Arachnida > Araneae > Dolomedidae > Dolomedes > Dolomedes plantarius. The sequence goes on along the minus strand of OU015494.1, from coordinate 42,257,657 downwards.
GGGCCCATTCTCGGCCCAACAACACATGAGCCTAGCAAAAACACGTCTATCCCGCTCGTATTTTATACAGTGTCTTCCCCCAATGTCCGGATTTTCAAAAGGGGTGGGGGGGGCCGGCAGATTATCGGCTGACAGGATCTTCTTTGACGCCGAACTTTATTACATTGCCGAAACGTTAAGATGACAGCTTTAGTGGCTGCATCTGTGAGGAAAACGGCTTGTAATCCCCCCACGTGTTCCGAACTGTTGGAACCGAACAACACATTCCTTGAAAAACACGCAGCTGTGTTTCAAGCCTTTGTGGGGTCTCGGGAAAAAATAAGACCCTATTTCCAGTACGCTTACACCCATTTTTTCCAGGAGGACAAATTACGCATACTTGAATGTATTGAACAGAAAAAAATATTGATAGATAAGTGGATGTACAGTAAAATATAGATAAGTGGGTGTACAGCCTCATTTATCCAGCTCTCGTTGAACCGGATCTCCGGATCAGACTTGTAGACATTTTTATTTAATTTTTCAGATAATTTTTCACTATGATAGCAAGAACGTCACTACAAGTACGCCAAATATTCTCTTTTTAATTTGATTCAATGTGTAGTTCCCTCATAGATTGTACAATAAATTATGGTAATAAAATGATTTTTGTTGAGTTTAAGAAAACTTTACTAGACTTACCAATTCTTTGTCAAGACATGATGTGAAAATATTTAATTTTTTAATGTTTTGTAAACAATACTATGTAATTTTGTTACAAAACAAAGTAATTCTTCTTAGTTACTGATTTTGTATTGTTATTTCCCATATTACCCGGATTATCCGGATTTTTGATTGTCCGGATTGCCTGTGGTCCCAGTTAGTCCGGATAAACGAGGTTTTACTGTATCTGAAAAAGTAGAGCTGATAGAGAAAAACTGATTTCATATTTAGATTCAGCACCTCAAATATAGCTAAAATCAGTTCTAAAATCCTAGGCACCAAAAAAAAATGTTTTTTTTTGTAGCCCTGTGTTATCGGAGGAGAAGACACCTTTCTCTCCAAATATTCAATAAGTTTCAGATCAGGGAGTTGAGGTTCCCATATGCATGTAGTCCGCTAGAATGGTTTCCTAGACAGAAGAACTACCGAGTGTCCTGGGGAATGCCAATTGTACCACAGAGACACTACCATGCTTGACAATGGCCACCAAGTGTTCGATAAACACATACTCGGCCAATGGTAGGAGACGATGACCCATCCGACCAAATGACAATCATTTGGACTATAGCTTCGATGTTCCTAGAACCATGTGTCTCGTTTCCTTGCATTGGTGTCAGTAATGAGAGATATCTGGATTGCAGAACGACCATCAATACCTGCCCACAACTATTGCGTCAGTTATTTCCATCTGCAAGTTGTTGCAATCAGACATTTGCACATTAATTCTCACAACAGCTTATTCTACATAGACTGTTCTGCTACTGCGTAATGGTTGACTCTTGTACTTTCCCGTACTATAATCTCTTTGCAAAACTTAATAAAGATCACTCAATGTCTTCCAAGAATCTCCCCTAAATTATAAGAACCCCTATGTCTAGGTACTTTAAAAATTCTTTGTCTGTGGTGTATTCTTGAGTCGTGTCCATGTGTGTCATTAAGTAATATTCATACCTGGATATATCCATTATATGTTAATACTTGGACTAAAGAAACAATTGAAAATTTTGATGGCTTTGAATAATTGTTTTGGTCATTCCTCGGAGAAAATAATCAAAAACTAAAATCAGGAATATTTGATAGACCTTACATTCTTGTATCGAACTAAACTTGTTGTGAATAACTTTATAGCCTCTGCTTAGTGGAGTTCTTTTTCTGAAGTAAAAAACTAGACTAAACCCCTTCATAGAACTAGTTGAACAATTTGAGGCAAATCTGATTTCAAATATTGAAATTTCGGACACTTAATAGGAGCATTAATGCACATTTAAGGATATTTCTGTGTTTGCTGTGCAAAAGATGCTAAGTCCAAAATGGGCTAAAATGAGTTATCAAACCAGGCATGTTTGAAAAATTAAGAGCTACTACAGAGTACAGAAAGATAAGTCCTGTTCCCCTCCTAAATATTTTTATACATCAGAGAAAATTTGGGATATGTGAAACAAAACGCAAAGATGTTAGTGTTAAAGGGGTTATGTCCCAATCAAGGACTTAACACACTTTAATCAACAAAAATGAAATTGGAAAAATTTACTTAAAAAATAATTAAAAATTAAACTTAAAAAAACAGACTTTACAAAAGCCTTTTTTTTTCAATCCCGTTTTCTTAAAACTACGATTTTTGACTTGGCCCTCTTTGCACTGCAAACACGGATTTATATAACACGTTTTCAATGTGATGTATGAATAACTTTTGAAAATTTTCAATGATGCATTCAGTATCATTAACATGGCCAGTCTAGTTAAACCGATGTCATACTTTGCACTAAAACTCGTATAACATGAAGGGTGAGAAAAATAGAGTTGTCTAGAAAAGCTAACTGTACACTTTCATTGAGATGTCAAATAATTCCAAACAATTTAGTAAGCAATTTGTAATTTTAAGCTATACACAGTGCGTCAAATAAGTTTTAAGACTCGTCTCAGAGCGCAGGTTGTAATGGCGCTGTGAGTGTAAATGTGCATGTGTCATAACGTCCATCGTCTGCTGGTACACTGTCAACAAGTTGAGAGCATTTCATTAAGTAGTTGAGAGAAGGCGAGCATTCATTGCAGAAGTGAATTTTTTTCATGTTGATTTTTTAAGATGGAGCAAAGAGGTGTAATTAAATTTAACGCAAAACTTGGTAAAAGTGCTTAGGAAACATACCGACTCATGAAACAAGTTTACGGTGACTGTTATTTAAGTAGATCAAATGTTTTTGTGTGGCACAAACGTTTTTTGGACGGAAGAGATACGGTAGAAGATGATCAGCGTAGTGGAAGACCAATTTCATCTAGGACACCTGAAGTTATTGAGAAAGTACGAATTTCGTAACAAACGATCGCTGTGCATGACTGAGAGTGATGGAAGACTCTTTAAACATCAACAAAGAAACAATTCGAACCATCCTGGATGAGGATTTCGGCAAAACAAAAGTGTGTGCTAAATTTGTTCCACACACTTTAACCCCTGACAAAAAAAAGCAATGAGAAGTGCACATTGCAGAGACATCATTTCAGCCGCTGAAAACGATCCAAACTTCTTGAAGTCCATTGTTACAGGTGATGAAACCTGGTGTTTCCAATATGATCCTGAAACAAGCGATAAAGGGATGAATGGAAGTCACCAAATTCCCCGCAAGCCAAAAAAGCAAGAAAAGTTCCATCCAGAATCAAAACAATGTCATTGCATTCTTCGATATTAAAGGTATTATCCACAAAGAATTTGTTCCAACTGGACAAACAATTACAGGTCAATACTACTTAGCTGTTTTAAAGCGTTTGATGGTCAGAATTCGTCGCATTCATCCAGACTACACAAGGACTGAAAGCAGTTGGTGTTTGTTACACGACAATGCACCCAGTCACACCTGCCTTATTGTTCGTCGACTTTTGGCAAAAATTAATGTCTGCGTGTTGAACCATCCACCGTATTCACCTGATTTAGCACCCTGTGACTACTCTTTATTCCCAAAACTTAAAATGAAGTTAAAAGGGTGTTATTTTGAGGATATTTCGACCATACAAGAAGCATCGACGCGTGCTTTGGAGGCCATTCCACAAAGTGATTTACAACAGGCGTTTGATACATTAATAAATCGCTGTAAAAAGTGCATTGAAGCCACAGGGTCCTATTTTGAATAAAAAACCAAAACAGGTATTAATTTCTTGTTTCCATTTCTTTTTACAGACCCAGTCTTAAATATTACTTGACGGACTGTGTAGATTCATTCAAAAGGATAGATAAATTATGAAAACAAATGAGCTTTGTAGAAGATTTAAATAAAATATCCGATACCACCATTAAAATTTGCCCTATAAATTCCTACAGGTTTCATTTATTTTCTGACAAATAATGCAATCTATTTTAAAAGTAATATTTGATTACATTAACATTACATTATTTTTTCCAAGTAAATTACATTTGAAAATTTTTCAAAGAATATTGCTGAAAATAAATAGTGTACATTAGATAATCGAAACAAAATCTTCCTATGAAAATTCTTTTCTTCAAACCAGCTTATTTTAAGTTACTTTAATCAGAAGAAATGGTAAAAGATTATACTTTATAGCACATAAATATTCTTTCTTTTCATTACGATGAAAGAAACAGTCTCAACTTCCTTTAAACAGGAATTGTTACACTTTCTGTTTACGATTTATGAGGGTATATATATATATATATATATATATGTGTGTGTGTGTGTGTGTGTGTGTGTGTGTGTGTGATAATAATCACAATGGGGAAATTAACACACGGGAATTTATGCGAATGAACTTATCGGAGATGCAGTCGGGTGAAGTGTTGATCATACAGATGCAGACGGTCGTTGGGTGATAAGAAAAGCACAGACATGGATGGAGCCAGAAGAGAGGAACACAGATTTCAGACGATATCCAGGAAATCCCTTTTTTATTTAATCAGTACGCATAACGAAAGCATTAGCTGCAGTGGCCACATGACTTGTCCGGCGTCCATGCCAGGACGGGACGTGAAATCAGCGGTGGCTTACATGGCAGAGTTTAAGAGAAAAGCCGTCGTGACCAACGGACTCCTGGAATCCGTGGACAGCAGATCTGACAGCAACGAGAGTTAGGCTTGAAGAGAGAGAAGTCTTCTGTTCAGACCAAATATTAAATGAGTTTTGGTAATTGACGCCAGAGGGCCTAAATTAACCTATCTTTTAATTGGGCGAATTTAGTCCTCGTGGAGTTCCCGCGTCCCCGTCTTGGTTCTCCCGGGGATTAATTTATTGCTAGATCACGCGCTTGCTCTGTGTTTTACCAAAAGGAAGAAAGAGAAACAGGACTACTTATATATACAAATTTAATGAGGTGTTCGGTTCGGGCCAGATATAGTGATGATATGGAATTTCAGACCATTTCAAATGCCTGCTTAATGATCTTCAGGGCTAATATAAATAATAACTTATATTTTTTAGGGTTACAATTTGAAAAAGGGGTTGTATTAAATGAGAATATGCTTTAAACGTAATTTAGGAAGACGCATTTCTTGTTACTTACACACACACACAACACACACACACACACACATATATATATATATATATATATATATTATATGAGTGTATGTGTGTGAGAGTGAGAGTGTATTAAATATGATAACACAATTTATGTACTCATACATAACATTGAAGAGTTAAGAAATTTGGTTGCGAGAATAATAGTATCACAATTGAATGAAATAATTATATATTTTTATAGCTTAAGGTATTAGCGTTCTTAAAATGTTGATCCTGCTCAATATTATGTTAACTTACCACGAAGTCTAAGGATGAGTTCAATTTTATCACTTGCGCATAAAAAAATGGGGAAATGTGTTACCAGTTTGATATGAAAAAAGGAGAAAAACATTATATTTGGTTAAGAAGAAGGTACAACAAAACATTTTTTAAAAACAATTTTATTTTGCAAACATCATAGTTATAAAGGGTTGTTAAGTGAGTTTTGTAACTTCTGTATTACATGTCAAAAAATGAAATGCAAAATAGAGATCTCGTGTACCAAGATACTTAACAATATTATTTTAATTAATACGGCTTTTTCGTTTTTACAATAGCAAACAATGAATATGCAGTTAGTTATATTTATTGACTGGCAACCATATGCGTAGAATTGACGCGTTTGTGTATTTTGAGCTCCTGACTTCCCGTATTGTTTCAAATTTAATTACCCTGTAATTATCTTGTAGCGAAAATTTAAATTATATTCGTTTTTTCGAAATCTGACATGCGTAAAATTGAGACAAGGTATTTTTCTCTGTAATGGCTGAGATGCGAAGGTAAGAAATTGATTGTTTTATAAGCTCGAAATAATTGTTTCCATCTTCAGAAATCTTCGGATAATTCAATTTTCCATTTCAGTGCCACCCAGAAGGCGCTTTTCCTGCGATTTGAGGAGCTCGCTAATCATGATAAAGAACGGTTGCAAAAATTAGCGGAAAAATTCTGATAAATATTTGATACTACCCCTTTCCCAGAAATGGATTTTCCCCGGATTCTGTGCGCGAGCGCAACTGGAGGATGCTGGGTAGAGAAAATCACTCCGGAGATTCCAATGGATGTTTTGACATCGGTCTCGGAAACGGCACATGTGGCCATTGCTCCCGGTGTGAGCCATGCGATGCACATTCTGCACTTGCGGGACGTTTGAGCAGTGACCAGAGCTCAACTTTTTATCAACTTTATAGGATATTTATATATTTGCATTCTATTAGAGGAAAAATACTAAGGTGAGCTTTAATTTCTTTTTTTCTTTCAATATGGTCATCACGAAATTACCCGGATAACTCCAAACTATGTTATTCGAAACACGATAAATACCATTCCATCCCTTACAACTTCCCAATCGTATTGATTCAAAATATTCTATATTAAAATGTCTTCTTTCTTTACTATACGAATTCTGAAATGAAGTACTTTAGGAACAATGTCTTAATAACTAAAATGTGGAGGCATCATAAAATCTAAGAAATAAATAAGTATTAGTTTTAGATATCACGAGTATTATATATCTTCAGATGGGCTAACAATTTGTTCTATTGACAGTTAAAACACATAAAATGTTTTATTTAAATTCATAGTCAACGTGAATTAACAAGTAACAAAAATATGTTAACTGTTTCCGATCCTTAAACGTTTAACAAATATTTTATACATTTGTATGAACCACTCACTTTTTCTTTAATTATCAATAACGTTAGCTTTATTCCTGTAGGCAAACAGTAAGAAATAAAGTTATGAATTTTGTCATCTAAACATTTTCTATAGAACTTCTTTGTAAAATGCACTACACGTTGTTCAGTTTACATTTCTAAAACTTTCTAGATGTATTCTCTTTAATTTTACTTAAAAATGGTCTATTAAAGTTCAATTATTGTAAAATGAAAGTAACTAAACGTGTCTTTCAAATGCATCTATCCCTTCTAACATGTATAGTTTTATCGCACACACATATCAATACTAGACGTGATTTGGCTTATCTTAATATTATATGTCAAGCAACTCTACTTCAGATATTTTGCCTACCAACATTTCTGATATTTCACCTGAAAACAATTGAATTATACTGTTTTCTGTAAGAAATTCACGCCCTGTGTTTTTAAGATGCAGTAATAAAACAATTAGCTAATCATCCTAAATGTATATTTTATGAAAAATAACATTGACCAACGGATGTATATAAATTAAACGAAATAAAAATATGCTTCTAACAATTTCTGAGGTAATCTTTAATTTTCATTATTCATGTTGAAAAAAATAACAGTTTAAGGATATTCCGTTCTTTATCCTGAAAATTCAATCTGACTTAAGTAAATTAAAATAAGGTAATCAAATATGTTTTTCTTTCAATTTAAAAGTATTACAGAATTCCGAAACTAATCAATTGGATATTCGCTTTTGTTTCAAAACTCTACTGAGATTTAGGTGATATTAAAAAGTATATTCAGAGTAAAGAGAAAATATTTTAATATTAATATTTTTCATGTAATAGTATTTCAAAACCCCCAAAATATGTATAAACGCTAACGTGTACTTTAATTTGACAAGAACGGACAAAAAAAAACAAAAAAAAACAGTAGACAGTATCCTCTAAACCAGGGGTCCCCAACCCTATGCCCGCGGGCACCATGGCGCCCACCGATCGTTTTACGTGTGCCCACCGCTGTGCGACCACGATAAAAATATTTTAGTTTCCAATAAAATGCTATGTAAAAGTTTTCTTATTTTTAACGATTAACCACACAAAAGTAGAAATGGCGTTTTTTATAAAGAATCTTTATACTTTGTAGATTTTGTATGCATTATTTAGTAATCGTTTATTTTACACATGAATATTAACAATAATTTTTTTTATGTTTAATTATATTTTTGGAATTATATGTTTTTTTAGTATATTATGTGTATGTATTATTAACTATGTTCAACTATAAATTCCCCTTGAAAAAATAAATGGTGTCCGCCGTCCGACCGGTATTCTAGAATGTGCTCTCAGGTACAAAAAGGTTGGGGACCCCTGCTCTAAACAGACGGAGTAGAAATCTTCGGTAATTAGCCTTCACTAACTCAAATTCGTCCAATTTAGTCAAATAGCGCCCAAGATTAAATATAGAATATAGTTTTCTAAAAAAAAACCTCCCCAAAAACGCGCTCTTAATATTTTAAAACGTAAGGTCTCGATTTCAGATCCTTGCCTTATTACCTTTGCTATAACTTACTTGTTTTTATAAATAATACCATCTCGTTTTATGCCCTTTTTTGCGTAACTTTACTCGCTTGTGTTTCAATTCTAAATATGAACAAACAGTGGCACTCATGTACTAAAAAGCACTTAGTAAAATTCCTTTTTAAAGTCTAAATTTACTGAAACTTTGTTGACTAGATCTTTGATGAGGACATCATCTTTTGCTTGACGAGACAGATTCCGATCGGCTGTGATTACTGGTGATAATCCCGCACACACGGGCACTAATAGACCCAGTTGGTAAACAGCGACGAAATAATGAATCGGTTGCGTTTAGGTGCATTTAAACTGGAAATAACAAATCTCTTCAGTATTTCAATATTTTGTATTTTGGTAAAAATATTCAACATATCTTAATACGAAAGAATTAAAAGGACTTGTCTGAGTTTCACTGTTTAATTATGACTGCAAATCCCTACTTTTTTATATCTGGTCTTTGACGGTATGTTCTCTCCAATTTTGAAAAACATTTAGTTCAATCACGGTTGTAGTATTTTGCACTTTAAAATCCTCCTCCCACTAACAACAACAGAAAAAGAAAAAGAAATCGGTTAAACCAATCTATTATACCTATGCATCTTTAGACCTAAAGAACAAATTGTGGAATTAAACGCACCTTTCTATAAAACTAATTGCTAAATTTTCTGCTGAAAATTAAGAGTTAAAAGCATTTAATAAATCGTAGGTCCATACAGTGATGTAGCGAGCATAACTGGCGCCCGATGCACGATACCTTTTTGGCACCCTCCTCCCCCGAAAAACATATAGTAATATAATATATAGAATTAGTTATTTTGGGACCATTTGGTGCCCCTCTGCGAGTGGCGCCCGGGGCATGATAGACCCCTTGCCCCCCCCTCTCGCTATGCCACTGTGTCCATATATGACCCATTTAGAGCCATTTAGAAAAGCCATAAACTTATTAGATTTTTAAATCTAACCTACCAAAGAATGTTTTCTAAACAGGGAAAATTTTATTTTCATTACCCGTTAAAAGAAGAGTAAATTATGCTTTGGCATTTATAATTGATCCTAAATAATTTTACTTTTGAAAGCAAAATCAAAAGCCTGTAAACCAAACTGTGGTACTCGTGAAACTGAATTTTATACATTAGGAGAATATTCGCAATTTTAAGACAGATTTGTACTTTAAAATATGAGACATTTTCGGATAAAAATTTTATTACGTGACTCTTGACACTATATTTTTTTAGATGACTGCTGTTAACACTGCAGTATTAAATCGCCATATATGACAAAGCTGGATTATATATTCCATCTTGAATGATACCAACTCGAAGATTAACGGGTTGAATAGTTTTTGGAAATGGCTTTTTTATACTCTTATATCTCTGAACACAAAATTTGATAGATGACGTGTTTCCTTAAAAAAAATAGACAAACAATGAGTCTAAATCCCAAACGGCTGTTTCCAACTGCTTTGTTTGCTTTGAAATTATTGTCCACCTTTTAAAAAATAAACTATTGTCTATTGAATTATCTTTTTTCAAACCTTCACTAGTTCCCAACAAGCTAAAATTTGAAAAAAAATTGTCTGCTATGACAATTTTTTTTTCAAATAACTGTCAAATAAAGTTGTCATGATATGACTACTTTGTTTAGTATTGGAAATTAAACTTTTAAGAATTTGGAAAGACTACTAAGAAAATTAATTTATATTGTTTGAGAAATATTTTTTCTATGGAATATAAAACAGATAAAATAAATTAAAGAATTTAGAACCATCTGAAGATTTTAAGCCAAAAGAAGTTCCCGTGTAGATAGATAGAGTTTAATAAAAAAAAGCAGAATTTTACTAGATTATCTTTACCTTTTTAAGAGGTATTTATTTTTAATGCCGAAATTTTATTATGATCGCGTACGAATTATATAAGATGTGGATGTGTGTTTATGGTGTTTGGGTGGGTTACGGTTTATTATTTGGATATACAATGCAACAAAATATAAATAGTATGTAAATACATTTATCTAAAATTTGTTGCATTTAAAAACTTTCACAGCTTTTTTAAACGTTTCAAAGTCTAAAAATGTCTAAAGTTTATATTATACTCTTTTTCCTTTAAGATAATGTCAGCAGATTTGTATCAAATTACTTTTCCCAGAAGTATTTTAATGGTGGCAAACACATTAAAAATTTCATATATAGCAAATTTATAAACTATATTTAATGCTGAAATGTTCAAAAGACTATCCCCTCTTCATTAAACTTCACAGAAATAATTACTTTCAATTCACAAAATATTTTGAAAATCTTTCAAAGCTTTGGAACCAGGCAACATTTTTTCATGCGAATTTTTATCAAACAATAATTTATAAGTGGAAAACTTAGGTTGTTAAAAAACTATCCTTTTATTTAATTTAGGATATTTAGAATATTGAAAGTGCATATTTTTTAACATTGCGATCCTCATAATTTTATGTGAAAATACGGAAAAGCTGCGTCACTCACTTGTTGGAAGTCGAAAACCTCTCAGTACTTCAAACTGCTGATGGCAGTATTTAGGAATTTGGAAAAATCGGTTGGGTTTTAAGAACACAAGGTCTGTTACGGACATTCTGCGGCAGGTAGGTCGAATTGGTCGACCCCGTAAAACTGTGAAGAAAGAAAAAATATTAACGAAAGAGTATTTATTTTAAGTGTTTATTGTTAACGAAAGACTTTTTCTTTGTAACTTTATTAAAAAGGCATAAACTCAGCGATGTATCGAAAACGATACACTTTTGAATGAAAACTTCGTTTTCAACAATATTTGAATTCTTGAATGACATTTGTCAACAGACGATCGGTGGTACTAAAAAGATACTTCCAGTGAAAATACTTCTGTGTAAATCTAGCAAATATTTTAAGTAAGCATTTCAAAATGTTTGAGTTCATATGCTCATTAGGGACATACCACCGCTTTTCGAGCTAGCGGAGTGATCTATAGTGACAGTGCATTACCATTCGGATTGTAAACAAAGAGAGTCATTATTCAGTTTGAAAAAGATCAAAAGTCAAGAAAATTAAAATGTCAGTACGTTGCTTTCTGTTTCACAATCAGATAAAACAGGATGTATGGGGTAGTCTATGTAAAATGATTGGAAGTAGGCAAAAAAACGCTTCTGAAAAGGTTATTACAGTAGTGCAGACATGTAAAATAGTTTATCAAACCTGTATCAGTTGCTTGGTAGTATTCCACTTCTAAATTATTATGGAATTCTAGATTACTCCATTTAATCCTTTTTTATGTCCTATGATCAGCAGATGCAACGTCTTCCTTATGACGATTTTCATGACGATTTTGTACCCGTCGCACCACATGCATTTTATACCTGTCAGTGGCGAAGTGTTTCTTTTCCTTTTAGATGTCAGGATCTCCCAAATTCTTAGTACATGTTTCTCCCTTTAAAACTACGTTCAAAATCGGATTTAGTTACTATACATATTTCTTTGGTTAGGATATAGGGCTGTTTTTTAAGCGGGCTAAATTAACGGGTCTTGAAACCCATACAATCAGCGGGATTCCAACGCAGACTCTGGTTCCGAAGACAGGCTGCTTTTCGGGGCCACATAATTTTTTAACTCGAAGTCCTAATTTTTCTAACTAATGATTTTATTTTCTGATCCATTTTGGCATTTCATTACGAATATTCAATAAAATGGGGAACTCCAATGAAAGTACTTCGGTCACACTTTATTTATACTCTGACACTTCAAGTTTATAAGGAGAAATGCAAAATTTTCCTTGTACTATGTATGGTTCAATATGGAAGGTAATGCTAAGTGGTCAATAATTGGTCGATAACATATTACGTGCATCAGTTCATGTGCCACGTGCCGGATCTCAGACACATGTTTTTTTTCTTAAGTTCCCTTTCTCTAAATTTAATAATGTACAAAAAATTCTATGAGGTGTATTTTAGAAGCATGAAAGCGATAAGTATGGATTACGAAGTTTGTTTGACCGTATATATATAAAACATAGGAACTGCAGACTGGATTTTTCATAATTCTTTGTCAAAGTTACTATTCAATTTTTCGGATCAATTTCCGATTATAATTAAGTGGTTATTTTTAAACTTTTTGTTTAATCATCTAAATAGCTATTGAGTTTCTATTCCGAGATTATGCTAATTATTTATATCATGCATTTTCCTAAAAATGGTCGAGAAACATAAAACTCCTAAACTTTGTTAATACTAGACTGAAAAAGTTTCGAAATTCTGAGAAGGAAAACATTTCATTAATTTTGTTTACGAATATATTTCATTTAATAATTATCTCTATTTTTATTAGACTTGATATTTATTATCTTTGTCGATTCTCTCGATAAAAAGACTTAGTACTTAAAAAAATTTTTCAATCTGAATTTTAATACAATATTCCGATTTCAAAGTATGCCATCATGGCAATTTTTGGCACATCATATTTGTAGATAAATATTAGGTTGTCTATTAAAGGTACATAAATTTGCATTATTATCCGAGTGTTTGCCTGAAAATATCTTACATAGTTGCAGCCCACAAAATTTAATAGTTAATCTTATTGAAACCATAGCCAGTTTTCTACGCCAATTTTAATTTTCTTTATTAATGAACTTCTTATGTGAAATAGCATCCAAATCTTCATTACTGAAATTATCTTTGAATTCCATTTCAAAGGCATTAATTTACTTTTCTCAATTTTCTGAGTTTTCATTAAATTCCATTTCTTCCATATAACTAAGTTACCAAAACAATTTCATAGTAATTGCTTTTGATTTTATGCATAATATACACGCATTAATTTATTCTTTTCGATTATGATATTCATTCGATTTATCATAATTAATCAGATATTTCTGATATATTTTTAGTATTCATTTCAAATATTAGCGGTATTTGTTGTTAATGAAATTTTGTAAATAAAAATGACAATTAGCTCTATTTTTAGTCTAAGGTTGGTTTGAGCATTTAAAAAAAGTTAGTACGCTTTCAAATGTACGGTAAAAAATATATCACGGTACCAATTATTAATAATTTATTAATTATAAATACATGGTACATAAAAAATTCTCATTTATAATTTTAATCTAAGCAAAATAAGGTTAAAGAGGAAATATGTAGTCTTTCAAAATGGAGAAAATTTTTAAAATAGGCTTTTGTACATAATACTTGAAATAATTATATAATTATTTCTTCATTCATAAATGCTGGAAATGATTTCAATATTTTCTGCTTCACAACTGCGTGTCTATATCATAAAATAATAGCATATTTTATGACGGCATTAGGTGAATCAAATGATGATTAATAAATATTTAGTAAACCTGATGCAAATTTTTTTTCCATTTCCTTTAAATATGATCTAGGAGAAAAGAATGGCGACAATTACCGACATTTGATAGGGTGACCAGAATCGATTGGCTTCATGCTCCATTAGCACCTGAGCAGCAAATTACTTGCTGACAACAATTAAACGGATGCTTGCAAATCTGCCCCATTACGTTGAATGGCCCAATTAGCCTAACAAGAAATTTGGAAATCTTTAAAAATCTCGGGATACAAGGACAGGATTTATTTTATGAGAAACCTGATTTAGGAAATTGAATAAGCACTAAGAATTTGTTACTCAAATGAGTTTCAAGCCTGACAGACTTGTTAATTTCAGCTGCGGGTGAAGAAATGCTGTACAAGGAAAAAAGAAATTTAAGTGCTATGATTAACATATTTTCTGTTCTTTAGGATGAAACAATGTATCTTAAATTATTTATTTTCCTAAATACTTTTACATGTTTTGGCACACATCCTCTAAAACATGTAATCTCGTAAGAAAGTTTGTAAGATAGAGCGTACAGAATAATAAAATATTTTGTTTTGGCTAATTCTATTTTTTTGCCATTGAAATTGTGCTTCATTCGTAGCCAGAGAACTTTACTTTAAGTTATGTATGCCGCAAATTGAATTTCAGACTCTTCATTTAACGAGGTTCTTACGAGAGTATACAGGTAACCCCGCATAACATGGGAGTTACGTTTCAAAAAATTGCCGTGTTATGCAAATCCGTGTTATACGAAACAAAGAACTAGTGCGAAAAGGAGTTTTAGGTTCCAAAAATTAAAAAAACATGCTGCTAAATCCTTCTTTACATCGGATTTAATATTCTTTTTTTTCATGAGTAAAATATTTATTATTTAAGTAAATATTTTCCCAGAGGATTATTCATTCTATATGACGATCTCAGCATGAGCATCATCAACTGGTAACAATTATTATTACATTTCATGTTGTACGAGGGTTTTACCCAATTCCCGAACCGTATTAGAGTGAACCCGTGCTATAAAAGCACCGTGTGATATGGGGATGCTCCCAATTCTCGAACCGTGTTAGAGTGAATCCGTGCTATAGAAGTACCGTGTTATACGGGGGTTACCTGTACTTGTGTTACAGTTATATTCATATGTAAAGTTCTTGTGGATTAACTATTCAGTCTTGAGATTTTACCACTAAATAAGCAGAAAATTGTCAGTTTGTAAAAATATAAACAAATATTATTACAATTTCTCCTAAAATGTTCAGTACAAAATTCTTTACAGTAAATTCTAAAATAACATTATAAAAACCTATTAAAATAGACAATCTGATAAAAATTTTCACCAGTCAAAAAAGTTTGAATTTTTAGCGATGACTTAGAATTTATATAAAGCACTAAATTTGTAACAATTAAAATTCTTTGGTCTCTAAGAATGTGCATAACATAAATTTTGAGCAATCCCAATATATGAAAAATGCGCACAATCATATCCCAATGTCGAAATTCTATTCTTCCTTGGCCATTCTGGATTATTTGTCTCTATTTTTGGGTTGGTAACACGTTTTGTACTATGAGGGTTAAACAGATTGAGACCTACATCTTAAAATGAATTCCGAAAAGCTCCATGCCTACCGCGGTGTGAGAACCTTCAGGCATTGGTCTTCAGGCATCTCAGGAATTTTTCACTGA
Source organism: Dolomedes plantarius (assembly GCA_907164885.2). Lineage (NCBI taxonomy): Eukaryota > Metazoa > Arthropoda > Arachnida > Araneae > Dolomedidae > Dolomedes > Dolomedes plantarius. The sequence goes on along the minus strand of OU015494.1, from coordinate 42,242,230 downwards.
GAGCTTTTATCAGAAACGACTTTTTCTCTAATCAGTTTGTAAATTTGAACAGTTGTAATTGCCTGGATAATCGCTACCCTTCCCTTGACAAGGAAATTAGCCATTGCGTTAGCATGTATCATACAATTACCAATTAATGAACTGTTACTTATGTTTGATTATTGGCCCCTCTGAAACTAGGTAAAATCTTTTCCTCCACCACCGGAAACGTCATCTGAATTCCTTCAAAATAAGGTCATGGTATCTTCCGTAATAATTTTTCTGCGGAAAGAATACAGCCAGCATTTAGTTGTTACTTAGAATCGCATGGTGTCTTTTTTTAGAGAGGTTATTTAAGATCTTATTTTGCATAATACGTAATGATCACTCTCCAGACACCTTTTTAGCTATTTTCAAGAGTAGGAAAAACAATGAATAAAAAGAAGTAAGAAAGAATGAACTGGTCAAAGATCTGCCATTTCTATTGAATATAATACTTTTAAAAAGATCCTTAAAATATTGAAAAATCCTTACTTACACGCTTCTCATAATTAAAAACAGCATTTCATTACTCTTGATCAAAGAGGTTTAACTGAATAAACTCGTAAATGAAAGACCTGGAGCTATGTTGAATAGAAAACTTGAAAATATGCATATATATATTGATACCTTTCATGTATAATTTATGTTTATAACAGGGTATATTTTTATTCGTATTCTTCGATAATATAATTAAGTCATTTATTTCATTTACTATAAACAAATTTTTGTTCAATCTAGTTTTCAACCGAGCAAATGCCCCTATTTTAAAATATTTAAAACCAATTTTTTTTAAATGAATGCACACTAAATAAGCATATTATTTTCTCTAAACATGTATAGCCTTAACAACTGTTGAAAGAATTTCTCTCAAAAACAGCTTTTGAAGAAAAGTTAGTTAGAAAGAAAAACAATTCTGCAGAGATTTATAGAGTTTTACGAAACAGGTTATAAAAACATCCAGATTTTATGGTGAGGGAAAAAGCGTTGCAAGTATGATATGTTTGTGCCGAAAGAACATTTCAAAGAAAGTGTTAGCTTAAACTTTTTTTTACTATTTTTTGCATACTTTCTCACCAAATTTTTTGTGCAGTTAGTAAAAAGTTTTAGTTATTTTTCTTAATACTCAATGGCTCATTTAAAAATAAAAGATCTTTTTGACTAAATGATCTATATTATTATTTAAAAATAAATCTTTCAATTTAAATGTTCACTTTTGTTTGATATTTATACTACAACCCCCGATTTATCGTTCAGCAAAGATTTTACCAAAATTTTGAGAAGTAAATTTGTCAATGCCTAAAATAAAGCAGATCAAACCAACTTTTTAAAGGTAGCACGTATAAGCTAGCGGTTGAACGTTTGATATGGCAAGATATTTTCCATTCCTGTACATAATATCAATTTTTATGAATTCGAAAGGTCAAAGAACGCAAAACTCAGATTATTATTATTTTATCATAAACCTCCACTGCAGAAAAACTTTGCATTTTCATCTGTAAATGCACCTATTTCCTTGTCTGAATCCTTCTGTGTCTTTACAGATAGCTTCAAGGATAATTTTGAAAGATATTAAAAGTATTTAGGAAATATAGAAATGACCCACATAGGAATTTCTATAGGATAATACAGGCACAATAAAAAGTCCGTAGTGTGATAGTTTTTGAAAATCCCCAATTCTAAAGTATTCTAAAGTATGCAGCTCATACTTTATTGCTACAAAATTCAAAATTACCCATAGTCTAAACGGAAAAAAGCTGATAAATTTGTTCCAAGTAGCAGTTTTTAAGCACAGCGATTATTGAAAACTGATTTCATCATATACAGTGTTATTAGGTACCCTTCCACATGGCCGAAAAAAAAGAGAATATTATTTGAAAATCGTATGGAATCACGTTAAATCTTATTTTACAAAATATGTAGGATCCAACAAAACAAAGTAATATAGTTAATTATTAATATACTAGAGAAAGATTTATAATATACAAGGTTATCAAAGACTGCATAAAATACTGTTGTACGAAACCTTGTGACTACATCAATATTCTTGTAATACTAGGCGTCTGGGGGTGAGGGGTACTGCTTCTGTCTTGGAACTCTACGAATGAGACACGCAGCTGTCCAGCATCCATTGTAGCCATAACAATTGTGGTCAATCACAATAACTAATCGTGCCATAAAATCATTTTGGTGTCATTTTTAGGTGTGGTACTGCTTCCTTATTTCCCAAAGTTATGCACCCAATAAACAGATTATATCCATAAGAATGGTGCAATAGAACCATGCACCATTGCAACCATGTTCAATCCATAAGAATGGTTGCAATGGGGCCAAATTGCAATGGCACCATTTCTAGCGAGTTTCAAATTTGATCAGAAAATTGATCAGAACTTTCTGAATGTTTGTCATTAACTTTGCAAGGAACCTATGCTAATCCTTTGTACCAACATTAAGCCAATTAAAGGAAAGTCTTCCTTGACATTTTCGGCTGCCAAATGACGTCACTTTGCCAATGTAACTAATAAAAGTGTCGAAGTCATATTGAAGGATGTCCACGAAGTCTGTGATTGGCTTCAAAAATACGATCTCCCAAATGAGGTTAAAAAAATTATTTGAATTGAGTAAAAAAAAATCAACGAATCTAAAATATTTTTATTGATTTACTCAGCAAGTTAGAAACTTGAAAAAATTCGGAGAGGTAAATACATTGAAAACAAGATCTACCTATAGGCAATGATCATATAGACGTGACCAATTCTCAGTACTGGCAACCGCTGCTTCTGTTAACATCCTTTATCGACGCACTCTAGCTCATTCAGACTAGAACATATCAGGAATTTAACTGGCCACATTACATCCTCCAGCATCAGCATTAATCGTATCGAAAAAGTTTTCACAGACTTCCAAATAAGATCAGATAAACTAAGACATTGTTGAGGTTAGTGATTCGTTGAACTCTTTTGCCATGTTTTTAACCATATTCATTCTAACCATATTTATTCAAGCATTCGCAGACAATCTCCACAGGCTGTCTGTTTACATGCCTTATAGTAGAGGAAATACTTCCAGAAGTAAATTAAAGTTGAAACTAATTAAAAAAAATTAAGTTTATATTTTTTTGCATTGTAATATTTTTTGAGATATTAAATTTAATCCGTGTCTATGTACTCATATTTGGAACATATTTTAATTCTAAAATTTACTAGCAGAGATCTACGAAGCTTAATATAGAAGATGAGACATAGTCTGACTTACGAAGTCCTGCTCGCTATATTATGTGCATTTTTAACTGTCTGCAGAACCCAAGTTAACAATAAATTAAACACAACGGAAATAAAAAAGTATAGAGAGAATAACACAGAGCCCATTATTATATTATTTTCTAAAAGTCAAGTCTCATGGAAATATTATTGGCGTATACTTACAATTTTATTTAGGTGTCTCAAATAGTTTATTCTTGAACTGCTGATCTAAAGGACAAAATTTATTACAGTGTGTGAATGATGTTTGGAATGTACATACTTAAAAGCAAACAAAACTATGCTTGAAAATTATGTATGTCATGTTTGTATAAAGGTTCCCCATCATTAATTACAATGCTGTACTCAGCAGACGTGGTAATTACTTAGAAAACTGAAATAAAGCTTTTGGAAAAGCGCCGCTTATGCGTCACTAACCAGCGTTTAGTGTAAGCGAATTTATTTTCACTTCTTCTTTCGGAAGATGTCTTATGAAATAGTTTGTGAATAGCGCAGTGCCGATTCTCTTTCGTTTACAACCATAGAACCGGGTTTCAAACCTTCTTTCACGCTATGCTGTTGGCACGGAGATCTTCGTAAAAGCAGCCTCGAAAGGAAATTGTTTGAATATTCAAAGATGTAAAGAGATTACTCCAGTTGTATGCAGTCTAGCAGACATAAACTGGTAAATTATTATGGAAACTGTTTTAAGCGTTTAAGCGTCAAAACATATTCAAGTAGATTATACTAGTATTTACCATTAAATAACTTCTCATAATAATACACGAGTCATTTCAGATTTAAATACTCATGAATATCATGGAAAATGGAAATAGATGCATCTGCCTACCATCTTAATGAGCATGTCACCATCCTATTAAGTTTCGGAATTTTTCCCCGACCCTTTGTCGCTTTTCACAGAATGAAGCTGCTTCTCCTTAACGACAACGATAACCTGAAAAATGAAGAAAATCCTAGTAAAATATGGCTTTATATATTCATAGTAAAAAACGCCGAGTTATGAAAATATTTATATAATTTTACAGATTTTTTTTTTTGAAAATGTCTTATTCCACCAACCACTGAAGGTAAACAGTGAGAATAATACCTTTTGTATCTCGAATATATCTTTTTTTAAGAAAAGCATGCATTGAATAATGGAGAATATATGATTTGATTCGGAAGAATTTCTCAAAACTAAAAATTTGGTTTTACAATATTTTACACGAAATAATGTTCTAGAACTGAGATTATTAAATTTCAATACCTGGGATTACCTTTACTTTAGAAGTATTTTTCGCGTATTTTCTTTCATATGCGAGTTAAAACTAATATAAACTTTATCATTAAGCATTAATTTATTCTTCATGATTTTTTTTGAATTTTAAATCAGATATGATTTTTTAAATTCAAATATGGGAACTGAGCAAAAAACAAAAGAGGGGATTTCATTTAACTGATTGTCAGTCATTTAACCAATTTGTCTCATTTAAGGTACCCGATTAATATTAATGTCATAACAGGCCAACTGAAACTAGAAAAAAATATGATGCGAATGATGCAAATGAATTCCAGTACTGAACCAATTCAGAACTAGATCTGAGTTATGTTTTACCAGAAAACAGTGAGCATTGCTTCCCTTATCGGCTTGAAGCCTCAATTTGTCTTTGTGGGAAATAACTCAGTGAGCCAATGTTTCCTTCTTTGAATCCGATCTCATGTTTGAATGGGTTAGTTCCTTTAAGTTTCCCATGGGTAACTTAGGATCATTATGAACATTATTTTGTGTATATTTGTTTTTGTTCAACAGAAAATAATTGGTTTGATAAAAAAAAAAAAAAATACGAATTCTTAATTGCCAACTTTTCAACTTGTCTCATTTAGGTCAATTTTTTTGTCTATCCTGAAAATATCTTTCCACAAAGGTATCTTGTGGATAAACACAAAATATCATCACTACCTTGCGAGAAAAAGTTACAAGGCTTAATAAAGTTACAAGTTTATGGTATTGTACCACAATACCATAATAATAAGCTTGTAACTTTATGTTAACCTTTCTAAAGTAAAGGTAATCCCAGGTATTGAAATTTAATTATCTCAGTTCTAGAACATTATTTCGTGTAAAATATTGTAAAACCAAATTTTTAGTTTTGAGAAATTCTTCAGAATCAAATCACATATTCTCCATTATTCAATGCATGCTTTTCTTAAAAAAAGATATATTCGAGATACAAAAGGTATTATCCTCACTGTTTACCTTCAGTGGTTGGTTGAATAAGACATTTTCAAAAAAAAATCTGTAAAATTATATAAATATTTATCTTACTTCAGTTCGGAGTCCGTTGCATCGTAATGCGTTGATGGGGATTCACGTCGTGCGCTCGTTGATTTCTTTCTAATTCATACTTAATCACACTTCCGACACCAAGTTGTGGGGCGCGGGGTTGGAATAAAAACATCCACAACATAAACTAACAACCATCGTATATAACAATGAACAATTAAAATTTATTTTAATTTAGAATTGAAAAAAAAACGTAGTCCGTCTACGACGGAATCCAAAGCGGGAGTCTTCATGTTCTCCCCAAACAGAGTAGAGGGGTCGTGATAATGTTCGTGCTAGCGGTGCCCTCTTGCGCCAGACATTATATGCGTTTACAAATAACATTTTATGAAGTTTAAAGTTCATAGTTAAGAGTTCAGTTCTGCTTTATATATATATACACTGAAGTAAGTGTGTTCCAGCTTTAAAGTAACAGCTTTAAAGTAATTGTAAGTGTGTTCCATTTTATTTCTTTTTCAGAGACTGTCAGTGCCTATTGCTTAATGTCATCCAAGGCCGCATGACAGCTAGGATGACCGATCTATAGAAAGAATATTTCATCATGTAGTTAGGAAATATTAATAGTCTAGCTATATAAAAGTCATGTCATGCTTATTAACATTGCTTAAATTTTGCTTGCACTCATGATATACTTTTTTTCTATGTTACACTTCTGAAAGTTAATATCAAATTTCAGTTCGGATTGATAATTTTCTCGTCTCATCTGGTGTATATTATGTTAAAACCTATACTCGAGCAGCAATACTAGAAACAATTTTGAGTAGGTTTAAGAACTACCACATTTTTAGTTTTCAATTTTAATTTCATCCTTGATTTAAAAATGCTCTTGAAAATGCCTAAAAATGGAATTTGTATTTTTTTTGGGGCACACGAAACGTACATTATGATTACTAATGAAATTCTACTGCTGTTTGGTCAGTTTCACGCAAAATTAGCCAGCTCTCCTACCTTATGGACTAAGAATGTGAAGAAAAATTCATTTGATTTTCATACGAATGTTTACCAATTTAGTTGTCCCATAATCATCACTAAAAATACTAAAAACAAAAGGCTCTGGAAAAACCTCGTTATTTTTAATGCCAAAATAATAAAAGATCACAGTGATCGTTTTCTGAAATACTTTAAACTATTTTACTTGTATCGAAGATTTGGTATATAGCATTTCAAACCGCATACAGACACAAAACAAATTCACAGGAGAAAAAATGCGAGTACTTTTTCCTCAAATTTACATTTTCTGAAAATTTTGCTCTAATATAAAGAAAACTGTTAAAACAAAATGGAAATCAGCATAATTATTTCATAAAAATTCTGGTGTTATGACGCATTTTGAATAACGAGACAAAACAATATCCTCCATTTCTATTTGCTTCTACTTTAATGCAGAAATGGTGAGACATTTACATTCATTACTGCTTTTACTGACAATGTTTCATGTACCTCTTTATACTTGCGTATGAATATATATATATATAAAGCGAAAATAATACTTCTTGAATCTAAAGACATCCACTATAATTGCAAAACTTGACACTCGCGTATACTGTATACTGCATACGTATATTTCATATAATACCGGTAAGTTTTCCAAATAAAGTCGAGTACAATTAAGGAATGAAATGATTTTACATTCTTAATAATTGATTAAACAGCTGCTGCATGCATAAACTTATTTTGCTGGACGATGGGCGAATGTCTAGGGCGCTGCAATTCAGTACCAAAGTCTGTGGGTTCGAATCCCACTCTTGGCATGGATGTTTGTAGCCGTTTGGAATCGGCTGTAAGCAGTAGGCCATGGTCTAATTAACTCTCGTGTAGCAAAAATTGACCGTAATCCCCCAAACCAAACCATAATCTTATTTTAGATACAAAACACATCATTACCAAGTCATCCACTTATGCCGTTTACTGTGAACCGCAGCTATTGTGACTGTGAGTTTTTACAGCGCTGTAAAACATCTAAAATAACTTATAGGATTATTTACTACTGTTATTACCTACTACTTTATTATGTCGTATTTAGTTTTCAGGTACATAAGCAAATGTTTTTGCTTGCTGAATTTTGTATAAAAAGTGAGCAAAAGGGGGGATACATTGCTAAAAAAAGTTCCTTTTTATATTTGATTCTAGAACATGTTTCGTTTTGAAGAGAATTATAGGTCGAAACCATTTTACAAATTTATTCAACCGTATGTCTGCATTTCAATGGCATTTTTACCTTTTTAAACCGTAAAAGCGCCGAGTCATTTATATTGCAACATTTCTCATATAAACTTGTGTGTTGTGTTTTATATAGAAAGAGCAAATTGCAATGGAAATTGACAAATTGAGTAAAAATTGTCGTTCTACAGTTAAGAACATATTGCGTTTGTTGAAGCATTCTTCCGTGGAATATTTATATATTTCATTAATTATATTCTGTTTTCGTTTGTTAATTAGGAAGTCTCTCAGCATAGAGGAAGATTATTTGTGGTAAGTCTGTTTTTACGTTGTATATGTCGTCATAAGTTGTTCGACTGGAAAAAACGAAAATCATAACAACCTCCTAGTCTCGGGAAGTGCCAAAATTTTCCCGACGAAAATGTCATCGAGATGTGGCTATCATATTGCTCTCCAATAACTGATATTATCAGTAATAATAAAAATACGAAATCGTTTCTATGTTACGTCTTCAGGTCTGGGGATAGGCACATACACTGCTGGCCACCCAAATTTTAGACAACAAAATAGTGTTTTTCTTGTGGTTTTTTTAAAAAAACGATCAATTATGCCTCGTCGAAAACAGCGATCATCTTTTGATCAAGTATCCGAGTTCGACAGAGGAAGGATAGTGGCCTACCGAGATTGTGGATTATCTTTCAGGAAAATCGGTAGTCGTGTTGGACGAAACCAAACAACTGTAATGCGGATATGTGATCGTTGGATGCAGGAGGGTAAGACGGACCGGCGTGTTCGATCGCATCCACCTCAGCGCACCACTTCACGTGATGACAGGCAAATTGTGCGCATGGCAGTGACGGATCGCTCAGTCACATCACGAACCATAGCACAGCACATGCAGTCTGTAACGCATCATCCAGTGTCTGCGCGTACCATTCGACGCCGTTTACAGCAGAGTGGTCTGTCGGCAAGACGTCCATTGCTTTGTCTACCCTTGAAACAGAACCACAGACGTCTCCGCCGCCAATGGTGCGATGACAGAAGGATGTGGGCGGCAGAATGGAATGAAATTGTCTTTACTGACGAGTCACGCTTCTGTCTGTAACACCACGATGGTCGCATTCGAGTCTGGAGACACCGTGAAGGGAGGATGCTGAACAGCTGCGTTATGCACCGCCACACTGGTCCTGCACCGGGTATTATGGTATGGGGCGGTATTGGATATCACTCTCGCACACCTCTAGTACGCATTGCCGGTACTTTAAACGGCCAGCGCTACATCTCCGAGGTGTTGGAGCCAGTTGTCCTTCCTTACCTTCAGGGCTTGCCCACAGCCATATTTCAGCAGGATAATGCACTACCACACGTGGCTCGCATTGTCCAACGGTTCTTCGTCAATCGCCATATTGAATTCCTTCCCTGGCCGCCTCGCTCTCCGGATCTTTCGCCGATAGAAAACATGTGGTCCATGGTTGCTCTACGATTGACCCAGATTCCATCCCCAGCTGCCACAGCAGATCAACTTTGGCAACGTGTGGAAGCTGCTTGGTCTGCTGTACCCCAAGAACTCATCCAAAGTCTCTTTGAATCAATGCCGAGGCGTGTGGCAGCGGTGATCTCCAACAATGGCGGCTACTCTGGCTACTGATTTTGGCAGGAACCACACTTCACAGAAGTCTATAAATTTAATCATTTGATACTTGGTCAACATCATGTTATCTACAAAATAAATTTTGTTGTGATATCTCTTGTCTTTCTTGGTGTTGCAATTTGGGTGGCCAGCATTGTGTGTATATATATATATATATATATATATATTCAAATTTTAAAATTTTTCACTCTACAGTAAACCCTATCAAAGTGAGTAGCTCTGTGTTAGCTTCAAAATCACTTTTAAAATTGATGAATTTATAAAAAATCAGTATTAGGATAGCAGGGGTCTACCCAGCACAGAAAAAATCGCACGGAGGTCTACGGGACAAACATGTTTGGGGACCTCTGCATTAAAGTATTTACTGCTAATATATTTCACGAGATTTTTCGATAACTTGATTTTAGGAAAATATTCTGTTCCAGCGCATCTCCAGATAAAAATCTGTCTGGCAAAGACTTGCGAGAAAATGGAAGGGAAAATATATTTTTTTCCGTGGACAAAAATGACCTGGTAGAAGGCCGTGTACCACGAACCGGGTGTCGAGCTGCCTCATCTCAACATTAAACTGTTGTTTTTAACGCTTCTGATCTTTCTAATTCTGATAGAAAAAATTTTAATATGGCTAAAATCATAAAAGTGATCTGTCAGATGAGAGATATAGCCTTCTTTGGTAGTTGCTTAAGATTTTTCGTTTATATTTCAATTACATTCAAAGTCCAACAAGAAAATCATATATTATTTCACTACAGTCCTTAATTTAAAAATATGTTTTTGAGCATTGACGGTTCAGAGCAATATGGTTTGTTTATTAAATCATCCATGATGACATGGCTAAGTTGCGCGAGCTTCGCAAACAAAATGGAGCTTGACTGTTTAAAACACCTTGTACTCATGACTAGGTTTAGTTTTCCTTTTATAACTGCTTCCTATATTTATGTTTTTCTTTAAGAGATTTGAAGTGATTTAGCACATGACACAACCATTTATACTACAATTATACCTGGTTTAATATAGGATTCACCTAGAACTTCCAGAATTTAAAATGAGAGGGTACTCATAAGCAATGTATGCAGGAAATTTCCAACATAATTTTATACACACTAGTATATTATATCCCTTTTTCAGGGAAAAATGTAAAGATTCTTTTAGACTGGTATATATGCATTAAAAAATTCAATCGTTCAATGACGACCTATTCTACTGTTTATCTGATTTGAAAAGCGTTAAATTTATAAAGCAATAAAAACATCCTTTTTAGATAGAAAGGGCAAAAAAAATCCACAGATGGGATTTTCCCTAGAGAAACTGGTTCTGTTTCGGAAATAAACAAGCATGTTCATAAAATAAAGAAAGGATCCTCGACTTTAATGTTCCATATGAACTACAAACCATTCTTAAATCTTCATTTAAAGATTTAATTTTTTTTCTAACCACAGAAAATCGGGAAAAACACTTTATAACTTTAGATTAAAAAAAATCGTTTCAACATATTAAGGAAGCCAAATTTTTTGAGGCTATGACAGGTCTCAAATCATGGCTAATGCGCAAAATTTATAGTAGATATAGTAGCTCAAATATTTGAGATATAGTAGCTCAAATTAAGTTTCCAAGTAACTTGAATAGGAGAGGAGATATGCCTGGAATTCTTTTAACTGTTTTCTCAAATACAAATCTGATATAAAGTGCGGACTTCCCTACCCTATGTATATAAGTTACAGTTTTGTCTACTTAATTCCTAATGGTGGATGGATTGTTGGTTAGTGTGAAGAACTAAGATCACCTTTCACCCGATGGCTAGACTGATTGGAACCTACAGCTAGAAGTAGACTTCAAACACCCATGCCTATCGTAGGATTCGTTCTCGCAGACTCGGGAATCAGAAACCAACTATCGTCTTAGGGCCTGTTCACATAGAATCCGTCAGCTTCAGCGTTACTCGCGTTGGAATATTTTTAACCAATCAAAAACCTCCAAACGTTTTGTCTTGAAATTGTTAAGGTCTATGATTGGTTTAAAATATGTCAGTGCGAGTAACGCTGATGTTGACGGATTCTATGTAAATAGGCCCTTAATCGGGCGGTTGATGGCGGATTGATACGCACTGCTTGGAAAAAAAACAATAAAATTGAAATAGCTATTCTCAATGCTCTCGTATAGAAAATTTCTTTTATACCAAAGGGGACTCACTACCCTTAAATCTTTAAAACATTCGATTTTTGAAAAAAAATATATGTTAAAGCCTGATCATTTCTGAACAAAATAAAGCAAACTGCATGAAAATATGCCGCTTAGTTCCGGAGATATTGATATTCTAAATATTTAATTACTGATCAAATTTATGGTAAGAAAAATTTTAAAGTCATTTTTCTTAAAATGCAATTTTGCTTCATTCCGCAACTGATATCTGAAAAACTATGAAACATAATTCCATAAAATTTTTGTCACTGCATAATCATGTTATTTAAATAAAATTATTTTAAATTATTTTGAGAGTTGAAAATTTGTTTATTAAAATAAATATATCAATTTATCATATACATAAAGTTTGGAAAAATTGGGAGTAAATTGAAATAGTTACAAAGAGTCAAAAAGTATGAAAATATGGCTTATTTCCTCGACTTAAGAGTCGTGATTCCCCTTAATCATTCCTAAACAAACTTATCTTTAGATATTGTAATAACAATAGCTCAGATGATGAAATCACACAGTGGACTGTAGTTTTCGATTTTTTTATTAATATCTGTAAGGGCCATTTCTCAATGAAAAGAACATGACTCAATACGATATTTCTCACACAGACATTGAAATATAGGGAAAACGGCCGTCAGACAGCGTTCTCATTTACGTCCCCACAAAAAATGGTACAAGTCTGATCAGACAGCCGGCCTTGACAAAATTTTCTCAAAAATTTTGTTTTAAAAGAAAAAGTTCTTAATTTCACATAAAAACACAATGAATTTAAACAATTGTAGTAGAATAAAAAATGAACAAAAAGAATTATAGAATTTAATTAGTCTCGACTGGTAATATGCAAATTTTAGATATGATTCGTCTGAAAAGTCCACTAGGAGTCATGACGTCAACTATTCTAATGTTTTCGTCTGGGCCTTGAATTTCTTTTTAAATTCTGCCTAATACGAATTTACGAGGGGGGGGGGAGACTTTTTTATCAGAACTAATGCACCTAATTTAATACTGTGCTTCTGAATTCGCAATTAGGAACGTTGCTCGAGGTGACTAAGGTAATCTTTATGCCAACGTTTCCACATCTGTTGAATCCTCTTTGTGGTCCGTTTCCACCTAGTTAGTTTAGTATCTGGCTGGTCAATTATGTCTGGCTCTACTAAAGTATTAATGGGCCATCCTATAAGGAACTTTCCAGGGGTTAAAGTGTTAAAGACATTGATTTCTGATGACACTGTAACAAGCCGTCTGGAATTTAAAATTTCTTCTATTTGTGTAATAATGGTTAGGATTTCCTAAAGGGTAAGGTTTAAATTACCCACTACTCTCCGCAAATCACGCTTAACTGACTTAACCCCCGCCTCCCATTACCCACCAAAATTAGGGGCCCTTAGAGGTTGGAAGCCCACTAGAAAAATAGGAATACCCTCCCTAGAGAAAAGCCCAGCAATGATGCCATCAGGAGCAAGAAGAAGTTTATTTAGACGTTAAATTTCAAGTTTGTACCCAAGAAATTTGTTGCGTTATCTGCAAATAGTTTCCCATTTTTGCCTTGTCTTGCAAAGCTCTTTAAGGTTGCTAACAAAGCTGAAGGTGTCAAATCTGAAGCCACTTCTAAATGAATTGATTTGACAGCAAAATACACAAATATTGCTACATATATCTTTTTTTAAATTCCCTTCATTTGTCATTTGTATTGAATGCCAAACGGACCACAAAAAATCAACTCCACAAAAGTTAAATGGGGTCCCAGAAGTCATTCGTTATTAAAATACCCATAATCTGTTCAACCAAAGTAGGTTTTGCCTTGAAGCAGATTACACATTCACGTAAAACACTGCATGCTTAGTTGCATCTATGCACTATCCTAAATTTGCTTCTTATACAATTTATCAAGACTTGCGGGCCAACATGTAAATTTTTAGCATGAAAGTAGTTCATAATTAATTTAATAAGTATGAGTTTACCAGGTAATATGATAGGATATTTAGAATCACACGAAAGCTCTGATTGGCTTAAGCGGTCATCTACTCTAAGAATTTCCTATGAATCCATAAAAGGATTAAGACTTCGTAACTTACTTTTGGGTGAAACTGCTATTCCCTCTTAATGCATGTAAGCTTACTGTTATACGAACCGTTTTGAACAAATTTACTCATAAAAAGTTCGGATAGCTGAATTTCCTCACTTTTTAAAGGCCCTTGAATTCTAACAGGAGGCCGACTCCTTACATTATGAAAAAACTTAAAAATAAAATTAACTACTCAAATTATTTTTAAATAATTATTTGACAAGTTTAAAATTGAATTCAAGACCTGTTCACTAGAAGTAGCTATTAAAGTGGTATTTGAGACAGTTTTTAGCTCTTTTGTAAAATCCCTGTTCTTAAGACAGTCTGATTGACTTTCCAAGTCTAGGAAATAAATCGCCGTCTCTTGAGTAATAAACAAAGGTCCTTGCCCCCCCCCCCTCATAGATTATTATGCAGAAGTTGCTCAGGATCCTGGCCACGAGAAACTACACCAGAATGGTTGTCTTGAGATGACACATACTTCCAGCGATGAATTTTAGACAACCTTTGAATTGCAGCGACTCGAGTGACAACAAACGTTTATAAATCAAATAGAGATTTTTGAAGCCATGCAAGGACAATTGTACTGACGAAAAGTAAAGGTAAGAGTAAATATCTAACTTTAAAGTAGGAATAATTTTACTCATTAACTTTTCTAATAACACTGCAGCTCACAACTCTAGCCTGGGAATTGTGACTGTTTTAAGCAGTGCATCTCGGCTTTTGATGCATATCAGCTGTGAAGAGAATTCTCTGGATGAATCTGTACATACAAGATATATAGTTGCTCCATAAGCATTCTCGGATACATCATCAAATTCAAAAATAGCAATTTTCACTGGATTTTTTTTCAAAATAGATCTCTTAACGCATATATTGCCAGTTGCCTTTAAGGATTCTTGAAACTGCAACCACTCTTCAGCTTCTCTTTTTTGCAAAGGATCATCCCAATCAATATGAAGACGCCAAAGTTTTCGTACAAAGATCTTTGCTCTCTTTACTATTGGTCCTAGCAATCCAACAGGATCGAATATTCGAGAAACTGTAGACAGAACACCTCTCTTTATCACAGTAGTTTGAACCTTACATGACAAATTGACAGAAAAAGCGTCAGTTTGGTCTTCCAAAGGAGACCAAAGCCTTTGTTGGTTTAGTTTTATAAAAATTATAGCTTTTGTTACGGTTCAAAAGCACCGCAACATTAGGCACGAGGTGAAGGAATCAATTAAGAAATGATCGAGTTAAGAGAAGCAATGACGAGTGATAAAGAAGCGAGGGACGTGGACATAGTTTAGAAAAGAAACAGGATGTTTAAGTGCCATTAAGGATGAAAAAAGAAACCGCCCAAAGGAAATTTATAATGTGGGGTATGCTTAGACCAGATGCAGATGTGAAAGATATAGGAAGAGGGGAAAAGAGTACTAACGAGTAAAATGCATTGAATAGTGATGGTTTGGACTAAGTGGTGGAAAAAGCGAAAACAGATGATATTCGAGAAGATGGGAATAATGATGATGGGAGGCGAGTGGCCCCACCTGCGAGAAGGCGGAGAAAAAGAAGATTCCAGAAAGAAATGAGTAGCCCAATAGAATAGGATTAAAATATATCGGACCAATAAGAAAACGAAGGAATGGGCGGATCCAAAATGAAGGGGGGAAGAAGGTAGTGGACTAAAAAAATAGACACGCAAGAAAAAGATTCATTCATGCTAGAGAATTATGAAATGACCACTCGCGAGCTGGCAGCGAAGTAGCGGCGTTAGACATTTTTTTATGCAGAGAGCACTAGTACTGTGGACAGCAACCAGACAGCCATTGATGGGAATGACGGGAAGTTATTAACCCGAATGCCTCGAGTCCACAATAAGCAGAGAAACCACTCTAGATCATGGTCAATGTGAAAGAGCGACGGAAGACGAAAATAATCCCCAGCCAGCAGAAATCCTGTGAATAAGCCCCGAACCGACAACAATACGAGAGGAGTACCCCCACATCCCAAGGAGCTATTACATCTAGCCAAAGAGACGGACAATGGAACAAGTTTCGGAAGGAGCGTGCAGAATGTCACAAAAAACCCCCACCCGCCAGTGATTGACATTCGTATTGGGCACATGGTCAAAAGATTGGAAAGAATCGTCAATGAAGGTATTGTGCCGTCTATAATTGATATATATATTCAACGTGTATAAAGTGTGCCTCTAATCCTTGATTCAGATAATGATAGATAGTGTATAAGAGTTACATGAATTGATATGATAAAATGGTTATATGGGTAGCTCACCCCTTAAATATATAATCAATGTATGAACATGTTATGTAAATGGTTAATGTAATTGTGATGATAACTATTGAGGAATAATGATAATGAGTAGATGTATTAGGCAAAAGTTGATAATTGTTTCTTAGAGGGAATACCTCGTAACTAACTGATTGAAAGTAGAGTATTAACATAGAAGGTTTACGAATACGAGAAAGTGAATTGTGTAATAATATTCATAAATGAATTAAGTGTAAAACTTAGATACTAAAGATAATGTGTTGATTTAAATAATGTGTATGAATGTTATGTTTTTAATAAATCCATCTGTAATTTATCAATCAGATAATCCGTCATTATTCATAAACACAACGCAGATACGAACAGCGTGGTCGAACGAGTATATGGTGAGTGCATGATTAATAATTGGTAATTCACCTCAAATTGACAACTTTGACCACGATACTAACCACTGTATGCATCATTAGACTATTACAGTTTTCTGTGTTAAAAACTATTTCTTTTGAGTCTGGATGATTACTACACCATTTATGAAGCAGTATTCCACTGGTTCATAACATTTCAACCAGCTCATTTAGCAAGGTCTTTGCTGATCGCAAATCGTCTGCACCTGTAAGGACATCATACATATAGAAAGAAGATCACTACTTCTGCGGGATTCGGAAATTGATTTTACCTTCGATGCCTAGCTGCTGAAGGCATTTCGTGGCAAAATAAGGGGAACTAGTTGCACCGTATGTTACTGCACAAAGTCTGTAAATTTTTACGCAATCATTTTTATTATCTTTCCACACAATTCGTTGTTAATCACGCTGACGCTCATCGATAACCATCATTCTGTGCATCATTTTAACATCCGCTATAAAAACGTACAGATGTGTTCGAAACCTTAAAACAATCGTGACTGAATCATCTTGAATAACTCCTGCATTTAGTTTCGAGTTCAGCGATTCTCCTGATGAAGTCACGTGGGACCCATTGAAAACAACCCGCAACTGTGTTGATGACTTATCTGGATGGTAAACCGCGAGGTGCGGTAAATAATATGCCACATCTGGCTCACAGGTTTCAACTACTTTTTCAATATGACCTTATTCCTTATATTCATTTAGGAATTGGCAATATAACACTAAAAGTTCTGGATATCTTTCCAGTCTGTTCCACTAGGATTTTAATCTAGTTATTTCAGTTTGCATCGAATCTCCTAATGTACTAGGGTCCTTCTTGATGGACATTTGCACTATACATTTCCCAGATTCAACTCTTTTAAATATTTTCAAAAAATGATCAGTACATTCTATCTCAGCAGCACATTTTAAGGACTCTGTCTCTGGCACCTGTTCAGTGTGCCAAAATATTTCCATAATTTGATTTAAATCCTTTTCACTTTAATGAGGCCACAATGTGTTTTAAACTCATTTTTTGACGGAACACTTCCTCTCACGATATAGCTTAAGACTGAATTTTGTTAAATTAATTTTGAGCCTGATGTATAAAATTTCCCTGGTCTCAATAACTCATAAAAGAGTTCTTCATTAACAAGCAATTTCACTGGATTTGGTAAATACTAACACTTATCAGCTAATTTCACATTACTTAACTCCTGCTCATTAATTTTAAGAGGTTTTGATAGCGTGAAATCAGTAATTCTTCGTACCACTAAAAAGCACAAATCCATCTCAAATTTTCTATTTTCATTACTTATTGTTGTCTAAACTTGTGAATTAATTAGCATTGTTAAATCACTAATACCAGGAACCCTAACGTTTATTTTGTCTCTCTCTTGTTTAAGCGTATTTACACAGTCTGTGCTTAAAAAATTAGACTGAGAACCGACGTCTAATAATCCTCGAACTTTTCTGAAAATTACCATTTCCACCTGTCATAAGACAAAAATTTGTACTCAATAGAACTGTATTTTAACTACTCGGAACATAGGTTGTGGCTGCAAAAGTATTCTAAGAATCGTTTTGATTGCTACAATTCATTGGCGTCAAATTCTCCGTTGCATGTGTCATAGAATGCCTGGATTCGAAGAGCGCTGCTGTGGGGGAAAGAAATGTTTCACTCATGTCCCTTTGTTTATTCGTTTCACCAGATTCTCTTACACGTTCATTTGAAGGCATATGGTGTTCAAGGAAAGTTTTCACTTGCGAAAAGCACAGAGAAGAGTGATGTTTTTTAGAACAAAAATAACATTAACTTTTTGACTCACAAGCCGATTTTTTTGTGAAATCCTAGGCAGTTGAAACATAAATTATTTCTCTTCATTACATCAACTCTTTCATTAAGTGATAATACTTTGTAATTTGGACATTTACACACAAAATGACCATTTTTATTGCAATGTAATAGCCATTTAGAACCTTTAATTTCAGCTATAACTCATTTAGAAATATTTTTTGAATATAAATTTTTTTGATAAGTGGAATTTGAAGTCTTTGTTTTTCCCAGTGATGCAAAATATACATCAATCTCTTCCCGTCCTAGGGTACATCGTCTATACCCTACTGTATGGATTCGAACCTAGTATCAGATTGCCTGACGTTTATAAAAGAAGCGGTCTCTTTATCCAATGCTTAGAATAGCTTGTCTGAAATCATGGTTTTTTTTTAATATCTCAAAATCTGCAAGGTTTTCCAACTTTAAGTAGTAATCGAAACTAGTCTTTAGACGAGATAAAAATTCTAAATGAATCTCATTTGGCTGACACACTGTCTTTCTAAATTGGTCTAAAACTCTTTGTGGTGTTGGTTCAAATTTTCGCAATACGATTGATTTGACTTTTGAGTAATCACAAACTTCGTCATCTTTGATGTGAGTTAGCACATTTGATGCCTTTTCATCTAGAAAATTTAAACGAATTTCGCCTTTGAACTTCTCTGGAACATTCTTTGTAAGAAAAGCCCGTTCCAAAGATTCAAAATATAGCACCCACCCTTAGGGTTTGTTATGAACTCTTAAAGTTAATGTTCAAATATTTTTCACAATAGAATGTAAGGATTCACTTTTATGAACCTGATTTTCATTTTCGGTTAAATAACTTTTACTTCAGCTCTGCTTTTAGCTAATTCTAACTCTGCTTGTGCTTTTTCTAGCTTATTTTTTTCAAACTCTTAACTCCCTTTTCTCTTCTGATTTTCTATGTTCTGCAATCTCTTTAACTCCTCAACAAAATCAGGTTCAATTTAAAATTTCTCAAAGCTTTTAATAATGTTTGTTAACTCTAGAATAGCCATTTTGTAATTTATTGTTTCATCTAGACTTACGGCAACAAGCCGAAGATCATCCTTTTTCGCGTTCTTAAATGTTGTCTCAGTAACTCAGTATGTTGGAATTTAAATTATCCTCCAATTGGCACCGTTGGTTGATAGCGTCATTTTCAGTT
This sequence comes from Dolomedes plantarius, assembly GCA_907164885.2. Classification (NCBI taxonomy): domain Eukaryota; kingdom Metazoa; phylum Arthropoda; class Arachnida; order Araneae; family Dolomedidae; genus Dolomedes; species Dolomedes plantarius. The sequence continues at coordinate 42,222,895 of OU015494.1, read as the reverse complement.
GTGTTCGAATCAGTTGTTTTTTATATAGAAACTGCGTTGGATATGCTGCCCGCAATTGTATAGCTTACGAAATAAATTTTGTTTTGCGTCTGAAAGGCTAGTTCTGTCATTGAAAATGTATGTGCGTGGCTCTTTTATCTCAAGAAAGGCAAGGTTACCTGGTTCAAGTTAAAGGAACTCACCAAAGAGCAAAGTCGAAACACAGTAACTACAAGTTAAATCTCATAGAAATACGAATTAAGAACTAAATAAATCACAGTTTTTCACAGAAACAAATGTTCAATAAAAGATATTATCCTACTTCCCTTTCCGGAACATCCCAATTCGAAACACGATGTAATCCACATAGAAATGGAAGTTAACACACAAACATTTACATTTCTAAGGCTCTGTCGGAACAACACTGTATTTGCGATAGCTCAGTTGACAAAATCCCACAGTGAACTATAGTTTTCGATTTTTTAATTAATATCTGTATTGGCCATTTCGTATCGAAAAGAACATGACTCAACAAGATACTTCTGACATAAACAATGACACATTACGGAAAACGGTCGTCAGGCGGCGTTCTCAGGCAGCCAAACAAAATGATGTCAGTCTGAACAGGTATCATTACATTTACATTGACAAATGGATTTTATATTTAGTAAATATTATCTTTCACTTCTCATCGATAGATCACGTTGGTTGTTGAGAAATCACAAAGAAATAACTGTTTACATCACCTCGGTCAAAATGGGTAAATTGCCGAAAATTTTAACAGTGACGGTATTTATTTTCTAATGAATTACTACAGGTAGGTTGGTTCAGGACCACTCTAACTTAAAAATTCTATCATTCTGCATTCACAATAGCAATTCACGGTTTTAAACGATTTTGTAATTTATTTTTGTGGTTTGCATTTTGAGATAAAAATTTGGCAACTTCAGAATAATCGTCTGCTACTGTATTGTTTTTATTTGAATGTAAAATAAAAGATTTATTTTGAATATGGCTCCTAAAATTGATAGATGGCTCGAATGTTACGTAACTGCCCTTTCCGAGAAGAAATATTCGTATCAACAAATTATAAAGCGGTGTAAAAATCACGGTTATGACATTTAAAAAAAAGGTATTTATAATATATTAAATCTGAAAGGAAAATAAACGTCTAATTGGAAGTAAAAATTAAAACATGACCGCGAAACCTTATTCTAAGACTGTTCGAGCGCAGGTAAATATCAAAAAAGGAAAGTCTCTAATCCTAAAAGAAAATCCGCCGACTCAAAGATCCAATGCATCGAAACTAGGAATGTCTTCTGGCACTGTAAGTAAAATCATCAAGTTAAAAAAGATGTTTAAACCTAAAGTTCATCTGCTCTTGCCAAAGCATATTGCTGAAAGAAAAACAAATTGTAGAAAATTATATGAAAAACATATAGCTGCTGAAAAACGGAAATTTTTAGTAACACTCGATGAGGCATGGGTGTATTTAAGTAACTGAATTAAAAAAGATCAATTTTCTATTGCTCAACTGACGGGAATGACCGTACGAAATGGCTTCGTCGGTGTACAGAAAAGTTCCAAAAGGGATTCATGATAGTTGCAGGATTTTGTTACAACGGTAAATTAAAAATAAAAAAAGTCTGAAGTAAAGCCAAAATTATTTCCCTCTGCTATCAGCAGAATATTTTAAAACCAATTTTTGAAGAAGAAATTCCACCCTTATATGGAAAGGATATTGCTAAATTTGAGCTTCATGCGGACAAATCCCCTAGACACACGTTTAAATCAACTGCCGCTTATATAGCAAATAAAGAATCAGAAACAGGAATAAAGTATATCCCATTTAATGAAATACCTGTAAAATCACCTGACGCTTCTCCAATGGAATTTTGCGCTTTCGGATTATAAAAATGATCCTTAGGAAAACGGCATCCAAGAACACTGAACTGACTTTGGAAAACGGTCCAAGAGGAATGGGGTAAAATTGACATGACAGACTAAGAAAAAGTTTACTTTTATGGAAAATTCGAGCTAGAGCTATTGTCAAGAACATTGGCTATCAGATAGAAGCAAATCGCCACAAAAAATACGGAATTTATACATACAACTTAACTATCAAAATCGTTTCCATGAAGTATGAACGACCTTCAGTATATATACTACCCTACAGTAATGGACCGGGCAGCAAAATGTGATGGTGTAAGGGAAAGAATACATGCTTTAATAGGGGGATGGTCCCCCACGTGCTGCAGTAACACTAACAAGCCTTCTGGGGATATTTTCAACAAGGTTTTGATACACAACTATGGGTATTTGTGTCCATTCCTGCTGTAAGAATGTCGCCAGCTCAGCTGTAGATTTTGGACGTGGTTCCCTCGTCCTGTAAGCGTCACTCTAACTCGTCTCACAAATGTTCTATGGGGTTTAAATCGGGACTCTGAGCAGGCCAGGGAAGACGTTTTACATCCATATCTTGATACCACTGCTTGACAGAGGCTGCAACATAGAGCGTTGTTGACCTGGAAGTAACATTCGTCCATTCCATAAAATTGCCAAAGCGCAGGAAGAACCTGATTGTGCAAAATGTCCATCTAGTTGTCGACGTTCAATTTACCAGAAACAACATACAAAGTCCCAGGACATAGCACGAAAAACACCCTCAAACAAGTACACCACCACCACCGAACTACAGAGTTGGAACGATGCACTCGGGTAACAGAAGTTCGCCTGACATTCGCCAAACCCAAGCACGCCCATCCAACTGGGAGAGCGTGTAGCGTGACTCGTCGTTCCATAAAACAGTTTTCCAGAGCTCCACAGTCCAGTTGCGACGTTGCAAACACCAAGCGAGACTGCCGGCTTTGTTGGATGGCGTGATGTTTAATTTGTGAGCGGCACTACAACCAGGGATATTGAGGGTCTGCATTTCTTTCCTCAAAGTATTGGGGTACAACGTAACCCGTGCTGCCTGTTGAAACTCACTGTTGATGATTTGGAGTGGTTTCTTACGGTTCTTACGAACCTCACGATTCAGGATACGCCGATCCCGTTCGGTCGGTTTGCGGGGACGAGTGTGCAGTTCACGTCACAACTCACGTACTCTTCCACTTCTATACGAAATCACCAACAGTTGACCGTGGCTGGGATAATTCTTCTGCAATTGCACGAATAGACTTGCCACTTATGGGACAACCAACTAAAACACCTCTTTCAAAGTCAGTAAGTTCCTTTCGTTTCGACATACTGTCACAATTTCACTGAGAGCTAACAACATTACCACTTCGCGTATCGTATTTAACCTTAACAGGTCATATATATATATATATATATATATATATATATATATATATATACAGTATAGAGCCAAAACATTATGACCACCTGACTAACAACGCGTTGGCCCACCTTTGGGCAACAAACAGCCGCAACCCCCCTTGGCAGGGATGCCACTAGTCCTTGCTAGATAGCCGGAGACAAATTGTACTAGATGTTCTAGCCGCGGTCACACAAATCTGGGATATTCCGACATGGTAGTTTTTAAGCTCTGAGCTGCAGTTCCATGACACCCCAAATGTGCTTTATCCAATTAAGATCCGGTGAGTTAGGCTGCCAGGACATTAACTGGAATTCAGCATTATGTTCCTGGAACAACTGCAGCCCATTTTGATCCTTGTGACATCGAGCATTGTCCTGCTGGAAGACACCATTTCCAGTTGGGAGGACCGACACCATTTAAGAGTGCAACTGATACGCAATGATGTTCACATAGTCCGCAGAGTTCTTGGTCTGTTCTACCACAACCACGGGTCCCAAAGACGCCCATGAGAACGTCCCCCAAAGCATAATAATGCCACCACCGGCCTGTGTATGGCCTGCTGTACATTGGTGGAGCAACTGTTCGCCTGGAAGACGACGTACCCTGACACGGCCATCGACATTATGAATGACGAAACGTGATTCCTCCTACCAGGCAACTCTGTCCTACTGATTCATGGTCCAGTCACAATGTTCCCGGGCCCAGTGTAGGCAAACTAGGTAATGACGCTTTGTCAACAGAGGCACACAAGTGGAACGTCTACTGCGTAGTCTCATATCTAACAGTGTCCGATTAACTGTGTGCTCCAAAACAATTCTACGTGGACCTGCATTGCGTTGGACTGTCAGCTGAGCCACTGTCTGCCGCCGATATTTCTTTATGAAGCAGGACAGTCTCCAAAGTCCTTTTTTCTTGATAACGCATGGACGTCCAACTCCATGGCTTCTACTGCTGGTTACACTGTAATTCATCTACTTTGCATCAGTACTAACAACAGCAGGTCATGAACAACCCATGAGTCATGCAGTTTCGAAAATAGTCGTTCCAAGCCGTCGGGCCATTACAATCTGCCCTTTATCAAAGTCACTTAAATCAGCAGCCTTTCCCATCACACGCAGTAGCAAGGGCAAAAATGAATCCTCAGACTCCACAGCAGTAGTTAAATACAATTGAAACCTGATCAAGTACCCTCCACGTCATCCCCATGAGTTCATTGCAAAGTGTCGAGATGGTCATAATGTTTTGACTCTATACTGTATATATATTTATATATATATATATATATATATATATATATATATATATATATATATATATATATATATATATATATATATATATATATATGTGTGTGTGTGTGTGTGTGTGTGTGTGTTAGTTAATCTGTTCCATAGTGGAGATCAGTGCTTTTCCCATCGAAATGAATGACTGTCTGATAAAATATGCAATTTTACGAAGTAATTCATTTTAACTTTTTAACTTGGAGAGCTATTTAAAAGCAGATATCCATGGAAAATCGACAGAGCTATGAAATTTCAACAAAATAATAAGCTGTAATTTTCATTTCAAAGCAAATATGTGTCTATCAAAAACTAAAGAAATTAAACCTTACAAATTACGAAACTACGAAGTAAGAAAAATAAAAGTCTTCTTTTTGTTCTGAATGAACCTCTCTGTATAAGATGACTCAGTTTTTAAGTCATAAAGCAACCTCTTGGTCGTTAAGTTAAATATGGTATCATTTAAACAAGAGTGATCTAACTGTCAAGTAATCAGAAGTGTTCTTTCACCGAAGAACGAATATTGACTGCCTAATTTTCCGTTTTTATTCAGATTGTGTAATGATACTCAATAAAACGTGTAATGATTAAGATAAGAAAAAAAATGAGGAAAAAATTGCTATAACTAGTAGCATTCCGGTACGTAAAAATAAGAAAATATGTTGAGTATTTCTACTTCCATAAAACGCATCATTTGTTTTATGTAGAATAATAAAACGTGAGCCTGCATAAAGAAATATCTAATTTATTAATTAAACTGTGGAGAAAGTTTTTAATAAAATTTTGATTATAAAGGCAAAGTTAAATGCTTACTCGTGAAACTTCGTTTACCATGTTCATAAATTTAAACGAGTTCACCTCATTGTATGGTATTATGCGTCCCTTCTAGGCATAAAAGAATAAAAATATCCAGCATAATAGTTTGTAAATGAAAGAGACAGTCATTGACTCCCAACATTAAAATTTTATTAGGGATAATTCAAGAAGTTCCGCTCGATAAGAATGCCTCAGTTAATGTTTTATCCCCACGTATATGTAGAAAAGGCTACTTTTTCATCTCTCATTTCAGGCATATTGAATCACTTTTCTTTAAAATTATGTTTGAATGGTAAAATCAAATATTTAGCACGCATATTTTTAAGAAATTATTGTTGATAATAAATTGAAAGTAAATGGGGGAAAGTAGGACAGTTAAGAATGATGCTTTATGTAGCTTTTTTGTGTTTTGAATAAGACAATTTATAGAAATAATTTTCATAACTAGTATAATTTTTTCATAACAGAACCATATCATGACCCTAAAAGGGAAACGTCTTTACCAAGATAGAGTGTTATTCTACATTCTATTATTTAACTCGAATTAGAAACCGAACTCGAATTAAAAACTTTTACATTCATTTTACATTACGAGTTTCCAGTTAAAAATTGCGAAAAAAGATTACAGTAAAAGAGCAGAAGAAGATAGAAATATAAAATATTCAAGGTTTTGTTGACCAGAATCTTATTTTTGTTATCTAATTATTTAGGCATCTAAATATGTCGTCATCTATAAGGAGGTAATAATGCTGATGCTACCAAGGTTATGCATTAAAATGTGTCAACAAGTAATTGATAGAGAATGGAAGATTGACCAAATAAGGTACCAATTTATTTGAAGAAATGTTCTAGAATTACCGACTTAAAACTCTTAACTAATTAGTATAGTGAATATTTTAAGATGCGTGCAACATTCACTGAGGGGCAAATTTATTATGAAATCAAAAAAAAAAATGCTTCTGTGATGTACTTTTGATTGCACTCTATGATATGCTGGTAGGTTGCTTGACCATTTCCAATGAAATGCTCTTTCCAATTCTATAAGATTATATGTTTTTTGATATGGCTACCTGATACTCCCTTCGACCGCATCCCACTACTCAATAGGATAGAGGTTTGATGACTGAGGAGGCCAAATAAGCAAGGTGAAATCTCAGTCTTGCTCTTCAAACCCTCTGTGGACGATATGAGCTTTCTAACATGAGGCATTGTCCTGCTGAACGTATCCCTCTCCAGCGGAGTAACGCATTAAAATAACTGGTACTAAGTTTTAAACTAAGTACTTTGTCAGCGAAAATATTTAAATAGCTTTTGTCATTCAGACGTTCTTTTATTCGAATTAAAAAGCCCAAACAATGCCAGTGAAACATCCTCTAAACCACAACATTGCCTCCACCAGCCTGAAATGTTGTGGCAATGCACTTAGTGATTACGGACTGTTTTGTACCTATTCGTCCTCTGACAACTGCATGTTGTAGTTGAAAACGGGATCCATCGTACCACATAGCTCTTTTCCGTTCATTTACTGTCCAACCCTTGTGATCCTATGCGGATTAGGGATGTTTGATTTTTCTAGTTCTAGACAGCAAAGGCTTTCGAACAGGCCTTCGGCTTCCCTACCTACTATGGTGTACAGGGCGGCAAATTTTGCGGTGAGATATCGCCGGATAAGATTAGCTGTAATATAACGTGCTGTTACCCGTCTGTTTGACTGAACAAGTCTAGAAACTCAGCTCAAACATCTAGTAGCTGGTGACGACCAGCCACCTGATGTTGAGACATTTTTTCCTGGTAAGTCACTCTTTGCGAACATGAACAATAGATGCTTTCGAACAATTCACAAGCGAAATAGTTTCGCTGACATTACTTTCACTACTTCTAGGACTCAAAATTATTTCACGCTGAAAGTCGCGTTTTTTACCCATTTCCTCACAAGCAGTGCACTTCAAATGACTTTACAATCCTCTAGCAATCCCTATTATACTAATCTCCCGCTCTATTAGAAACAGCGTGACGTAATAGCTCATTTGCAAACAATTATCAAGTGGTCATAATTAATTGGCCACTAGGTATACAGGGTGATTTTTATTAAACTGACTCTATTCAGAGCCACTTGTAGCGCAATCTATCAGCCACAGGTCTACCAAACTTGATAGAGGGACTAAAAAGGACATGGGAAAGAGTTTCCATGAAAAACAAATAGTTCCAAAAGTCGCCGATAGGGGAATATATGGCGCTGTTGTTGCCGGCGCACCCGAGAACTTGCATAAAACGCAAGTACAGAACATCAAAATGCAAATTCATGATTACGTCGTCGACACCAGAGCCAGTAGTTTGGGCTATAAAGATCGATGCGGAATCTGTTGCGCCATCGCTTTATAGAAGAAAGGATCATAGTCACTTTTTCCACTTGCATGACCACCTCGTTTCCTGAACATAACCCATGTGACTTCTTTCTGTGGGGTTATTTAAAGTCCAAAGTGTATCTTGGTAGAGTCTCTAACTTCGCGACCCTAAAGGACAACATATTCTGGACTATGATGAACATTCCCGGTGACATGTTATGCTCTGCCGTCGAGAACGTAGTGTTTAGGAGGCAATGTGTCGTCCACCAGGACGATGGTCACATTGTAGGAGTGAGAAGTAAATTTGCTACATAAAGCGGTGTTGCATTAAATTTTTTTTGCTATTCATTTATCTGCTTATTACAACTTTTTCGGTATTCACCCCTCATCTTTATAGCCCGAAATACTGGCGCTGCTGTCGACTACGTAGTCGTGAATTTGCTTTTTGATGTTTTACTTGCGTTTTGTGCAAACTCTTGGGTGCGGCGACAACAGCAATGACATATCTTCCCCTATCGGCGACTTTTGGAACTAATTTTTCTTCTTCACGGAAACTCTTTCCCGTGTCGTCCTTAGTCCCTCTGTCAATTTTGGTGGAAATCCGGTAGATAGATCGCTCTACAGGTGGCTCTGAGTAGTGTCACTTCAATAAAAATCAACCTGTATATCTGGCATAACTGTACTCAGCACGCTGCATTTTCAGTTTTTTTAAATGTATCCATAACAGAAATATTTATATAAAATTTCTGTTTTGTCGCATTACACGCCATTTATTTCATTGGTTCACAAATTTCCTCAGTGATGCACATATAAATACCTATAATTAAAAATATCTTCATCAATATGCACAGCTTTATTTCAGTGAAGTTAATGAAAATCTTCAGTGTCATATCTGCATTAAACTTTTTATCCAAGTATCTATTATGTGTAACAAAAAGGAGTTCTTTCGAGTCCCAGATGTTAATATAGGTATAAAAAGTAATAACGAATCTCAAAAAACAACACTTCTTAGGCCAACTTACAGTGATTACCTCAGGGTATGATGTCTCCTGCCTAGAGTCCTGGTAAATATTGGCAAAAACTGCAGCGTAGGGAATAAATGTGAGGCTTATTTAATCGAAAAAAACAATTGATAATGATTTAATAAAATTTATTAAAACCGGAAAGATCACAAGGTTTTTCCTTCAAAAATTTTACTGCCTACTGATTGATTTTCTAGACAGTAAGATAATTTAGAATTTTCTATTATTGTCGGTACTTTCATGTATAAGATGTCCTCATTAAAGGTAGTTTATATTATAGAGTGCATTACTGTGAAAGGTAAGCTTTTAAGTAATGCGGTTGTTTATTTCATATTCACAGAAAGATACGTTTCACTCGAATGGTATTCTTTCATTGAAGCCAGTATATGAAGTCAGTGCTTGAGGTGAATAATTTGGAGAGAAAAATATATTCAAGCTTTGCCATAAATTCTAAAAATATTTTGTTGATCTTCCGTGTTTTGAAGAGAAGCATCATGCCCGGATTCTCTTTTAAATTAATCTTACAACATTATGAAATGTACCCTTAAACCTTAATCCATCTTGTGAAGGATGTTTTATTGAAATGTGTTTAACCCATATGCACAGCGTCCAACTGTGAATGCATTTATTCCGGAAATGCGCCTCGAGTCAAGTAATTCTGTCAGGGTTCTTAAACTTTATGAAGGAAGCATTTTTTTATCTTCTTGAAGGATGTCTTGTCGTAAATTTTTATTGATTTGTTTTTCAGAGAAATCGATTGCTCTCAAGGGACCACAGAAAACTTAATTTGAGTTTCTCGGTACTTTATATGGAATTCCCTTTTCGTACAAGGCTATTTTTCATCACTTAAACTCAAACCGGGGATATTTTTATAAACATAAAGAGAAAATTTTCGGACTTGAAGGAAATAGTTTAGGTTGTAAGTGCATATAGGGTGAAGTTCGTTCCAATCTTTTTGCAATAGACACCCGCTGAAAAAAGGAAGGTACAATTTTTGAAACCACTACATGTTTAGATAAAAAAATTAATGTATGCTCAGAATAAAGCTGTTTAATTAAAGTTTCGGAAGTTCATGTCACTGAATAAAGAGTTGTTACATTGAAAAGTTTGTATTGAACAATCATGTCCACTTAGATTGATTAGAAATCATTGAACAATCATGTCCACTTAGATTAATTGTCGCCGATAGTTTCATTTTGATAGTTCCTTTTTAAACAAAAAAAAATCTGGTTTTTAACTGAAAAGATTTAATGAAATACACGCAAAACTTCCGAAAAATTCCCAATTTGTTAATCTGAAAAATATTACTCCTACTACTACTACTAGCCAAAGCCCACCCTTAGCTGATGAGCAATGCTCTGACCAGTAGAGATGTGCCTCGATGAATACAGAGGATGTTCGCACATTTTTTAGACGATTTTGGTAAGCGGTAATAAAAATTCGTTTCCTGCAAAAGAAATAATTGCAATTGTACTATGTTTTTAAAATTCAAAATTATCGTCTGCGGCTTGAAAGTTTTGTTTTTATTCAAAATGACGTTTTTAACAAAGCAGTGGTTCGAAGGCTACATTTATGCTCTTTCCGAAGAGAAATATGCATACTCCGTTATCCAAAAACGATGTGAGAGTCATGGTTTTGTGATATCTAAAGCGTCGATAGGTAATATCGTCAACAAGAATGGAAAAATACGTCAAATTGGAGCCTCGAGTGGGACAAAAATTCCAAACAAGTATCCAAGGAAAAAACGGACATCTTCGACTATGCAAAGGTACGTTGTTTAATGTTAAAGAAAATCCCCCTAGTCGAAAGACAGTTGCAAAAATCATTAAAATGCTCGGTCCTCCACTGTAAACAAAATGATAAACGTTGATTTAAATCTTAAGACAGCGAAAAATCGCAATGTGCATCGTCTTCTTCCAAATCTATCGCTGAACGCACGACACGCTGCAGAATTCTATATGAGAAAGACTTATCCAAAGAAAAATGAAAGCAATTGTCCACAATAGATGAATCATGGGTGTATTTAAATGATTTGCAACAAAAAAAGAGCCATTTATTATCATAAAAGGGGAGGAAAAAAATTTAAGTACATGGTTCAAAGAATCGACAAAAAGTTTTTCTAAGGGATTCATGATTGTTGCTGGTTTTTCTTATAATGGCAAGTTAAAAATAAAGAGAGTGGAAAAAAAATGTTAAGATTTAACTCCAAATACTATCAGGAACATATTTATCGCCAATTCTTCTGAATGAATACCATCGCTTTACCCACAGTGCCATCAATCTGTGAGGACTCCATCAGGACAAAGCTAGCAGTCACACATCAATCAAAATCCATTGTAAATTTCCTAAAAGAAATGGAACAAAAAACTGGTATCAAAGCCATACCTTCACGGATATCCCTTCAAAATCTCCCGATGTATCACGTATGGATTTTTGTGCTTTCGGACTTTTAAAATCTGCATTATCCAAACGTCGTCCCAAAACCCTTAGAGGACTCTGTAAAGCTGTTCAGGAGGAATGGGATAGAATACCTCTTTTGAGACTTCAAAATGCATTATTATCCTGGAAATTGCGGTGTCGAAAGATAGTTCAAAATAAGGGATGTCAAATAGAACATTTAAAACACAAGAATTTTATGTAATTTAGTTTTGTGAATACATATACATTGTCTAAAGAATGTGTGAACAGCCTCTGTAGAGCATTTTCGTGTCATAGATCATGATCCAGAGCGGCACAGACCTCGAGGTGGTCTGCGTCCATCGTCTTGTGGCTGCATAGCTACTAGCATTACGGAGATGGTTATATACGGAAACGATGGAGTGGCGGAGACCAGATAGTCGATGCCCCGTTTTCATCCTGATTGTAGTCACGGCAACTGTTCGGGGGTAGCTTGGACCGTTGGTGACGACGTCTTTACCTCATTTAGATAGTCGCCATAGTTTCCATTTAGGATAGCCGCCGATAGTCCTCAGATAGTCGCCGATAAACCCATTTGTTTATTGATGGAGCAAATATATTTTAGCTTGAGTTAAGAAGGAGGATGGACTGGCTGCTGTAGCGAAGTAGTGTGCTTAGCTTAGCAAACCTGTCATCTTTCCATTATATAAAAATATTCGTGTGAGATTTACTTTTACCTGTTGACATTTGATGAACCAGTATCTCAAATGGATTGTTCTTTGAGGCGTCAAGTTGTTAGAAGGTACACTCATATTACTCCGATAGCAGTTGTTATATGGTTTGATTAGTTAGATATGATGATTTGATTATCGGTTTTATCCGTTTGGTCGAAGTATACATAGAACACTAAAGAAAAGAATATAAGTTAAGTCCGGTCATTATACTGGTAGAGTTCACATTTCTCTTTTTATTCTATTGCTTTCCATTTAAGCCCAAATTAAGTAATATTCTAAAAATTTTTTCCATGACAATTTTCATTCAACACCTTACATTTTAATATTTGTAAATAGTGCATAGAGTATTAAATACAAATTGACTAACATTTACTATCTCGGGGGATTTCATGTGCATAGATTAACTTATTGATTGATATCTTTAAACATTTCCCCACTTTCCTAAAGACATTTTCCTAATCACTGACGACTGTACTATGATAAGACAAGTTATTTTGGAAATAAATCCTTTCTTATTCATAAAAGAAAAAGCAACAAAACAAGTGAATTAAATCAACACATTTAAAAACAATACGTTCCTGAGGAAAATTACGGTTTCATAGATACAACATCGTGAATTTATTGTTTAAATGTACCGAATATTTAAATAAAAATGTTCAAATTGTTTTTTTGAACTGTCATAATGATATAATTCTATGAAATTACTTTTGACTTTTGAACAAGGACTTTTTTTATTTGCCTTTCATCAGATTCCTATTATCTCAGACGAGTTGATTAAGATGTACACATGAAGTATCAATTTGTAAATTATCACCAGGCATAAAATGCGAATATATGTCGAACTGATTGCGGATCGCCCATTATTATGAGTAATTTAAAATAGGTCGAGTTCCTGTACATTTGTACGTTTAATAATCAGAAATGTTTTCATATGTCATATAAATAAACAAACAGTAGTCCTCATAATTGAAGTATATAAAATTAATACAAACTATAATTGCTTCATGAAAGTAAAAATATGCGGATGGTATATTTTAGATTTATCAATTTATAAAAACTCTGTAAAAAACTTTATAGAATAGTTGACAGTCAAAACTTCCACAGAAAAAATAAATTTTCCGTCTTGAGAAAAACAGAAAGGGAAAAGTTGCGTGAATGCAAATTTTCTTACGAAAACTTCTCCCATTAGACGAGGCGGGAAGTGCTTATTCTGGTAAATGGGCGCATAGTCAGGAAAATATATGCTCCAAGTGGAAAAAATGGAAAAACATAAATAATACCTTAAAACATAATTGTATTCATTAATCTTCTAGGCAAATCACTACCGATAAAACGTAAAAGAATTTTCATTATCTACATTGGAATGATGTACGCAAAAAAGTTAGAGAGCTGGTAAAAATATTGAAGCTGGCTTTCGAAATTTCAACATTTTGACTATAGGATTATTCGCCATAAACAAAAATTCTTGAATATCATTGAGCTGAGAAAAGGCTACATTCATTTTCGCTACACAGGCAGACATGCATGTTAAAAGGGGATTAATGTACAGAAGGAAATATATTTAATAAAATTAGTATTTACCACAAGGTCTCATTAATTACTAAAAAAGAGATAGTTATATTAATAGTGGATAATAATATCGTATATAAATTTTCCATATCAGATCTCTAACTATCTCAGATTTATAAAATAAAGATTTAACGCTGGTTAAAAAAAATATCCCAGTAAAAAAAATCGCGCAGAGAAATGATATGCTCTCAAATTCTCTGCGCATGACAGATTTCATTGGAAAAGTGTACAAAAGGGATCTTTTCAATTGAAGTGTCTAATTTATTATGTCACCTACTCAGTACAATGTTGGGCCACCTTAAGCTTCAATACCAGTGCGATTCTCTTTGGCTTGAACATTAAGGGAAGTTGGTAGGTGGCTTGATCAATCTGAGACTATATATGTTTAACTGCACTTTTCAGTTCTCTAAGATATTACGGCTCTGGTTCCAGCTTCCTGATGCTCTTTCCGACCGAATCCCACATATGCTCACTTGTATCCAGATCTGGTGGCCATCTGTTCACAATGTAACGGGAAGCATTGTCCTGCTAGAAATATCCACCTCCAGAGAGGTAAACCATAAAAATAACCGGATGTACTTATTTAAATACATTCTGGCATTCAGCTATTATTCCACTCGAATTAAATAACCCAAACAATACCTTTCCCCCACCACTATAATATCTCTCTGAACTGCACTAAGAACATTGCGTTTTCAGTGTTGTAAAAAGCATCGAAAACGCTAATACTTATATTAAATGTTTGCTTTGTTCTGTTTAATGAATTACCCTCCATTTTGAAGAAATTTTTTTCATTGGTTGACGAATTCCTTCATTCTCTGAATTTGACTAATTTAATTAGTTAATCGTAGTATATTTGCATTTGAATAATATTAACATCAAATTGAGAAATTTGTAAAACTTATCATATTTAGAATCCGTTTTATTGGCATTCATGGAACTTTAATTAAATCGAGGATCAACGATTATTTTAATTTTTATCTATTTTTTTTGCCTTACCTGACGGTTGAAAAATTTGAAGTAGTTCATTAAATCGAGATTTTTTTAATTTAAGTTTTACGGAATATGTAATGGAATTGAGTAACAAACTCATCATCATGGTACCTATTAAAGGAATATGGCGGTCGGCTATTTCAATTATATGTTCTGACGATTTTCATGATTCTTGTATTATTTTCTCATCAGAAGAGCTTGTATTGTTAACATTGTCATGAACGGTAAAAAAGGAAAAACAAAGACTTGAATGATATGTTATACTTTTTAGTTCATTTAGGTTAGAAAAATTTTCTAGTTTCCTTTAATCTTATCCTTTAATCTTATCCTTTAGTCTTCCTTTAATCTTATTTTAGTCTTATGTATGCGTGGTAATGGTTATTAGCTAATATTCCCTGAATTAGTTCCTCGGGTATAGGTTAGTAAATGATGCTCACTTTAAATAAAAGGAATCCCAAAGAAGTAAAACATGAAGACAAATAAGAAATGTACGTGAGTGTAACTGAGAAATCACCAACATACAGGAAGCGGATAAAACTTTGAAATTCCCAGTTTGGGATTTATTTCTGCTGTTATTTTTTGGCTGTGAACAATCTTTTTCTTCCAACAATTCAATTCATTGCTACATGATTTCCTTTTTCCTCCAGAGAGGATTTCCTTAATGCTACTAAAGACACTGTGGCACAATATTCAACTGTAGAAAATGTAACGGGATCCTTTTAATTTTTAATGCAAAATACGTACCCGTTTCTTGTAAATTTTTGTTGTCATTTTTGGTCTAAATTCTTGCTGACACCGCTATTTTGTTATTTTCCGCTCTTTAACTTCATGACTTGATAGCTTGATGTACATTATTTTTTTTTAAATAAACTTAAATAAGTACTATATACACAGTCGTGTAAAATGTCATATATTCACATGCTTTAATGTGAATAAATATATGTTCAAAACATTTTAAAGGGACATGTATTTATTAAATGAAAAGATATTTCAATGAAATAGATCTAAAAAGAAAGATTCTGGTGCTGATAAATTCATCATGAAAGAGAAAGATCTTTGAAGTGTCAATATCAAAAAAATGATCATTATTATCTTTATTTTTCTTATAACTGCACAAATTTTGATTTTTTAAATATATTCCTTTTTCTTTCATCTGTTTGATTATCGCAATTTAAAAATTTTTTAAACAAATTATTTGCCCTTTTTATACAATTTTTTTACCATCATATATTTCTGTAAAAACAGTTGTGTGTATTTTCCTCGATGATTTAATATAAGCACATAAAATATTGTTTTATCTCGAGGGCGTTTGTATCGCAATGATATACGTATACACATATAGAACAGCAACTAAAACCGTTTACAACGGCATTTATCAGGTAGCATTCACGTACATTTTACAAAGTGTAACGGAACTGAAAAATCATTGATTTTAGGATATAAAATCTGAGAGATTTGCCCTGTCGCTTTTAGGAGTTCACCTAGTAATAGGTGGTCAACAGGTGTTGGATTTCTCTCATTCGGCTCGCCACGAGCATTACATTATACAAGTATACCTTACATTATTCACAAGTGTACCTGTGTTTCTTTGAGAATGCTCGTTCTAAATGCTCAGCACAATAGGTTCTCCACTTCAGTCAGTTCAATGTGACCTGCACTGACTTGTAATGTAACGATGAAATGGATTAACGGAAAAACCGACAGTCGAGTGGAGAACGATTTCTCGGCGCTTTCACTACCGAATGCTCGTGTTACATTACATTACAATGTTCTGTTGCAAGTCAGTCACCACTTTAACATTTCCTTCTTGCGTATGGACATTTTATTTGAAACTACTTTATGCAATTGTCCATTTAAACTTAATACTTCTTTTTGCTGTTTACGCAATATTTAAATAATTCCCGAAAAATATGATATAAAAGAACTGAGATTAATTTTCAAAGTTAGATAGCATGATGCAGTTCAATTAATTCATTTTGAGAGCTTTATTTTCTTTCACAGGAGGCATTCGCTCATACACTACTTGAATATGGAAGCGCCTTGTAAGGGAGTATTGAAAGCTGTCAATTTGTATATTTTTCAATTTTATTTATACCTTAAATGTTGTAAAGTTTGATGCTTAGAGTTTAAAACAATTATAATGTGTTTTAGCTTAGTGTTCCAACAAACTTTCGATGGATTTTCTACGTTAATTATGATTCACATTTATTGTATTACATTATTATTTAGGTATATATTTCATTTTAAAATTTAATGTAGTAATGTATCAGAAAAAATAATAAAAAAATAACTGATATGAAACTACATTAAAGGTCGTGGGTATCATCACTTTGGTTTGCTCTACAATTTCAAAATCCCTACAAGCATTCGCCCCGGAATTCTATAACGTCACACTCCAGATTTCGAATTGGAAAATTGACTCGAGAAAGCAGCAAACCGATGGGTATATAATATTTTAACATCCATCGTGAGATACAAAATTGTCGTTGAAGATGTGGAAAAGGAACGAGTGAAATGCAAAGTGGAAAAATTTATGCTGCAGAGCATAGGAATTTATGGTACAGGAATGTGTTAACACGTTAATGTTAAATTCTTCCAGCTCCTACTAGGAGGGTATTTTGTCATTCCTTTTCAGTTGTGCGTTCAAATGGTCTCTAATTGATAGTTCATTTTCATCGTACCTTTTTACCTCGCAATCTTGGCCGTTTAGAAGTTACTTTAATGATATACTGTTTCTTTAGATACTTTATAAGACTCTTTGAGGGGTTTTCCTCAAATATGTATTTAGTCATAGCAAAAAAAAATGCATTCTTTCAACTGTAAGTACATGTATTGGTTTACACATGTCTTTTATACTTAACTTTTTAGATAATCAGAAATCTTATTAAACACCTTCAGAATCAAGAGAACTAACAATTTTATTACAGTTTAACTCGCTGAAAACGAACTAGATTAAATATGTAACATACAGTAAGCGATGTACGGAGATATGAAGTATTTATGGTGTGAGGAGAAGTGTATAAGTGAAATCTGCATGTTTTAGCACCCAGTTAATTCAATTTCCAAGATCTATCTGTTCGGTCCATTAATCAAACTCTCTGCCAGAGTGAATTAATAAACAACTCTTAAGGTAAAAAATAAGAAAGATCAATATTTTTGGAATACAGAACAGGAGAGGTCTCAACATCCCTTTGGTGTATTTTGGCGTGCGTGTCGGAAATATGCATCTGATATATAAATATTAAATTATGTGTGAGGTTAAATTCTTTGTGATAGTCCATAATAAAAATTTGCAAGACCTAGTGTTTCAAAATGAAAACACGAATCACTGGTATCTCGAAAAGTAATGAATCTTTTACGTTTGGATGAAATAGGAAATTTTGCTAAATGCCTCTTATACTATATTTAATTTAAAAGAGGATGATATTTCTTGGTCGATTGCCATGTTTTGGAGATAGCTAATAAAGGCACAAAAATCAGTAAAATACCTTATTTTCAGCTATGCACATACATTTATGATGGCATTTTATCATTTTCATTTACGCATTTCACGCAATCCTCACGCAATTAACATAGAAATTGATCTTCAAAAGTACAAAAGAAAGCTTATTACAGAAAATTGATTGAAGGAAATTAGTCCCAAATTTCAAAGCTCCCCGATATCTGATGATAGCAATTTATTTCTATTGTTTGCCTAGAACGGAGTTTTCTAAAGACGAAATAACACCATAAAGATCTTCAATTTTATTTAAATTAGAAGACTAAAACCTTTTAATTTTACAGTACCAAATATTCTCCATTTTAAAGGTATTATGTTGTAGTTTTAATCTCAAAGTAGCGATATTGTCTACTGAAGTATTGTTTACATTTTACATTTTGAAGTAAAATTAAAAATGATTTGCTATAAGGAGTTGAGAACTCTCTCTCGTTAATATGAGTGTATTTTTAATATATTTTAGCTGAGATAATGGATACTTATAAATTTAAAATTAATAAAATTATTTATTACTCCCTTACGTCAAATACTGCATTCCCTCAGTTACCTGTGTAGTTCTTCTAAACTTATATAACTGAAGCAGGAACATAGTGAGAGCTGCAAAGATACATCATATCTCTCCGAGTTTCAGAGTGACCTTTAAAAAAAGTTTCATTACAGATTTATGGATTATTTAATAAATCATCCGTCGTATCCAAGAAGTAAAATAATCCCTGAGCACAATGTCGGATAAATAACAATTATGAAGTTTTCAATCAACCACATACCATTACAGTATACTGTTGCAAGCCTGGTAATTTTAAGTCGGGAAGAGATTTTGTCATCTTTGTCTGATATGCTTTGCTAAAGGGATTCAGAGCTTTAGCCGAAGATTTGCCAGTGCGATAATAATGGAACGATCAAATATCAAGGAGAACCTAAGGACTGGCCGAAAGTTTATCGATGTCTGTCAAAGGACGTGAGGGGTATTTCTTTCGGTGAGAATTGCAATACGTGTCCAGATTTATATTCCGTGTTTAATGTTCGTCTAACTTTTCTTGGTTTTGAAGAAAATAGATACCAAACCACTCACAGTATTTATTAATATTAATGAATAATTTTGTAACTTTTGCGAAAAAGGCGCAGTCTTTTTTTGCACATTTATTATAAAAAAATGCAGTGTTACATTGTTGTTGACAAGTTTCTCGTTTACTTGTTTTTCTCAGCTATATACATATACAACCAAGATAAAATTGCTGAATATATGTAGTCAAAAACAACGTTGATTAAACGCTTGCTATCTAAAATTTAACTCTGCCTAAATTTCCTTTGCACATACTTTTCTCCAGCTGAAAGGAAAGAAAAATGTTCTTTTTTCGCTGATTAGCCGTTTTATGAGATACAAACCGGGTACCTAGACGTTTGTGACAAATTGTGTTCCTCCTGGTATGCGAAAGTGGTCCATTTGAGGAGTATGGAGCGGGCAGTTTTATACCACAGACAAGGAAGCAGGTAAAACATGGGGTATGCAAAATTATCCTGGTTTTAGAAATGTACTAGTCGTATGTAAAATTATGCTTAGCAAAGGACGGTTTGAATAATAACATAAAACTTGATACAATGGCAAACTCCCAGTCCATCTTTTTCAAGCATTACAAGATTTTAAATATGTTTGAAAAACTCTTATATCGTTGTATAATTTCCTGAATTTCTTTCAAACAAAATAAGTTATTTTCTCTGTCCTCAACGATATCATATAAAAAATACTTACATTTTATGCATGGTATTACCAGCATTTCTATTAATGGCTTAGCAAGAATTATAAGATATTACACTGCTGGCCACTGTAAATGCAACACCCTGAAGGAAACAAGCAAATAACATGAAATTTACAACATGCATTAGCGGAGGTGAGATATGCAAATGATTAAAATTTCAGCGCAGACGCACATCAAGCGCGCCTGTGGCACCACTTCAAAGCGCAATTTAAGGCTTGGAGATTTCGACGATTTCAAGTTCGGCAATTGTGTTTTTCTTGTGGTTTTTTCAAAAAAACGATCAATTATGCCTCGTCGAAAACAGCGATCATCTATTAATCAAGTATCCGAGTTCGACAGAGGAAGGATAGTGGCCTACCGAGATTGTGGATTATCTTTCAGGGAAATCGGTAGTCGTGTTGGACGAAACCAAACAACTGTAATGCGGATATGTGATCGTTGGATGCAGGAGGGTAAGACGGACCGGCGTGTTCGATCGCATCCACCTCAGCGCACCACTTCACGTGATGACAGGCAAATTGTGCGCATGGCAGTGACGGATCGCTCAGTCACATCACGAACCATATCACAGCACATGCAGTCTGTAACGCATCATCCAGTGTCTGCGAGTACCATTCGACGCCGTTTACAGCAGAGTGGTCTGTCCGCAAGACGTCCATTGCTTTGTCTACCCTTGACGCAGAACCACAGACGTCTCCACCGCCAATGGTGCGATGACAGAAGGATGTGGACGGCAGAATGGAATTAAATTGTCTTTACTGACGAGTCACGCTTCTGTCTGCAACACCACGATGGTCGCATTCGAGTCTGGAGACACCGTGAAGAGAGGATGCTGAACAGCTGCGTTATGCACCGCCACACTGGTCCTGCACCGGGTATTATGGTATGGGGCGGTATTGGATATCACTCTCGCACACCTTTAGTACGCATTGCCGGTACTTTAAACAGACTGCGCTACATCTCCGAGGTGTTGGAGCCAGTTGTCCTTCCTTACCTTCAGGGCTTGCCCACAGCCATATTTCAACAGGATAATGCGTGACCACACGTGACACGCATTGTCCAACTGTTCTTCGTCAATCGCCAGATTGAATTGCCTCCCTGGCCGCCTCGCTCTCCGGATCTTTCGCCGATAGAAAACATGTTGTCCATGGTTGCTCTACGATGGACCCAGATTCCATCCATAGCTGCCACAGCATATTAACTTTGGCAACGTGTGGAAGCTGCTTGGTCTGCTGTACCCCAAGAACTCATCCAAAGTCTCTTTGAATCAATGCCGAGGCGTGTGGCAGCGGTGATCTCCAACAATGGCGGCTACTCTGGTTACTGATTTTGGCTGGAACCACACTTCACAGAAGTCTATAAATTTAATCATTTGATACTTGGTCAACATGTTATCTACAAAATAAATTTTGTTCTGATATCTCTTGTCTTTCTTGGTGTTGCAATTTGGGTGGCCGGCAGTGACTTCCAACAATACAATGGAAACACATCTAGATTATTACGAGATTACTTTCTGCAAAAATTCTAAATTATCTTGACACATCGCATTTCTAAAAGCTACCAATTTGAGATTTTATTCCGTTCTAGAAAGGAATGGGTATGAATAGTGTATCCTTGGTCTCGTGTCAAATTGTCACTCGTTGTGGGCTTCCATGACGAAGAAACAAGACTCGAAGTATAACTAATTTGCTATATCAAAAGTTATGCAGTACAAACAGCCTGCTAACAGTTCAAGTTGACTGCTTAGGAACTAACGGGATGGATTCGAACTCACTATGTTAGTTGTATTCAATTCAATACCATTGCACATCTGGATTTAGCAATCAGAATTAGAGGAAAGAATAATTACCTAAGTAAACTGTAATGCACGATCATTAGGTTATTTTTTCCCAGGTAAAGATACCTATTTAGGAGGAATCGCTCGCCCTAGTTTAGGAAGGCTTGTTCTCACAAAAATACATTGCCAAACATTGCTTACGCAACATTCTAAGCAAACAGCTAAATCCCTCACTGTAATACGGCCAAAACTTCTTGTATATAGTAATTAAACATATCTACTCTATGAATGAGGAAAAACAAAATAAAAATAAAGGAAGATTAGTGATTAAAATATTGCTTTAGGATTAAATATCTTTTTAAAAAAAATTATTATCTAGTACAGGGGTTCTCAACCTTTCAGGCTCTGCGCCCCCCTTTGAACAGTGATGTGAGGTCACGCCTCCCTCTCCCCCACCACCACCACATGTGGTTAATGCATGTAGTACAATCGGAATTTGAAACTGAAGCCGGTTATTAAATGAAAATATAGAATAGATAATTTCATACACAAAATTTAATATTACTACACATGTATCTTAATTTGGACCATATCGTTATTAGAACATATGAAATCAAAGAATTAAATACAGATCAAATATATTTGAGGTAATCAAGGATCCATATGAGGTTGGCATGTAATAAAAGTCACTTTCACAACATTAATGAGAAGGCTCACAATGTTTGTCCTTGACAAGCATAGGCGTAGCATCGGGGGGCACGGGGGGCACGTGCCCCCCCAACTGAACTTGAAATAAATTAAAACTTAATAGAGTTCAGTTAAAATCGGAAAATTGTAGAAAACTTTTAAGAAAGTTGGGTTTTTTCCCGCTTTCTCAAACTGTGAAACTGAATATTCCGATTATGTCTTTAGCCTTAACATAGATTTTAACAATGATATGATCCATAACAAAAATTCGCTGCTATATTTTTTCCTCGGCTAAAAATCCTTTGTGTTCAGACCACACTCTTTACCCCCTTGGGGTCATTGAACTTACTCCCCCGCACCCCTTCAAGGAATGCGCTACAAAGGGTCGCTATCAGTGTTCCTGGAAACACGAAGCAGGCGCTGGGTGGAGAATTTTAATGGTCTAGTGGCTGGCCTAGACCACACCACTTTCTATATCCACCTCTATCAGTCAGTAATTCTTTGTGTGTTGGTTTCAATTCTTTGTTTTCATGCACGCTTTATCAAATCATTGTTTTTGTACGTTTGAAAATGTCAAAACAGAAATCAGTACTTTCTTTTTTCAAAAAAGTCGATAGCTCGAATAAAAAAGTTGATTTGTTAAACCAAGAAAAAAATCTAGAAGCAAGTAGTGACAGTAGCATTAATAAATGTGCCAAGTCCAACTATGGGGATAATCAGCTGATGCCGATACCATCCTGGTCAACAAATCTCGATGTGGATGAAAAATGGTCTAGGCCTATGGACGTGGTGGAAAGTAGTGGTAGAGATCCTGCTCTGGGTCTACAATCAGCGGATATTTCTAGGGGTCCATTCCAGCCTGTTGATTGTTTCAAGGTAAGCAAAATACAGTTAAAAACTGGACAGTTTAGAAAACGTGGTATTCTGAATTTGGTTGGGTTGAATACAGCCCCATTTTGGATGCTGTATTTTGTTTCTCTTGTCGTATTTTTTGCAAAGATAAAACAGCGCGTGGAGAGGAGTCATTTACTAAAATTGGGGTGACAAACTGGAAAAAAGCATTGGAAAAATTTAGAAAACACGAAAAAAGTGATATGCATCTAAAATCTACCTAATTTCTTACAGAATACCGAAAATCTGACAAAACAGTTGCAGACTCTTTGTCTTCAGCACACTTTAAAAAAGTTAAAGAAAATCGAAAATATGTAAAATTCATTATTGAAACTATTTTGTTCCTTGGAAAACAAGGTCTTGCCCTAAGAGGACATTGTGAGGGTTCGGTGTCTTTAAATAGAGGTAAATTTCAGGAGCTACTTGACCTTAGGTCAAAAGATAAAGGAGAAGATATAATAGCACTGATGAATTTATCAGTTCATTCATACAGGAGTCCGCAGATACAGAATGAAATTATAGATTGTATAAAATGTGAAATGATACAATATATCGTGAAAGAGTTAGAAGAGGTTACGGCCTATTCTATAATTTGTGACGAAACAACAGATGTTTCCACTCTGGAGCAAGTGAGCATATGCATTCGCTACATCACTAACAATGACGAAAATGTCCGAATTAAAGAGAGATTTCTGGGCTTTGTTGATGTTGCAGAAACAACAGGTCAAAACTTGCATTCGGTTATTAAAGGTTATATACAGCAATATGGGATAATAAAATGCGTGGTCAGGCGTATGACGGTGCTAGTCAAATTAATGGAAAGTTCAATGGCGTAGCTGCAAGGTTTCAGGAAGAAGAGCCTAGGGCATTATACACTCATTGTCATGCCCATTTGTTGGATCTTGCTGTTATGCGGTTTTGTGAAGAAGTAAGACAGTTGCGAAATTGTTTGTCCATAATAAATTCTCTGTATAATATTATCAATGCTTCTGCCAAGAGGTTTTCTATTTTTGAATCTATATGTAAACAAAATGAAGAGGCTAAAAGTAAAAGGCTGATTAGTTTGTCACAAACAAGATGGACTGTTCGTCACGGTGCTATAAGGTTTATCTTAGAGCAGCTCTCAGAAGTTTTGGAAGCAATGGAAGTTATGGCAAGTGACGCTTCCAATAGAAAGGTTGCAGCTGAAGCAGATGGACTAATAAAGCAGGCGAGTAGTTTTGAATTCATCTTCAGCCTTAAACTCATGTACAACTTTCTAAGCCTGACTGACATACTGTCGAAAGAGCTTCAAAGTGAAACGTTAGACATTTCCAAACTGTTCAGTAAAGTTGAAGCTGTTATCGACAGTATAAAACTTCAACGAAATGATCAAGGTTTCATTCACTTATGGAACGAAACAGAAGAACTTTGCAAAGTTTTTTCCACCAAAGGCTTGTATGTTGACAGACTCTCCTTGCCTCGAAAACGGAAGACACCAAAAAAGCTTGAATATAATGATGCGGCTGAATCTTTTTATCATCACACCTCGGCAGAAGGTCAATGTAAAATAGAAATTTATTTTGCGGGGCTTGACATTGTAGTAAGTAACCTCCAAGCTCGATTTTCTCAGAATGACTACAACAAAATCAATTCCATTATCCAGCTTTTGTTGGATTGGGATAGCTTAAATGAAACTGTTGTTGGAAAAATCCAAACCTTTTATAAGTTGTCTTCAAGTCTTTCCTCACAGCTGAAGTTTTTTCAGTGCTTCTCTAAAAAAAAATTTATAAAAACAGACAAGAAAAATCCAAACATAAATCTGCAAGAATTGGCACAGTTTTGCACTAAAAACGGCCTGAAAAACAATGTACCTGAAGTGAACATCTCTTAGAAATTGCTCTTCATGGCCTATCACAACTACGACCGCAGAGAGGTCATTCTCTACCCTGCAGAAGGCTCAAACCTTACTTGAGAAGCACGATGAAAGAAGAAACGCTTAAGTGGACTTACCATAATGGCAATAGAACTTGAACTGACGCAGCTGTACTCGAGTGAAGAGAAACTGGACTTGCTTGTGGAAAATTTTCAAGGCATTCTGAAAGAAGACTTTTATTAAATTAAAGAGGGCTGTTATGGCCACGTACGAGACAAGGTTTACCAATGTGTTTAAACAGACGTGTTTTAAAATACAAATGTGTATTAATGGGTTTAAATACACTGTAAAAACTGGTAGAACTGCCTAGAATCATTATTTTATATTTTATTTATTAAGTTAAGATTTTTCAAAGTTTCAATATTTGTTGTTAAGAAAACAGTTTGTAGTAATAAAAGCACTGATTTGACTAGAAAGTGATTTAACTTACCATCCCTGTCCTGTGAGGGAACGAAAATAAAATGTTTTTGTTATTTTGCGTTGAGAGCTAATTAAGCAGAGGTGTGATAGGTTTTTTGTTGAATAATTGAAAATCCAATACAGCAATCAAATAACATTATATTAAAAGAGTTACGTTTAGGAGATGTTGCTTTCGTAACTTTGTTAAATTGATAATCTTCACTTAACTTTTTAAGTTGTTTTATTTCACTTTGCTTTTTACCTGTTGAGTACTTTCCGCCGCTAACAACTTAGGAGAGCTTAGCGGCCGAAAGTACTCACCAGACTAAAGACAAAGGGAAATAAAACATCCTAAAAAAGAAAAGTAAAACTTAGACTTTATTGGTTATCATGTTTTACAATATCCTCGCCAAATTCATTAATCATGTTGTAGAAAAGATTTTGGGTCCTCAGATAGCCTAAAAACACGTTTTAGGGCTTTCAATTAAAAAAAAAGTTATAAACCTTTATAGAAACTTTTTAATTTGATAAATATTGCTTATTGAAATGTTATATCCTTATTGAATTAAATTACGACCATTTTTTTTATCGTACTATTACAATATTTATATATTATTTTACTATACAATCATTCCTCCGAATACGATTGACTGCTTGGTGAAAGGAAAATGTGTTATCGATATTTTGAAATAGAGTTTATATTTTGATATATCGTCTATATTTTGAAATATCGTCGATATTTTGAAATATCGATATTTTTGTGCCGAAATATTATTGATATCGATATTAATAGCCGATATTATCATCGATACTCATATCGATCTTTTGCTTTCGATATCCCATCCCTAATTCGTGCCCCCCCCCAAAAAAAAAAATTTAGAAGCACGCTACGCCTATGTTGACAAGTTTTTGAATATTAGGTTGTAACTGTTAAAAAGCACACCTCAGGTCACTTTCAACGTCCAGACGTGCGACAATTATAGTGTTTTTACAATTGCGACAATTATCGTGTACGACAATTATCGTATTCGTGTTCGTATGTCGAAAATATGTTATGATTACATTGTGACCGCAAAATTGAGTACAGTAAATATCAGTTAGTTTTACTTTTTATTTTACTTTTTTAATCACGCCTCCCTTGATATTCTTCTACGTCCCCCCAGGGGGGCACGCCCTCCAGGTTGAGAACCGCTGATCTAGTATATGGTAAGGGGGTGATTGTAAACGTTTTGAAGAAGGGGATTAGCGCCAGAAGTTCTACAACATTCTTACATCAAGATGAAATAGACTTGGCGAAGATAGTGGACCAAACCTACGCGAGAAGTAGTAACAGATTTCTGCAGATGAATAATAAGACTTGGTTGGTGAATTGCATTAAAACTAGAGCTCGAAGGGGTAATCCGTGCAATTATTATGATATTGTTCTAAATACTGTTATAAATATGATATTGTTAAAATTTTCTCTGAATATGTTAAAGCAAACTATCTCAATACACCCTTTAAGGGTGGTGGTGTCCAAGAACTGTTGGCACTATTGCTTCTTATAGAGCCTTCCGACTTCATTTAAAAATAGTAATTGTAAACATGCGGTTACCTTTAAAAACACAACATGAAGCAATACAATGTCATCTGATTTACGATTATCTCCATTTTAGTATCTGTATTTTATTTTAAACATGAAGAAAACGCTTGTTTACAGTTACCCTTATTTTGTTGGGGTAATTGTAAATTGTAATTTAGAGATCTTTATTTTTGAAATTTTATCAATTTTTTAAATAAAACATAATCAGAAATGTTAAAAAAAACTGTTACTGACAGTTATTTTAACTTTAAACCTAAATATAGAGGCTGTTCGCCCATTTTTTAGACGATTTTGGTAAGCGGTAATAAAAAATCGATTGCTGCAAAAGAAATAATTGCAATTGTACTATGTTTTTAAAAGTCAAAATTATCGTCTCCGGCTTGAAAGTTTTGTTTTTATTAAAATGGCGTTTTTAACAAAGCAGTGGTTCGAAGGCTACATTTATGCTCTTTCCGAAGAGAAATATGGATACTCCGTTATCCTAAAAAGGATGTGAGAGTCATGGTTTTGTGATATCTAAAGCGTCGATAGGTAATATCGTCAACAAAAAAGGGAAAAAAAACGTCAAATTGGAGCCTTAAGTGGGGCAAAAATTCCAAACAAGTATCCAAGGAAAAAAACGGACATCTTCGACTATTGCAAAGGTACGTTGTTTAATGTTAAAAGAAAATCCCCCTATTCAAAGGACAGTTGCAAAATCATTAAAATGCTCGGTGTCCACTGTAAACAAAAAGATAAACGTTGATTTAAATCTTAAGAAAGCGAAAAAACGCAATGTGCATAGTCTTCTTCCAAATCATATCGCTGAACGCAGGACACGCTGCAGAATTCTATATGAGAAACAGTTATCCAAAGAAAAATGGAAAACAATTGTCACAATAGATGAATCATGGGTGTATTTAAATGATTTCAACAAAAAAAGAGCCATTTATTATCATAAAAGGGGAGAAAAAAATTTAAGTACATGGTTCAAAGAATCGACAAAAAGATTTTCTAAGGGATTCATGATTGTTGCTGGTTTTTCTTATAATGGCAAGTTAAAAATAAAGAGAGTGGAAAAAAATGTCAAGATTAACTCCAAATACTATCAGGAACATATTTTATCGCCAATTTTTCTGAATTAAATACCATAGCTTTACCCAGAGTGCAATCAATCTGTGAGACTCTATCAGGACAAAGCTAGCAGTCACACATCAAAATCCACTGTAAATTTCCTAAAAGAAATGGAACCAAAAACTGGTATCAAGGCCATACCCTTCACTGATATCCCTACTAAATCTCACTGATATCCCTACTAAATCACCTATGAATTTTTGTGCTTTCGGACTTTTAAAATCTGCATTATCCAAACGTCGTCCCAAAACCCTTACAGGTCTCTGGAAAGCTGTTCAGGAGGAATGGGATTGAATACCTCTTCTGACACTTCAAAAGGCATTATTATCCTGGAAATTGCGGTGTCGAAAGATAGTTCAGAATAAGGGATGTCAAATAGAACATTTAAAACACAAGAATTTTATGTAATTTAGTTTTGTGAATACAATATACATCGTCTAAAATATGTGTGAACAGCCTCTGTAAATGTTACGGCCCGTCGGAATAACTGAAATTGACTGCCAGGAAACTCTTAAAGTAGTTATCAGTTGCAATCTCATCAAAACAAGTGTATAGATATGAATTAGAGTTAAAAGCTAATTTTGTAACACCTCTATTAGGGTTAAGAAGGGGTCATTTACCCTATCATTTTCCCAAATTTCCATTATAGAGTTGTTTTCATTTTACCAAAGTCTATATTTAAATCATTCCTTTTAAGTATATTTGTCCTTTTTAAATACATTTCAAATGTATTTTAGCTTATTGTTGATTAAAAAATTATACAATGAAATATTATGTACTATCAAGCCTAATTTAGTTCGATTTTAATGGGTAGATTTTGAAACACTGTATATTTTGAAGTGTATCTTTCATTTCGGAGGTTCTTCTGATATGATACAATCAATTGTATTCTGAACTCTGTATAATTTCTATACTTATAATGTAACTAACTGAATTACAGCCTTTTAAATGAATAGGTAGAAAGAAATATGTCTTCCCTGTACACTACACATTATGAATTTTTTTCTACAAACTTTTTTCTTTAAGTGACATTTTAATTCCTTTTCAGTGAATAAGTATTTTATATGTGAATAGATGTTTCTAAGATTGAGACATAATTTATAAGAAAGAAAAAACCCTTTTATCTGTAATTCGCAATATATTCACTCTTGCTTCCGAAATGTTTTCGAATATTTGCAAATGCAGTGCAAATAAACAAATCTGAAGAATATTGCTGAGAAGCCCTATATAGAGATATTGAAGGAAATAAACAAGAGGATTCTAATGTATCGTGTAACATAGAAAAAACCAACAGTCTCTCGCATATCTCGCTGTCAGGTTTACAGTAAATACCATTCTGACGAGGGTACTTTTAATGCCATGAACAGGTTTCACTCTTTGAATCCAGTGCCTGAGTTACTTATCGATTATGTATTCTGAGAACTGTTCATTGTTATTTGGAGTAATCCGATCTGCACAAACAGCGTTTTAAGCATTTATAAGGAACGTTAAAACTTTGTAATGATTAATTTCATTATATATAAATATATATAAATACATTAAAATGTGATACTTTTGGCAGGAAATACTTTTATCTCTTAATTCCAATCTATCTATTTTTTTAAAAGCTCGAAATTGAGTATTATTCGTTAAATTGATAATTTAATATTTCCCTAGCCTCTTTTTCCAAACTGCGTTTAAAAAGTATTGCATATAAGATGGTTCCTTTAAGATTCATATATAATGACCTGTTTCAGGAAGTAAGACCGAATTACTCTAATTCGCTTTCGCATTGTTTGAAAATATTTCAGTAATTTAATTTGCAAATCCTCTTTACCTGAGGCTTTAAATCTTCAGCACAGTGAATAACAAAAGAAGTGCTGCACAATGGCTTCGATTTAAAGTTGTTTATGCTAAGAAATAACATCTATTTTTATTCATCTTTATGTCAGTTTTTTTGTTTGTAGCGAAAATACTGTTCTCATGCAGCTTTCTTAAAACTTTAATACTACATTAGAGGAAAAAATATTTAACATTTAAAATAAATATTTTGTCATTAAAGATTTTATTTACCTCAAGACTAAGCTTGGTCTCAAATAAATCAAAATCAGATTTGTTATGAAAGTATATTCGGGTGAGCTCATAACAAATAAATAGGAAGTTTCTCATTAAGATTTATATGTTTGCTTTAAGTCCCGATTCCAACCGATTTAATGAAGAATTGGGGAGGAATGAAATCAATTATCGTCTAACAACAGACATTTAATGAAAACTTTAATTACTTTTAACATGCAATCTCTGGAAGTTCTAAAGTTTTCATCAAATCAAGCATAATTTATCGCTTCAAATGAAATTGAGATTATGAGCACTCGTATTTTCAATCATATTCCAATATTTTCATCCTCTATTTAATGCGAAACGTTGTAAACTAATTCAGACAGGAGGAAAGAATTTATAGCTTGCCCTTTGTATGATCTAAAGCAAAGTTTAGAAAAATATATTGTTCTTTCTTAATAACAGTAGAAAATTAATTTAATTTTACGTAAAAATTTGAATGAAACTCTACTTTTCTAAAGTATAACATTATTTCAATACATAAACTTCCTAAATATCGATGTATTCTTAAAAATGTCTTATAATTCTTTTGAGCATACCGTTCACGTACTTTTTTAATTTGAGTATAATGAATCAAATCCATTAGATAATTTCTAAACTGTAGAAACTATTACAAAACTTCTACACTTTTTTAGAAAAATTTAAATAATTTTCGTTTTTGATCTTTATTATAATTCGGGATGATTATTAATTATTTATTTCTATTAATTTCGATTTGATATCATAATTTACTTGGAATAGGAAAGACTGTTGTAATGAAGCATTCAATTTAGGTTTCAAAGAGTGGGTAAGTAACATATTTTGAGTTCACTGGCATTGTACTTTACATACCCCTGTACAAGAACGCTTACACGCATCGACTGAAGGTCAAAAATGAAATAATTCCTGCTTATTTCTCAAATTCTTCATCTCAAATCCTGCTTATTTCTCAAAATCTTATTTCTTAAATATATAAATTTTGATTTTCAACAAATACTGTTAATATAAAATCTCACTGTTTTCCTTTTTGTAATGCAATATGCCCATCAAGGGCGTTTAGAGTCAACCGGAAAGGCATGGTAACTTTCCAAGAGATCTCTATAAAATATAGTAGTCACACCACTTTAGTTACAGATTATATCTGGTGACTACTTGCTCATTTCAAATGGTGTAATGGGGATCGCAGAAATAGGGAGAGATTTGAGAGGAATTCCATGTAATTTATGTTTTAGGGCAATCACATGTTAGAAAACTGCGAAATATCAGCAACTGATAATTGTACCGTAACGAACTTACACTTTGACTAGAGATAATTTTTATTGGTTATCCGTATGAATTTCCGTTTTTTTAAGGTAGGATTACGTTCCTCTATAACGGCCATTCGGAAAGCAACATTGCAGACACTAAAACCGTCAGTCGATCCGTCTTCGCGAGTTTATAATTGTGGCATCGTGCCCAAACCCAGTCTGTATCGCTTTCGACGAGTAGTAAACGGTAAATAGAAAAGTACCAATAATGCTTTAAAAATTTGATATACATATATGTATATATACTACATACGTTACATATATATATAGATACATATATACTTAACACATACATCACTATATAATTCAAAAGAGTTAAGCAAGGATAAATAATCCTACGCTAAACAACATGTGGTAGTTTCGTTAGAAGAGACTACCTGCATTTTTTTTTCTTTTGTAAAGACTAGTAGAGTTTTCTAGTATCTAAGACAAAAGTCTCGGCCCGCCCCGACCCGTTTAATTATACATTAAATGATTTCCTAGAGGAGTTAATACTCTTCTTGCCCTCTATGCGGGACGATACGCTATTCTCTCTACCTCTCACAACATTAATTATCTTGCCAGTCAGATCCAACGCATATCGACACTTTAGAGAGTTGGTTCACGCGATGGAAAATTCGAATCAACCCCTCTAGTGCCCCGCGATTTACCTTTTCCAATCATTACTGTAATACCCCCAGCTTACCTTTACAATTCGCCTATTGACTGGGAGAACACTGTGACCTATCTTGGTGGACCCTTGATCGCAAGCTGACATGGAAATTCCATGTCGATAAACTAGTACAAAAAATGTAATGCTGTTACCATGCAACTTCGCTCATTAATATACGGCAGCCATCTTTCATGAAAAAACAAAGTCCTTCTTTTAAACAACTTATTCTCCCCGTAGCTCTTTATGCAATTCCGGCCTGGTTCTACGCCACGAAAATTCATATCCATAAACTGGAGGTCATCCAGAACTTGACTCTCAGACGTATTCGCCGAGCGATACGTTATATGTCTAATGAAACCATACGACGAGACTTCAGCATCCTTTCCTTCAAGGAAACTGCACTTAAACTCTCTAAGAATTTTTTTTATAATATTCCTAACATTCGCAATGAGATTATAGCTGACTTTCCCGACTATGACTGCTCCCACCGTGCTAACCGCAAACGCCCTCTGGCGTGTCTTCTTAAGAGCTAACACTGTGTCTTCTATCTTGCTTAGTTATTCTTATTTTTATACTCCCCCTGTTCTGTATTTTTACCAACCCCCTAGAACTTTACTATAATCTCAGTGCGATTATCTTCCTCCTTTTTCTTAAATAACTGTGGCAACTCTGGTCCAGTGGATGCGCGTGCGCCTTGTAATTTTTTCTCCCGGTGCGTTTCCCGGCGTTTGCTTGTATTTTAATATTACTTTTTTTACTTGTATTATGTTTTTACTGATAAGGACCTATTTATGATATTTAATTACCTGCTGCGCAAATATATTTCTGATGCATAATGTTACAATTGGAGATAAGTCCTACAGACCTGGAACTCCGACAAGTTGCAATACCTGAACCTGAACACAAAAGTCTTTACACTCAGGAATAGAAACACGAGTTAAAAATGATGCGAGTATTTTTAACAATATTAAGGCAACAATGGACCTTCAGATTGCCAAAAATATGTCCCCAAAACGATTTTGTTTTCTTTCAGAAAATGATTCTGCAACTCATCAGCTTTAAATTTAAAAAAAATATGTTGATCCGATCATTATTAACCGAGTTATAAGTATTTTTTTCAAACGTAAACAATGGAAATGTTAGTCAAATTAAAACTTTAAATGCCATTTTCTCAAAACAAGTTTTCATGTCGTTTCGGTAAGTTCAAAATGTGCCATGCGTAATAATTTTTCTTGAATTTTCATAAAATTTCATAAAATGATTATTTATATATGTTAGAATAAAACTTAGTTATCAATTCATTATACTATTTTAAAACAACTTAAAATTTTTACAATAAAAAATTTTTTTTGATAAAATTTTGCATAAAATGACCTATTTTTATCGATTTCTTTTCTAGTTTTTATAAACATGACTGTAAATCAAATATTGCTACTAACTTTTATTATAACTATATAAAGCTACCTTAAGAGAGAAAATTAGATATCTGAGACAAAAATTAATGGGCATGGAGCATTTTTGAATACAGAAATTAACAAACTGATTGTAATTAATATTTTAATTAATTACAGTCTGATTTTTAATTAAATTTAGAATTTCCATCTCTAAACAACACTGTATAAGCATACAAAATTTCATAGCAATTGGTTAATAAATAAAACAAAAGTTTTTCATGGTCCATTGTCGTCTTAAAATTTTATTGCTTAATGTTATTCCTTAAACAGATATTGTGTTTCGTGAAGTACCATTGCATGAACTGTCATTTTACTCAAACGATTGCACAACTATTCCCGTATGTGAACAGGGACGCACAACTTAATATAAAATAAAAGGATGGCTATTTTGGAGTAATTAATGGTTCCTCATCCGGTGGAGAAACATTAGGTGTGATTGTTACCGTGAACAATTCACAAATTCGGGGTTCATAAAACTCTTTGAAACAAATGGGGAAGACAACCAAAAATTCTAAAACAACGTTGTGGAAGACGGAGGGATTCTCGAAGGGGGAAAACAACGGGAAAAGTTCTATGGCCAAAAAGCCCACACACGGGACACATCCGCTGACAGATAAAACGGGAAAATTTGAGAGAAAGGCGGTAAAATAAAACCGAGAAGACAGACTAATTAAGGGGCAGGAAAGATTAAGAATTAAAGGAACAATACTAAATGATTAGAAAAACCGGAGGTAAGACCGAAAATAATATAAAGTTTTTATGCGACTTAATATTCGGATTGTAGATAAAGAAAACGCCAATCAAAACAGAGTCTTAAAGACAGAAATTATTATGCATAGCGTAGTTTTCAAGAAAATCTAATTCAAAAGCGGAGTTAGCATGACGAACATTTCCACGTCAGAAAATTTGAATTTATGTCTGCATTCCTTTGAGTGTACGTGTCGTTTATTCTACTGTGTCCTACTTTATTATACTGTGTAAAAAAATGTAGCAAAAGCGGAGTTAGCATGACGAACATTTCCACGTCAGAAAATTTGAATTTATGTCTGCATTCCTTTGAGTGTATGGTTGTCATTGATTTCGATAATTCTTGGTTTTAGCGTACGTCTTAACGGCTGCTGTGTATTAACTGTAAGGTATCGACTCTTACTGTCTTGAAGACCATCAGTTGTCCTCCTCGTAAAGGAAGAATACCTACACTAGTCATTATTGTGTAGACGAATAATCACACTTTATTTCTTTTGAAAAAAACACGACTTTACTTACAAAACGACACATTTTTACAATTAAATATAAACAAAAAAAAAGAACATGAATATATTTTGCTACAATCTTTGTTGCGCGCACATCATCTACCATTTTCATCCATCACGATTCTCTCTCATTTTATCCGGCGCCCTTCGCACCACCTGCTGGTTCACGGAAGTGCGTCATATGACGTCACACTAACCGTATTAGATTCTCTTAACTCAATTTTAACTATAGAGTAAATTTGTCCAAGTACTGCCGACTTCGATTGAAAGATTTTTTCTAATTACACTCTGTAATAGAGAAAGAAATTTTACACTTTGGGGCATTTCTCGTTTTTTTTTAAATGCAAATAATATTTTAAA
Organism: Dolomedes plantarius; assembly: GCA_907164885.2. Classification (NCBI taxonomy): domain Eukaryota; kingdom Metazoa; phylum Arthropoda; class Arachnida; order Araneae; family Dolomedidae; genus Dolomedes; species Dolomedes plantarius. The sequence continues at coordinate 42,187,722 of OU015494.1, read as the reverse complement.
ATTTAAATTATTCGGAGGGGAAATCTGGAATAGTTTGTTTTAAACGCTCATAATCCTTTGATGGATAAAATTTATAAAATGAATCCTGTTGCAAGGTGCAGAAAAATTCAGGCTATTTCAAATACCATTTTATTTGATTATCAGCATTTATATAGCTGTCAATAGTAACACATTTTCTCCAAATGTTAACATTGAGGTGAGCGAATCCAATAAGGTTAGTACACAACAGCCTTAATGCGCGTATCAAGTCACGTTTGCTTTCGACAAATTACAACTGCCGCGAGGGGTACATCATAAACCGCCTTTCTCTCAATTTTTCCTGCTTTATCTGTTTGCTTCGTTAACAGGTCCCTTTTCCTCATTCAATGTTATTATTCTAGAATTTTTGGTTGGCTCCCCAATTTCTATAAAGAGTTTGATCATCCTCCCATTTGTGAACTGTTCACTGGGACAATCGTACCTAATGCTCATTGGCGTGATTCTGAACTATTCATTGGTTTGATTAATTTTATTTTAATTGAGGGAGATTGAGATATTAGTCATTTTTTTTTGTCATGCTACTTCATACGTGTTCGAAGATACAGAGATCTGACTGGCGACATTTCATAAACATACAAGAATATTGAATAAAAAATTGCTTGGCGTCATTTAGCACAGTATCTGCTTGGAGAGCAAATCTTTCTTTATACTTTCATTAAAATTTCGCATGAAATACTCATTTCGTGCTTTTCCATTCTTTCTCTGGTAAGCCGTTATAAGTCCAAGAACAAAGATAAATAAACTTAAGGGGGTCCGGGACACATTTAAATTTTTTTTATTGATTGAGTTAAAATTTGAATTTTTTTGTGATGGTTACCATATAATTGCAAACAAAATCACATCATAAAACTTCTCATGAAGTTTAGAAAAAATTTAAAATTTTGAATTAAAAAAAGTGGGGCAATTTGAAATCGTTATAACTCCAAATATTATTGTCAAATTTCAAAATATTTTCATTTAATTAAACAGAACAATAGAAGTTTTAATTTTGATTCAGTGTTTTTTTAAAATATTAATTTAAAAAAATTACAAATATTGAGAGGAAAAAAAATTTTAAAAAATTGCAGTAACTCTATTTTAAAAAATCATATTTCAAAAGTAAATATTTTTTCAAATTGCTGAATCAAATTAAAGTAAAATAATTGAAAAAGGGACTATGTTCCAAGATTGAACCATTATCTTTAATCGGTTCTTGACATAGCAATTTGAAGATGAGAAATTGGCGAAAACGCATCATGCAGAAAACGCATTTACAGGTTTAAAACAAAGATTGGCTGCTATTAGAATGTTGTAAACAAAAAATAACATCTCCTGTCTAATTAAGATAGAAACACTATTTAACGTCATTTAAGTGAAAAAAAACACAAAATTGTTAAGGCATAAAAGTTTTTTCGAAAATTGAAGAATTTTGTGTCCTGAACTCCTTAAAACATTGATTTTTATTTCCTCCAGTTTTCAAAAGCGATGGTGTTTCTTTATGGTCTATCGCGAGTTGGTGCAGAGGTTCATGTAGACAGAAATGGGGCACTTGCAGTACCATAGGTGACTGTAGTTAATCTGTACTCTTTCATGGGTTCGTCAGGAGTCTCTCTCCAAAGAATTCTTTGCCAGTCGTTATCATCTGTGTTAATCTTGATGGCCGAATCTTTTTCTTCCACATCTGCACATATAGGCGATGGGAAAAGTTCTGAAATTAAGCAGAATTTAATTTAATCTTGTTGAAAGCGAGGACCAACCATTAGAAGGTTATCAAGGAGTATCCAGAAGATGATTTTGATTACGCGTCGACCACCCTAAGCTTAGTGCAGTGCTCGAATCTCTTACGACCGCATGATGAGGGAGATAGTATGCTTCCTTTTCGAATACTCAGCCTCTGGAACTGGTTCCATATGCTGTAACATAAGATACTCATGCATAAAGTCTTTGTACTTTTTATATCTCACGGAGATTGAAGATAAAGAATGTTCTATTGAGTCTACGAAGAGCAGATTGTTTGGATCTCCTAGTTTCGATGGTGGAGAATGAAATTTTTCCATCAAGAAACGTAATATTTCCCGCTATGAAAATATCTTCTGATTAAAGATCGCAAGCAATTTAAAAACTATCTAATAGGAAGTGATTGTATAATTTTTTATATAATCTCCCTTCAAAGCCTCTTTAAATCCTGAACTTTTTGTAACTGCAGCCTTCAAATAAATCTGAAAATGTTAACCATTCTTCATTATTCCCAGAAAATGAAGGAAGTGTCAAAAGTGGGAAGTTTAACTTCTTCAGAATCGGGCGTCTTTGGAACTATTACGTCGATTCCTCATTTCACCCTTATAACTCAAATACTTTATCTATACTAGCCAAAATTTCCTCCAATATTTCCCTAATCTCATTCCTTTCAATACCGTATGCTTCAATTTCTTCATCCTCATACAAGCCAAATAAATTATCAAAAATATCCTTTAATTCCTCTCCAAATGTTGTAAACCTATTTTTTCGAATATTAAGCTCAGCCAAATTTAATTCATTTATGTATTCTGGGATCTTATTTTTTAAACGAGTTAGAGACGATTTCTGGACCTTCTCTCGATTTAGAAACACCCTTACATCCATAACTGATTAATTTAGAATCAACTACAAACAACTGTTGAATTACGTTAATGCATAGAACGTGCAAACAAAACCAAACTTAAAGAATTCTGAATAAAATTCAAGAATTTAAACCTTACTAGTAAATATTATTAATGTAAGTATAATTCTAATGCACCAATTCGACTAACACAAGTAAAATGTGATAAATCACTAATCAAACAATAATACTACAGTGATCACGGTAAATGAAACTATATGAATCAACCACATGGAAGGTTATTTCATCTCAAGTAAAAAATATACATTTAAAATAATATGGAATAAACTCGCCCAAGTAGAATTAACAACACTAAATAAAATTAAAATCACACTTCAAGAATATTGCACACGATAGGCGTTGGCCGCCGAATATTTCACAGACATGAATTCGAAAACTGAAACATGACAGAAAAAGAATACGTAAACTCCGGTCGAAATGACAAAATAAATGGCACTACTTTACCCTAGTGGACTTTATGAATTTGAAAAGAACACGTGCATAGATCTCCATTTCGAAAGAATATTGCCTTTAATCACAGTCTAATGACCCACATCAGACGAACTTTACACAGATAAGCATAGCATAGGTGAAAGCACTTTACTTTTAAATCGTTGACTGATAGAACATTTCACTTCACTTCAAAAAAGGTGATCACTTCAATTGGCTTCGAATGAAGGATTTAACAATGGGAATAATAAAGGATTTTGTTGTAAGTCGATTCATGCTCAGAATTTGTACTTGATTACTGAAGTTATTGAAACACTAATTTCAAGAAAAGCAAAAAAGAAGTTTTCTATTTCAGAACAAATAAGTAGTTTTAATTATGTACACAATAGATATCTGTTGTATATGGAACTGAATTTCTAAATCTTTTTTTCTTCTGTTGGAGAAGAAAATAAATCCTCATTTATTTTCATAACTTTATAAATCCATAACATTTATGAAGATGCTTCTGATCGTTTTAAAAATTAAGATGCTTTCATTAAATATCTAACGTTATGTATGATATTATGCAAAGCATTTATAGAACCTGTGATTTGTTTCTAATTAACTGAATAAAGTGCAGAAGGCAAAAGAAATTTTAATTAAAACTGCAGACCATACGAACAACTGAAAAATATTTGTTTGCAGCTGAGAACAAGGTTTAAGAATGTATTGAAACTAAAACCGCTTTACTTTCTAAGAAGACAAAGTAAAGTGCATGATTCAGAACGTATTATTAATGTTGTGCTCTTAATTTATTGCACTTGACATATACCGCAAGCAAACGGCACGGTAGGTAACTAATGATTTAGGAGGGAATATTTACTTTGTATACGAGTTCACTTCACAAATAACAATATGCAGAAAAGAACTACATCGGGAAACAATCTGCGAATTAACTTCTTTAAACAGCATATACTCTTTCTTAGCATTTAGGAAAGGGAAATGAGGTTCAAATTAAAAATATCTGAAATTATTTATGCATTTTAAATATTAAATTTTAGAAATAATGTTGCCTCTTATTCTTATTATTATTTAACCACGTGTTTCATAATTGCTCTATAATTAGCGGCACGCGCGTTAATGCCTAGTTAAAAAATTAAACAGGGCTGAAAATTCGTAATCATGTATGAAATAAAACTTATTTCATTCATGTACTCATTTTACTCATTAAAAGTAAAAGCTTGAGGAACTGAAACATTAATTCAATTTTGTGTTAAACCACGAGAGATCTGCATGTCTGTTTCGAAACGTGGCAAAATATTAAACATAATCTAAATATTTGAAAAAAAAATTACATGCAGAAGCCGGATTAAACGAAACTTCTACTATTTTTGCATATGGTAATAAAATTACAATAACAGAAAAGCTTAAAAATAAAAAGCATTTAATATAGTAATTATGCATTGCAACATCGCTTTTTTACTTTCATTGTGGTTACTCACGAGCTATCAAAGCCTGAGTCCGACTCCTTCGAAGTGCTATTTTAAGCCCAGCGCACTGGATTCGTCTCCTCAATGCATTTTAGTATGCTCAGTGGGATTCATATCCAGATTCCACTGCTTTCATTGGATATTTACCCTCACCGGCCGATAGACATAAGCGATATCAGCCATTAATATGAACTTGACGAACTCTAACAGAAAAGAGCCCATGAAGATTCACTAAGTCATCTCTGCGCTTTTTACCAGCAATAATTCATCCGTTAAGGGGACAGTGGACCTTCAAACCTAACTTTTTTTGTTTTGAATGGATTTGCTTGAAATTTGAATATGTGATTAGTACCATAAATAAGTAAAAGTGGTTAAAATTTAAAGATGAATTTTAATAATTTATGAATTATGAATTATTAATTATATCAAAAATTGGCCTAGTTAAAAATGTTCCATGCGCATTTCTTTTGCATATACTATGGTAATTTTTATTTACAGGATACTTTATAGAACTAACAATGAAACTTATTGCTTATTTTAAGCATTCATTAAAAATATAAAGAGAAAAAAATAATGATAGTGAGAACACCCTTTTTATTGCGCAAAATACCTATAAATCATCTTTTCAAGTATAAAATTTAGAAATTTTAAGCTACGAAGCATAATTATTTTCAATAAGATTTATTTGATATACAGTAAGTATATAAAACTTAAATTTCAAAGCAATACGATGATTAGAAATGCGCCTGGAGCAGTTTGAATATTCGTATGACATGAAAATTTTTATTTTGAGAAAAACACATTTAAAGTTATTGCTATTAGTAACCACATAATATCTAAATTAAATACAAATGCCTATAACTAGGAAAGTAATCACAGAAATTAAAAAATTCTTTTTGCAACACATTCCTACTCGTCCGTAGTTTCACATTTCAATAAAATAAAAAAAAATCGAATTTTTGGACAAATTTCACAATTTTGAAAGTCCACTGTCCCCTTAAACATGTGGAACTCTGTTCGCTCGATCCAAATTATATGTAATCATTTTAATAAATCATCACCTCGAAATCGGCCTTTTGACGTGATGGAATGGGGAGGTCGCAGTTCTCTTCATACAAGGACATTCCAGCGGAAGCGCCGCAGTCAATCTTGTCCAGGGCAGTCAATTCCATGGCGATGACCAAATATACTTGAGCAGGACACGGCATGTCTCGTGCTCACACGTTCATTACGATAGCAGCTTTGTTTCGTCATCAACTGGCGTGAACGCAAATATCTGGGTTTTTAACTACACACCACTGAAAAAAAAGTCTGATATTCATTTGGGCCACCCTTATATTTTAAGAATTTTTCATGACGAAATTCGGCATCACATAAACACCTTTTTATGCTTTAAGTTATCTTCTTTTGTAATATGGCATATTTGAAGAGATTTAATTAAAAATCTCTATTACTCATTCAATAAAATTTGTGCTGTTATAACAATTAAAATTTATGAAATTAATTGTTACTCTACTTTTTCTCAAGTAAAAGGCATATGATTTATTAAATAGCGTTAGGAAAATAGTTAAATTTCAATTAAGGGAAATTGATAAAAGTGTACTGCATATTTTCAATTATCCATTTGCTTGGTTTTATAGTATTTTATTTTGCTCTCATTAAAATAATATAAATATTTATATGATATTTAATTCTATTATTTATTTTAAATCAAATAAATTAAGCTGCAGTATAGAAAAGATTAATGGAAACCATACAAAGCAATGAAACATTTTCGTTTCAGTAGTTCTCATTTGAAATAAAAGCTCTTTATCTACAAAATTTACAAAACCACAATTCTTATCTTACTATTCTAATTGACCGTATAAAGGATTTTTTTTACTTTGTAAATTTATACTTTCGCTCTTTTTATTTTACTATAGCTTTCTGAAATTTCAATGTATTTCTCTGGAGAATGTTGTCTTACCTCACTAAATTTTACCTATTTGTTTTAATTCATTTTTTTTTGTTAGCTCCCAAAAGTTGGCTTCATATTTCAGAAAGATCCATTAGAGTTCCTTTTTCACGACTTTTTTCGCCATCTTAGTTCGCCGCGGAGTTTTCAGTTAAAGTGAAATATGAAGTTCCGATTGCTTGCTATACAAGTGTTTTTCTTCGCGTCAGAAAGTTTGATTCGATTATTTGTTATTTTCCTTTCTCTTTTGTGATTTTATTATGGAATTCCTTAAATGAGGAAGATACGTAATGCATTGACAGAAGTAGTGTGTGTGGGTGAAATTAGAAATTTTAGTCCATCAAGTTAATCATTAGTACAAACCCTTCAATTATGGATTAATTAGGTCATAAATCGAGTAGCTAAGCCACTGTTCTTATGTATCTTTGTAGCTGATATGAATCGGTTTACAACCACGTAGACGAGCTTACGATAAAAGTCCCACACATCTTTGACAGCGAAATGCAACAAAAATACTCATGAAAGTCTACTTACATCAAGAAGTCAAAAAAATAAAATGTTTTTAATTTCTATATTATACACGTGTACGTATACTGAAATGAATTCTAGTAAGGCAAAGCCTGGTTTAGTGATGTGAGTTTCAGCAAGGTTTGTATCGCTAGGATGTTCATTCATGTTTCTAAGTCGTTACCGTTATGATAGATGGATGAATCCAGTTCAAATCTGGATTACGTAAAATAGGCCTCGAAATTCTCCAGAATTACGAAAATATTTAAAATTGAATAAATTTAAATTATTATTTAAAAATTTCGAACTATTGAGCTTACACTACATTAAACATTTAAAAGTTCAATATACATTTTATGACTCGTTGAATTATTTTTTTTCTTTAAAGCAATAAAGTAATATAATAAATTATAATATTCTTTGTTAGATGAATACAAGTTTTAGTTCTGAGAATGGAAAACATCTAGCACAAATATCTACAAAAAATATCCTTTTTGTCACATAATTATTATGATTGGTCTTAATTCTTTTGATCTAAAGTGAAGTTGAAAATTGTTGGAATTTCGGTAAATATGGAAAGAGAGAAACTTGAAAGGATACATACCGATTTAAAATATCGCAACCCTATTATTCTTGTTTGCAGTGAAGTGAGATATGCTAGTTTGGAATGGATCGCTGAGTTTTTCTTCCTAAATATAACCGAAATTTGAACAACTCTTTACAAAACTTGAAACAATGACATCATTCAAAATAAATGCGATTGCAGGAAACCACTGATATAGTACAGAAAACTTAAGACCATTTCTATAAAAGTAGCTAAATTGTAATAGAAATTTTTCCTGTTAAATATCACTAAAATCATAAAACTAAAAGTGAGTATTTGCTTCTTCACCTTTCTTTAAATATGCACTTTACTACAAAGTGCAAGCTTTAAACGAGCAGTTTTGTTGCTCAAACAAATATTTAGCAAATGTTTGGTTGGAACTGAAATCCAGAGTTATTGACCAGTTGAAATATGCGCGCGAATCTGTGAGTTTTGACTCATCGTGTGGTAATTGTAAAACCTCATAATCAACCACATCGTACCAGTCATCATTCGAGTTACTTTTCGGCTGCGTTTATTTATTCTGATTTCATATCTATTTTTAAACTAATCAGGATTGGGGGGGGAATTTTTCAATCTTTTCTGTACTTCAATGCATTTCAGGTGCATTGTTGTGACACTGAAGATATGACACCTACGAGTCTTTCTAAGGAAAACAATCAGTGTGTTGGAAAAATAACTCTCCTTCGATTGATAAAACACTGCCCTGGTATCGATTCATTTGAAGTAACTCAAGGAAATACATTATTGGTAGATTGAGAGCCTCAAATACTATCATGCATTCATGATGCTATTCCGTACATTTCTTCTGTGGGATATTTCTAGGAAAAGTTACATGTAAGTTGTATTACACATCATATATAAGTATAAGTGTTTGTAAAATTTACATAAGTTTTCCCTATTTTTAAGCAGTAAAATTCTAAAAATTTGTGAAAAATGTTTATACTACTTTATTTTATTTTTAGTTCATTTTAATAAAATGACTCAATCTTAAGAATGTTTTTATATTCACTAATTAAAACTGCAAGTCCTTTGCCCCGTTTATAAAATTAATCTGAAATAGGTAAATAGTCTACAGTGTTTAATACACAGTCATGATATTTGAGTTTCTACAAAGATGTGCTACAGTTTGTTTTATGGATACCCAACAATCCTCTGCAGCTTTGAATGCTATAAATATGTTATGCGATAGAGCACGATCCAGGCAGAAAAGTGAAACCGACATAAATATTTCCTGAAGCGCCTTCATATCAGCACAAACGTCCACGTAGGATTCACTCTCTAACAGCGAACGAAATGTTGCAGTATTTCTTGCTTTTCGTTTTCATCTCATAATACTGCAAATGAATGGGTTTTTACTTCGAACATGGGGAAAAGATGGCAGAAAAATAGTGAAGACTTATTCAGAAGTTGTTTTTAGAGTAATTAAGTAGATTTATAAATTTTATGGATCAATGTTTGGATAAAATATTAAAGCTAATAAAAACTCTTTCAACTTCCTGAAACTATCATTAATTGATAAAAGTTTGACATTTGAAATCGGTAATTTTTTTTTACTATTACATTTTTATTTATATCTGTTAAGTCATCTGAAATATTGGAATGAAATCTTTATACGACTATACTTTGCGAAAAGTTGTTTTATAGAAACCTAAAATTGTATTAAATTGGAGCTTAATATTTTAGTATCCGATTTTTATCCATATTATTCAAATTTTAATTTTCCTAAAGTTAAATGTTTAGTTTCTCGTGAACTAATGATCCAAAGATTTTACAAATTTCAAACATCTTTCTGAAAGAAAGTAGCACAAATATTCTAGTATTTCCTGTTCTTTTCTATTGTAGGGATCCAACTTTCGGTTTGTCTAAACTTCGCTTACCTGGAGCCTTCAACGTTAATACCTGAACAAAAAAACTTTCCTGAGATTATGAAATTTCATATCACAAATAAAGTGGGTTGATGTCAGTAATGCACACACCGCGTACGCATTTCCAAAATTGTTACATGCCTAAAACAGGAAACTTGTGTAAAATAATAGCACATACGTATATTGATTACAGTAAACATCCCATGAAGTGTGTAACATTATAAGAAATTAGTCTTTTTGTAATAGTTCTGTTCTTGCTAATAGCCATAATAACTAGATGTCGAAATTTCCAGCTAGCTTCAATTAGGGAGAATTTTGTTCTCAGGTTTTTTTAGGGAGAATTTTGTTGTTCGATTTCTAAATATAGCTAAACAGGTATCATCTTTCGTTTCCTTCCGGTGAGGCAGTGTTCTTCAAATTTCTGCCTGTGTTGATGAAAACCCATATAGTGTTTGTTTCATTTTCCTTCAGTTAATCCGAAGTAGCTAATGTGTTTACATTTCGTTTCATGATTTGCGAACTGAAAACAGCAAATAATTCAGGTGTCAAATATGTAACAGATTTCCAAAGAAAAATGCAAATTGATTTTTGAAGAAAGAAAATTTTTCAATTGAATATAGATTCCATGTAATAAGTGAATTTTGAAAATGAAAACAAACATAAATTTAATAACACATTAAAAAGATATATGGACTTAGATGGTTTATAATCAGTTCTTGAAATATGTGGTGCATTTTTCCAAAAAGAAAAATGATTTATCTTTACTATAAACTTTTTAAGCATTACGCAATGGACTCATTTAAATTGACCCATTTTGTTAAATAGGTAAAAAAGTATAAAAATGTATGTTTCCGAGCTTAAGGGCAAAGAAACTACATATTTTAGAATCTATTTTAAGAAATAAATTTTAGATTTTTGAAGTAATTGCCTTTGAAATTAACTCCGTTTTAAGTTTATGAATGTAGCAAATTTTAATGCGACAGAAAAATCTCTTCAATTCAAGATACATTTTCACAAGAGGGGAAAAATATATAGCTGTTCAATTATTCAAACATAAATAAGAAATTTTAAATATTTTGATATTATTGGAATTCTTATTGAAAGGAACTAAATTATTTTTCTAAACATGTAATGCTAAATTTTATAGTTATAAACACAGCATATCTATATATATAAAAGAGCTTGTCTGTTTGTTTGTCCGCTATAGAATCATAGACTGTTTCACCCACCGGGACCAAATTCGACACAGTTAATGTTTTGGACTCGAGAAACTTAAATCAGGAAAAACGAAATTTGGGGCTCAATTAGTTTTTTTAAAATTAATTTTTTAATGTTTTTGCGCCCGATAGAGGTGCGTCTACCCCCTGTGGATTCCCCTCTACCAGCTGCGTTAAGAGGGGTGGTTTGAGGATGACAGAGGGGGAAGGGGGGGGTCCAATGCGTGGGAGAAAGAGGGTTGGGAATGACCTTAAAATCAGACGAAGGTCCGCAGGCTCAAAGTTTCTTTCTTTCTTACTGTTTGTATATCATTTCAGTCGAAACGTGCTAAGCGCATTCTGTCTAGCCAGATGAACATGAAGAGCGGGAGTGCAGCCCAGTATTTTTTTGATGGAATGCATGAAATATTTTATATCTATATATATACCCGGGCAACGCCGGGCAATAATGCTAGTCATAATATATTTTTATTATATCATGGGAAATAATAAGCTAGTAAATTGATATTTGTATTGGACGAACACTTAATTGATTTAAACAAGAATATTTACTCTAAACATAGCTTAAATTTAACTGACTTTAAACACTCTTTCTGGTAAATAAACCATCTGTGAATAGGAACGCGAGGAAAGTACTAAATATACTGGGTTTATAAAATTATCTCTCAAAACAGATTTGTACTGGATTGCCTTCATGCTATGAAAAACTACTCAGTCAAAAAATATAAAAGTTTAAGTAAGTGTGCGAACGTATAATAAATCTGAGTACTGAGATGTATAAATATGTTTAGGAAATAGTTATTACGATTATTAGTCATTAGTACTGCTGCTTTTACTGTTTTTATTGCTGCCTTAGTTTTTACCCAGAATTTCCTTCGTCACATTTTATTCCTAAATTTCCTTTGTGTGAAACATGACAAGTTTTAAACACAGCGCCTTTTCAAATTTTGGGGTGGCTAAGTAAGGAAATGCGTCACTGTTACAAATAGAATAACGCACATTAAAAAAAACCCATAAAATTAAAAAAATTACAGAACTTAAAATAAGCAGTCAATAAATTTGAACATAAGTGTTATGTAATAAAAGTAATTACAAAATCCTCTTCGAAACTTTTTTGAGGCAAATTGCTCGATTGAATCTTCATAATTTATTATTGTTTTAGATTTCGTCTTTTCTATAGAAATTATTGCTAGATCATTCAATCGTTCCTTTGGTTGTTGTTGTTCACAAATAGTTTTTTTCAAACATAGGATTACGTTCCTCCATAACGTCCGCAGTAAACAAAATTTCAGACGTCCGTCGTCGCGAGTTATAATTTTGGCAGCGCTCCAAACCCAGTCTGTATCGTTTGGGCAAGCAGTAAACAGTTAAACAGAAAAGTATCAAATGCATTGAAAAAGTAACGATAAGTAATCCTACGTTAATAACCCCGGTAGTTTCGTTAGAAGAGACTACCTGAATTTTTTTACCATTTTCAGCTTAGGAAACCTGCACTCATTTGCTGGCTACAGTTACAGGTGAATTCTTAGAGCTACAACAGCGTTTAAAATTTTAGAAATGTTCTGAGCACATTCGTGGTTTTCTTGCTCAATTTCAATCGTCGACTGCTGTTCACATGCATTTTCCTTACAATTTTTTTTCAATTTCTCACGAAGCTCTTGTCTTCTTTATTAGCTTGTTTGGAGAGCCTTATGTACATAAACTACATTCCTCCGTTATTTTATCGTATGTTGTCTCCTGATTTTTGTTGAAAACTTGTATAATGCTCCAGCTTACCTTTTTTCTTCTTATGATTGACTCAAGTTTCTATTAATCTTCGTTACTGCTGTGATAAATTGTTATTTTCTAGATTCGAATTGTTAATTGTTAAATTAACTAGTTAATTTATTTTCAGAGGCATAACAATCAACTACAAAAGTTTCATATATTTTAATGCAGGGATCTGAAATTTGAATGCTTTATGTAACTTAGGCAGATATTATTAATTTTTTGTGGGATAAGAAATAATGCACTTGGATATTAACAACTAGCGAAACATCAAGTCAATCACAGAAATAAGTCGCATAAAGTGGCGTCTAATTTTGTATTCAGTCAAAATAACGTTCAGCTTGCAGCATTAAAAAGGAACAAAACGCGCAGATAGACATAGGGGCGATAATCGGCTGAAGTTCTGTACTCATACCTTTGCGGCAATAAATTTATCACAGCAGTAACTGCTAATTTCTGGTAACTGTAATCGCTCGTTTTCGGGCTTGCGGGAGGGTGGTTGTCTGGAAAAGGGAATTTTTCGTAATGAAATGTACATTTTTCCGCTTCTTATTAAATGTTTAATGAATTATAACAATCGTTTAGCACTTTATATGTACATTTTAAAGAGTTTTTCTAGTTTATCTGTATTTTTTAGAATGAAAAAACAGTTTTCAAGTCGGTATGGTGAATGTTTGCTTTTAATTAAAATTCCATTTTAAAAAAAGTTAATTTTTTTGTAAAAATTGTATTCTTGATATTTCGATATTTAAAAAATTTTTTTGGTATATCCTAATTTCTTCATATTTTTTGTCTTTCATTATTAATTGGAAAAAACATTTGAGAGGATGGTTTAAAATTTAAGTGAGGTTTTTAATTAAAATTCAGTTTTCTAAAAAAATGTTATTTCTACATTTTTGCATTTCTACAAAACTTTGCAAAAAGTTTTATATATCCTGATTTCCGCATATCTTTCTCATATCTCATTAATTTTTTTTATTTTCTCTTTTTGCGGGGGGGGGGGGGGAGGGTCAAGGATTGTTAAGCTTTAGAAATTGTGATTTAGTCTCAAAATTCTACTTTTCCACGCATAAAATTTCATTATTTACTATTATATTCACATTGGACCAACAGAGCCCTAAACAATGTCTATGACTAGAGTGGGAATATCCCAGGCGGATATATCCCTAACAATCATGTGTCAGCTTGTGGGTGTGAGATGCTTTATTTGTGCTTCTGATGTTAATGTTATTTGTCAAGATTTCTGAATCTTTGGGAACTTTGTTACTTTGTCCTTGTCACCTGACCACACAAACAAACACACACGCACACACAAATAAAAAAAATCTCTTTAGTTCTGATTTTGTAAGAAACAAAAGAGAAATGCTAATGATTTATTACATTCTTTAAAATTGATGGATTAAAACTGTTAAAATTCTTCTAATTCTGATTTTCATACTCTTACCTAGAGAACTGTGTAAGAACAAAGTGTACTATATAGTAAATGCACTATAAGTAATTATTCCCTCCTAAAATAATGTACACTTTGACCCCAAATGTGAATTTGGGACTTATTTTATATTTTGAAACAGACTTTTCAAACTTGTTATCGATAATAATAAAACATTTTAGCAGTAAGTTTAATACCATATTCACAGAAAAGTCATAAAGAAACAACATATACGTAATATACCAAACAGTCACACTTAAACAAATGAAAAAAATTTAAAGGAAAAGTAAGTTTATAACGAAATATACAGTCATACAGTGGTAAAATTTAAACCTTTTTTTTCATATAAAAATATGTTATGGCCTTTTTAAAAATTATTTTCAATAAAACATTTTTCCTTTACAAAATTAAAGAAATTTCAAAATATTATAGATAATAATTAATTTAAATCATTAGAAACCCCCTGACAGGAATAAGAAAAGGCAATTTTTCTCTCTTTAGTATCCATGAGCTCTGGTGAGGACACAGACAAAATATTTACTGTCTATATTATGAGAAAATGTGACAGGAAAAAAAATGTTGTCTACCAAACAAAGTTATTGTTACTTTCAAAATTAATTGTAAGGCAAAAATCTTTTCTAAAAGTTTCTCTAGAGCAGGGGTTCTCAACCTTTCAGTCTCTGTGCCCCCCTTTGAACACTGATGTGAGGTCACGCCCCCCCCCCTCCCACCATCACCACCATATGTGGTCAATACAAGTAATACAATCGAAATTGAAACTGAATCTGGTTATTAAATGAAAATATAGAATAGATAATTTCATACACAAAATTTAATATTATTACTCATATCTTAATTTGGAACATATTATTATTAGAACATATGAAATTAAAGAATTAAATACAGATCAAATATATTTGAGGTAATCGAGGATCTAGGTGAGGTTGGCATGTAATACCAGTCACTTTCACAACATTAATGAGAGGGCTGGCACTGTTTGCCAGGTTTGACAAGTGCACTGTTTGACAAGTTTTTGAATATAAGGTTGTAACTATGACAAAGCACACCTCAGGTCACTTTCAACGTCCAGACGTACGACAATTATCGTGTTTTTGCAATTACAAAAATTATCGTGTACGACAATTACCGTGTTCGTATTCGTATGTTGAAAATATGTTACGGTTACATTCTGAGTGCAAAATTGAGTACAGTAAATTACAGTTAGTTTTACTTCTTATTTTGCTTTTTTTTAAACTCACGCCTCCCCTGAAATTACTCTACGCCCCCCCCAGGGGGGCGCGCCCCCCAGGTTGAGAACCGCTGCTCTAGAGTATCAAATATATACAGCCAGGTACAAGGCAGCTAACAATAAATGAATTTTGAGCCTATACCAGATAAATGCAAACAAATCATAAGAGTCAAGAAGGTTTAAGTGTAGGGTATGGGGTTAGGAACGATTAGAACTATTAAAACATAACTGCCTGAGATAGAAAGTTATAGTCAATAACATTTGTGATTGGATTAGAGTGTACAAGAAGCTGATTATTTTCTGGATTCATTGGCAGTTTATGAGAAGTACAGCTGAAGCCGAATTAGTAGCAGGTAATGGAGTATCGTGCATAACTTTACTAGTATACATACATCTTCATTTGTACGTTCCATCGGAGATTTTAAAACAATTTCATTTAAATTTAATTTATTAGTTTGCATTTGTTCATAAACTTTGTATTTAATTCACAGTCACTATCAGGTTTCTCAGCAAAATTAAAATTAGACCAGGAGATGCAAGAGGAGTAAAGTGAGGTAAAATGAAAACAGAACAGCATGAATAAGCTGGCATACATTTGCGTTAATTAAGTTTTGAACACAAATATCACAATTTGAACATTTTTAATTACAGTGCTCAGAACGTGTTGGATTTATAAGCAGCTACTAGCATAATTTGGACGAATTATCCGATTTCCTGACGGTCGTTTACCTGGGTTTTTACCCCTTCGTTCTTTACATTTCGGAAGCCCTCTCTCATTTATATATATTTCTACACGTCTAAAACGAAAATAATTCTCACATTTTAGTGAGAATCTAAAGTTAGAAAAATCTAAAATTAGAATTCCTCTAAACCAGTGGTTTCCAACCCGTAGAAGTAAGCCAGAAATTGAACCATGTGCGGAACCCTCCACCACTGACTTGAGGGGGGGGACTTTCCGGGGGGGTATGGGGGGTATAAAATATCCATCAGGCAAAAGGTATACAGGATTAACGTACTCACATTCTAACGTATCATATTCTAATAATAAAATAAGTTAAATATTTAAGAAATTTTAATTCAACACCTGATAGTCATCGGATATACCTATTCCGTCCATCTAGTTCAATGAACATTGCTTTCAAAATCCCCATTTATTTGGCAACATTTTTGTATGTGGTGCCGGACCACTCCCGAGGTTCTTGCCGACCATCGGTTGGGAACCACTGCTCTAATCACTTACAATAGGTGGGTGCTATCCCCCACCCGTGTATTTCCACTGCGATGCATATAAAACGTCTTGCACGCCTGCGATGTATGGCTTCCCTACGGAAACAAAATGAAGAATCAAAGGGAGGAAAACTGACAAAGTGGCGTTCCGGAGCAAAAGTATCCGGAGCAAAAGTTCCGGAGTACAAGTATCTTACTTAAAGCACGTCGTCAACAAACACCCGACGCTAAAAGAGGGGCACACATTTATTTAACATAATCGCAAATTCAGTAGTTTATAAAAGAAAAATGGTCCACATATTCGCTTAAATCTGCTAATTTAAAAGAATTTCGTCATAAATTAGACTAAACTATAATTATTTTTTCGTAAAAATTTCGTATTTTTAGCATGCCTCATTTTGGCGTCTATTTCAAATCGGCGCCTATGGAACCGGCCATATATTTGTGCACAATTACTGTAGTCTGTACCTAGTTTTTAATAAGTATATAATTTATAGTTGCTTTGCTTTGTCCTTTGGGTAAATTTCTAAATCTCATCTCATTTTCTTCTGTTACCCTGTTTAGCAGTGCTTTTCTTTTGTAAAACTAGTAGTTTGATTCGAACATCTTTTCTGCTTCGCCATGTTTGTCAGTTCTAGTACCTGTTAGCGATATCATGGAGCCCAATTAGTGCACAGTATGTACTAAGTTCCACAAAGTATCATAGATAGAAAATACTCTGCTTTACTAAAAATCTGGTTGTAATTAATGATTAATAACCGATTGAATCTGTAAAATATTAATAACCAGTTAATTTGATTTTATATTATATTTATTATTTCTACTTAAATAAAGCGTTAAACCTTAAAAAAAATTTCAGAGAATATATATTTCATTATTTCTTGAATGTGTAGCTTCTTCGCCTTGTATCATATTGTTTAAATGAAAATATGTTAAATGATCTAGGTCAGCAATACTCAACCTCTTTTTATCTCGGGCCACATGCATATGTTTGCTATGTTACGCGGGCCGAAACATAGTCCATTATACCTCATAATACAGGGTGTTCGGGCTAAAAGTATCCATAAGTTATGGCTTATTTTTACGGAACTACCCATTATAATTAAAAAAAAATATATTTAAATAGAAAGAACATCTCACCAAGTTTTGATATCAATAGACTTCGATGTGTGCACCCATCTTTTGTAGCACGACAAATGTCTAAATGGTAATCCAGTTCTCTCCAAGTAACGAATTACTCTCGAAGTTATTAGACTCTACAAGAAATTAGAAACTACTTCGAATTACTTGAATGATACGCTTCTTCAACTCATCCACATTTTCAATTTTTTCTTTATACAGAAAACTTTTTGTTTATACACTAATAACTCCTGATATGCTAAGAAACACTTGAAGAGAACTGGATTACCATTTAGACGTTTGTCGCGCTTCAAAAGGTTTGTCGCGCAACAAAATAATTTTTTTTTCTGAACGCTTTAGTGCGGAAAAGTTGCCTATTGTATTGAGAAGAAAAACGGCATAAAAATTTAAAATCGGTTATTATCTTCCGTTCGCGCATCGTACTTAAAATTTATGAAAAATTGCAAAAATCAAGTTATTTTTGTAATTTTTTTCTGTTAGTTAAAACTTTTAAAATAAACATACTTTAGTTTTTATGCTTGTTTTATAGTTTAAATAACCTAAATAGATTAAATTATGATCAATAATCTATTTTTTCCGTTCGCGCAACGTCTTAGAAAAAACATAAATTTAACAATATTTCGCAATTTTCACTTCGTTTGTTTTGCTAGAACAAAACACAGATTCTTCCTATGTGGTTGATAAGTGTAAAATAAGAAGAGACAAGAGTCGTATTAGGGCGGATTCAAAGAGTCAATTCACACCTCCTGAGGAAAGTTGGGGTCTTTTCTTTGACGGACCAAAAGATGATACTTTGTTCGTCGAAAAATTGAATGCCAAGCAATTTCTCAGGAATGTGAAAAATGAACACTATTATCTTAACCAGGAACTTGGATCAACTTATGATGGACATGTATCTCCTTCCTCGAGTTCATCAAATGATATAACTCAACGCATTATTCATCGTCTGTCTGAACTATCAATATCACTAGAAAAACTAGAAGTAGTAGGGTGTGATGGCACTATAACCAGCACTGGATGGAAGAACGGTGTCATCCACCGACTAGAAAATCATGTAGGACGCCCGCTACAGTGAAGCCTATGCCTCCTGCATTTTAATAAGCTTCTTTTTCGTCACATTTTCCAAAATATTGACGGTAAAACTGCGGGACCTAAATATTTTAGTGGGCCTACCGGGCAGCAGCTCATTTGCTGTGAAAAACTCCCTGTGGTTGATTATGAACCCATAGATTGTTAGATTCTTGATATAGGCAGAGATTTGTTGAGTGAAGACCAACAGTTGGACATTCAAATGCAATCACCTTGGGAAATTGTCCAGAAGACTTGGCAAATAGGGACCCTGTCTTTTGTCCCATTCCAGATGGTTAACTGCGGCCAACCGAGTCCTTAGGTTGTATATAAGTTCATCAGATCCATCCAGAAACTTAAAAGAAATAAGTGGCTTCATCTTGAAATCATATATTCCCTAAAAAAGAGAAAATATTTTACTGACGGATCAAAACATGTCTTTCAAGCAATCCAAACATCACGGTATATATTCGACGAATTACTTCAAGTTGTCGAACCAGTAATTCAACGAAATGCATATTTTGCGCACCCAGAGAATGTTCTGTTGGTAATGCTTGTTGATGAAAGAGAACATATTCGAGAGCTTGGTTACAGAACGATCTTAAAAGCAAGACAAACCGTCCCAAAGAAGAAGACTGTTAGAAATTTCGTACCACCAAAGATAAACTTCCAAGCTTCCGATTACATTGAAATTATTAATTGGAATTCTTGTGTGGTGTATCCTCCCCCAATGCTGCGGAACCTAAGTGAAGATGATATTAAATCATTCATCAATTCTGACACTACTCCCATCAGAGGAATACTAAAGTTTACCCGTCACACCCAGGCTGTGGAGAGGTGCGTCAAAATTGTGAAAGAGGCCTCGAATAAAGTATGTAGACATGAAGCTAGAGATGACTATATCCGAGCAACACTGAATTCTAGATCGGTTATGCCTCATTTCTCAAAAAAATCAGACTTTAAATGTGTATAGATATAAAAAAAGAAAAAGTAAAAAACAGGGTAAGCCACAGAATCCTACTCTATGGAAAATCTCTGCAAATAGATGTAAATACAGCTCAGATTCAAAATATTAGAATAATGGAGAAAAAGTAATAAGAAAGAAATTATTTTCCATTTATTTAGTTTTGATACTAAGTAAATGCAATGAAGTTTCTTATAAATTAAATCTGGAATGTTTAGATAAGATTTTAACATTTACAGAATATAAAATACAATAAATTAGGTATACAACAGCTTTCTGAAACACATCAAAATATTAGAATAAAATTTAGATTGGTTCAAAATATTAGAATATTTAATTTTACTCAAAAATATTACGTTATGACTATGAAGTAAATGGCAATTAATATTTTGTAGCATCCCCTTTAGCTTTAATAACAGCGTACAATCGATCTTACATACTATATACAAGGTGTTTACAAACATTTCTATCAATATTAGCCCAAATAGACTTTATATGTGCCACTAACTCAGTTTTACTTTAAGGAGAATTTTCTTGGGGTTTTTCTTCATTATACCCCATAAGTTTTCGATGGGATTAATGTCTGGTGAGTTTGGTGGCCAAGGAAGTACCTTAATTTTACTTTGATGGAACCAATTCTAATGACACCGAGGTATGTGGTGACGCTAAATCTTGTTGAAAGATGAAATCATCTTCAAATAAATCTTCTGATGATGGAATCATGTAATATTCCAAAATTTCTTGATATATCTGAGAGTTAACCTTTTCGTAGACTATGCATAACTTTCCAGGTCCTTCTGCGCTCATGCAACCCCAAACCATGACACTAGCAGCAAATATTACCGAACGTTTAAGGCATTCTTTATCAAATGCTTCTTGCTTCATTCTACAAACTCGAATACCTAGATTACCATATGAAACACAAAACATACTTTCATCACTAAATAATATTTTTTTCCAATCTTCTTCGCTCCATAAACGTCTTGATTTACACAAATTCAATCTTATACGCTTTTGTTTTGCAGTCATGAGATGTTTTGTTTTCGGTATACGAGATTCAAACTTAAATTTATGGAGACGTCTTAATGTTGTCGATTTAGAAACTTCAACTCCTTCTTCTTTCCATTTTCGGTGCAAGTATCGCACACTTTGAAAACGGTTTTTCTTAACTATACGCTTCAGTTTCCTGTCATCTCTAGCAGATGTTTTTGATTTTCGGCCGCCATTTCGGCGATTATTTTGTAATTTTCCATTTTTTGAATATTGTGTTAGTATTTTACTAAAGCTTGACTGCGAACAATGTAAATAATTCGCTATATAACATTGATTTTTACCGTGCCGATACAAATCAACCATACGAAGTTTAATAGATTCAGGAATATCACTCACACGACCCATTTTAAGACGAAAAAGCAAACAAACTGCAAAAAGAATACTGATTTTAAATAAAATCGTCTGAATTTAATCAATGATGCCACCAGTTATGAATTGGTGATAATTAAAGGAGAATTAATGTGAAATATTCTAATATTTTGAACCACTTGAATAAATATTCTAATATTTTGACTTTTCAAAATAATTTTTTTTCAATTAATCTTTTCAAAAATGATATTAATTTTAAGATAATAAATAAGTTTAATCAACAATAATTTCTTAATAAAAATATCGTTTGCATATTTGCATTAAAAGACATTAAATTACCAAATGATATTTTCAATTTGTAAAAAAATGTAATTATTCTAATATTTTGAATATGAGCTGTATAATGTAAATACCACACCCAACAATTGGATGTTTGGTTGGCTAGGATGTGGGTGCAACTCGACGTGTAACCACCTCCACATGGTGCGTTCTGGGTCGTTTTGTTCTAGCAAATTGAGCGAAAAGTTGCACATTAAAAATTGCAAAAAATTGTCAAATTTCTGTTTTTTCAAAGACGTTGCATGAACGGAAAAAATTAGATTTATGATCAGAATTTATTTTATTTAGGTCATTTAAACCATAAAACAAGCAAAAAAACTAAAGCGTGTTTATTTAAAAAGTTTTAACTAACAGAAAAAAAAATACAAAAATATCGCGATTTTTGCAATTTTTTATAAAATTTAAGTGCGATGCGCGAACGGAAGATGTTAATCGATTTAAAATTTTTTAATGCCGTTTTCTTCTCATTACAATAGGCAACTTTTCCACACTAAAGCGTTCCAAAAAAATATATTTATTTTTTCGACCCACCCTAGTGTCGAAATTTATTGATATTAAAACTTGGTGAGACGTTCTTTCTATTAAAGTATTTTTTTTTTATTAGAATGGGTAGTTCCGTAAAAGTAATCCATAACTTTTGGATACTTTTAGCCCGGACACACTGTAAAATAATGTAAAAAATGAAACTCAAACCAAAATGTAATCAAACGTTTATTTAAAAATGAGTGGGATTTTTGATGTTGAGACAAACTTTTGACTATTTTAGACTAATCAGGTTTATACTTGCTACATGCTACTCTCAATACGTTATCAAGGTAAGAATATATAAGCCGATTTCTATATATATTCTTCGCATATTTCATTTTGGAATTGGATGATTTACAAAGATACGCTGATGCGAACAATATGAGCAGCAATATTTTTCAGGCACTCATTTCCAAAATTATGTTTACAAAAGCACCTGCCTGTTAATGAGTGTGACTGTTTTGGGCCGAGCGTAAAAGTTTTTTGGGCCGCAGTTTGAGTATCCCTTCTCTAGGTTATTTTTATTAATTGGGTAAAAACAAATTATTTTTAAACATCAGTTGATGTTAAATCTGCCCTTTCTCTAGAAGTAAAATAATTTAAATTTGTTTAAATCGTGAGATATATGAAAATTTAATTCATTTATAATTCGTTCGTAAGGGAAAAAATGAAAGTTTAATAAATAACTCCTAAAAAGAGGGCTTTATGAATGTATACTATATATTATGTATACGTTTATTTTAATGCATGTCTTGTATTATATATTTTAAATTTACTTCTTACAGGTTATCGTGATAATATGTTTTGCAACAACAATGCCTTTCTTACTCATTAACATAGCAAAATACAAATGTTATCAGATAAAATGTTTGAGAAATATATTTTGGATCCATTTTCTAAATGAACCAGAAAATTTTATTTTCGCTTTCAATAGCAATGAGAGAAGATGTTATCGTGACTCCGAGAATTTCTAAGGCTTTATCTTTGGAGAAGAATGGATAGACGTTTATTCCGTTAGAACTCACAAATAAATATATTTTTATTCAAAATACATCTGCAGACAGTTCTGAAAATTACCTTCTTGCGAATGCCTCTCTTTTATTTAATTACTTAACGTTCTGACAAATTTAGCTGTCGTGGAGTTCCGTTTCATAGGTCCTCAAACACATTAAGAAGGCTATGCTTTCAGTGTTTTACATTGAAGACTACGTCTTTCTTTAAATGGGAGGAAACTTCGTTTAATGTAATAAAAACGTATTTCTTTTTTATGAGAAAAAATGTAATAAATTTGAATTGTGGTAGGCAAAATTTTATAACCTTGGTACCAAACGTTACTAAATTTCTCTATTGTACACAGTGTGAATTGTGAATGACAGCGTAAGCTTGAGGACGGATAAGTTATTAGAAAGTTTTGAAATGCGGTTACAGTAATCTTGAAATATTGTACGTAATTATTTCAGTTTGATTTTCCCCATCTCAAGATTATTTGAAGAGAGACTACAGGCCTACCACTAAATTTGACTTTAGAAAATAAGAAGAGGTATACCAAGAGAAGAGATGGTTATGTCATGAAAACATTGTTAAAAAGAACAAAGACAAACCTTATATTTAAATTTTCATAAATAAAACATGCTGGATAAACAGCAGCAGTATATGATATATACACAACAATGGTTCCCAACAAAATGGATTTTACTGATTTTCTTACGTAGAAAATTATATAAGAACTCGTAGCTAGTGCCTTTTGGGAGTGAATTTTACAGAATTCACCAAATAAGTCCAAAATGTTTCTGATTCTTCCTTTACATACCTTTAAACTTTACAGTTTGAAGCAGCAATAATCCATGCTGAATATATTAGAGTCGTACTATAAAAGTCGTACTATACTTTTAAAAATCGTACTGTATATACACTCTGTCACAAACAATATATGCACCCAGAAGGAAACGAGCTACTATCACGAGACTTAACATGTATGTAGTGTATGAGGGGATAAGCCAATGATTACAAATTCAGAAGAAAAGACCGTTTTATTAAAAAGATATGGCATGAAAAAGGTTACAAATCAGTAAGTAGTAAATCCACCTCTGGCAGCTATACAAGCCAAAACACGGCGTGGCATCGAATCAATAAGATCACCTATGACCTCCTGCGGAAGATCATGTCATAATCTTTGCAAGTTAATTCACCAGTCTTTGCAGCTAATTCACTGGGCTTTGCAGCTAATTTACTGGGCAGCTAATTCACCAGTATTTCGAGACGACTGCAGTTGCCTTCCAAGCACGTCCCAGACGTGCTTTATTGGCGAGAGGTCTGGTGAGCTGGCAGGCTAAGGGAGTACGTCATATCCTTGAAGACATTGTTAAGAGAGTCGCGCAGTATGTAGATGAGTGTTGTCTTGCTGATAAATGGCACCTGGGTGACTTGACAGCATAGGAAGTACAATTGGCGTTAAAATCTTGTCCACGTAACTGCGTGTCGTCAAAGTGCGTTGAAGGACGATTAGAGATGATCGTGTGTCCCAACAAATCACTCCCCACACTGTCACACCTTGTGTAATCGCCGTATGCCTTTCGACAACAAATGCCGGATCGGACCGGTGGCCTGGCCGCCTCCACACGCGTATGCGCTGGTCATCAGCATTGAGACTGAATCGGAATTCATCGCTGAAGATCACACGCCTCCAGTCGGTCACACTCCAGCTTGCCCGAGGTCGACAAAAATCCAATCGAAACTGCCTATGATGTGGGGTCAGTGGTAGGCGTCTTAATGGACGTCGGCTTTTTATAACTGCGTCAGCCAGTCGTCTCCGAATGGTTTCCCTTGATACCACCGGATGTCTGGAAGGTGGTAAATGACGTCGAACTGATTCTAGCGACTTTGTTGGTGCAGACGTGGCCGCTTTTATGATTGCACGATCTTCGAGCGCATTTGTGTTCCTGGGACGCCCTGATCCTCCGCAACGGTAGAATATCCCTTACGTGATCTATTGTTGCCAACACCGAGCAATTACCATATCACTCCGACTGAGCTGGAGGACTTGTTCGACCAATCTGCTTCTCTGAGGCCTACTATACGCCCCCTCTCAAAGTCTAACAATTACTGTCGCCGGTTACATCTCAGAGGTATCTCTAGTCACAATACCGTCCATACAAGTCGCAAGATTTGTTTGAATAACCCTATGGCACGAGCTATCATGCGTTATGCGCATATCAGCTGCGCATCTGATATGCGCATAACGCGCTTACCCTTGTCTCATTGGCGTCGAAATTTTAATCATTTGTATATCTCTTACCAGACTACATTCCTGCCAAGTTTCGTGATAGTAGCTTGATTTCTTCTGGGTGCATATACTTTTTTGTGACATGGTGTATATATATATATATATATATATATATGTGTGTGTGTGTGTGTATACTATGAACAGTAAACATATAGTAAATAAAGTGAAAATAGCTTGAATTACAATGAATCATTAAAACAAATGAAAACATCTATGTGTTTACAAATTAGTGTGTCTGCATTTCAGAACCTAATTTTACATACATATCTAAATTTTTAGAAAATTTAGTCTGTTTGTATTGTCATGGGTAGAAAATATGTTTTTCTTATACAGGAAATCCTTTAGCAATAGTAACATGGTTAAGGAAACTTGAAACAATATTTAGCGACATGATAGAACGATTTCAGACTTCATAAACACATCTATTCGATTACCCCGTTATTGCAAATGAAAAGTAATCTTCAAATTAGTCAGATTTAATGTGCTTATTAATTATGAAGTTATTGATTACATTTATCCTTTATGTAAATATAAGCATTTATGAAATATTTTTCCATATCTTATGAAAATTTTAGAAACTTTAAAACAGTCATGTGATAAATGAACGAAACCTATGAAACACTCAAATATTATTACCAATGAACAGCACACATCTTTTTTTCATTGAATTTCATACCAGATGATTATCATGCACTGCTAAGGGCATATACAGGTGGTTATTAAAATAATGGAAACACCTATCAATATTAGTGGTGTTTATGAATGTGCGTCGTTTTCCTTAAAAACAAGTCTGGACACCTGTATTTTTTATATTATACAGTGTATGTATTATTCTACTGACAGGTAGCAGTAATGAAACACAGTTAATCACATGTTCCTATGATCCTATAGTAGCAGTAATGAAGCTAAGGTCACCATGCTTTTTTTTTGGGGGGGGGGACAGCGTAAAATGTCTAACCTTGCAGAACTTGCGAAAAGGGCAAATTGTTGGAGGGCGTTTAAATTAGAGTATCTATTACTGCAACTCCCAGGCTAATGGGTGTTTTTCGAGCTATGGTATCGAAAGTCATGATAGCATACAGAGTGCAGGGAGAAACATCCTTTGCCAAACGGAATAGTGGACGAAAGGGAGAGCTAAGTGAAAGAGACGGACAAGGTATTGAAGCGGATTGTGACATGAAGAAAGAAAACAACTGCAATCAAAATAACCGAAGAGCTCAATCTGCATCTGTATGTTTCAGTATCAACCATTAGAGGTAGAAGGGAACTTCACAAATAAAGCATTTACGGAAGAGTAGCTATTCCCAAATCACTTGTAATAGATACCAATACAAAATATCGTCCACAATGGTGCCACGAGCACAAAACCTGGTCAAGCAATATGTCGAAAAATGGCATTTGGTCCGACGAATCATTGTTCATATTGTTCCTCGCAACATGACGTGCGTATGTCTGGAGAATACCGACACGAGCGTAAGATTCTGGCTGTCTCATCTCAACTGTCAATCATAGAGGTAGATCTATCACGGTTTGGGAGGGCATCTCATGGTTTTCTTCAGGCCCTATTGTAACCCTAAAATGGGAGACTGAATTGGAAGGACTATGTCGAAAGTTTCGCTGACTAGTCCATCCTATGGTGCAAACATTGTTTCTTTCAGGAGATGTCGTTCTCCAGGATAATAATCCCCCTATAAGTACAGCTAAATCTATCAAGTATTGGTTTAAAGAACATGAAAGAGAAGTCAAATATCTTATCTTGCGCAGTACAATCCTCCCGACTGTAAATTATCCAACCACTGGGATCTGTATATGCGGATAGAGCTAGGTATCGATATCCACGACAGCATCTCTCCAGGAACTTTTATGATTTTTCTCTGAAGAATGGTATAATATATTCTTAACCATTATTCATGACTTGTATAATCCGATTCCAGGATGAATCAGGTGTATTATATGACAATGGTGATCCTGAGCCGTATCAATAAAGGTTTTCCTGATGTTTTCTAGTGTTTCCATTATTTTGATTACCACCTGTATATATATATATATATATATATATATATATATATATATACACAGTGCGTCAAATAAGTTTTAAGACTGGGTCTGTAAAAGGAAATGGAAACAAGAAATTAATACTTGGTTTGGTTTTTTATTCAAAATAGGACCCTCCGTCTTCAATGCACTTTTTACAGCGATTTATTAATGAATCGATAGCCTGTTGTAAATCACTTTGTGGAATGGCCTGCAAAGCACGCGTCGAAGCTTCTTATATGGTCGACATATCCTCAAAATAACACCCTTTTAACTTCATTTTAAGTTTTGGGAATAAGGAGTAGTCATAGGTTGCTAAATCAGGTGAATACGGTGGATGGTTCAACACACAGACATTATTTTTTGACAAAAATCGTGAACAATAAGGGAGGTGTGACTGGGTGCATTGTCGTGTAACAAACACCAACTGCTTTCAGTCCTATAGTCTGGACGAATGCGACGAATTCTGACCATCAAACGCTTTAAAACATCTAAGTAGTGTTGACCTGTAATTGTTTGTTCAGTTGGAACAAATTCTTTGTGGATAATACCTTTACTATCGAAGAATGTAATGAGCATTGTTTTGATTTTGGATGGAACTTTTCTTGTTTTTTTTGGACTTCCATTCAGCGCATTTTCGCTTTGTTTCAGGATCATATTGAAAACACCAGGTTTCATCCCCTGTAACAATGGATTTCAAGAAGTTTGGATCGTTTTCAGCGGCTGAAATAATGTCTCTGCAATGTGCACTTCTCATTGCTTTTGTTCAGGGGTTAAAGTGTGTGTGGAACAAATTTAGCACACACTTTTGTTTTGCCTAAATCTTCATGCAAGGATGGTTCGAATTGTATCTTTGTAGATGTTTAAAGAGTCTTCCATCATTCTCAGTGATGCACAGCGATTGTTTGTTACGAAATTTCGTACTTTCTCAATAACTTCAGGTGTCCTAGATGAAATTGGACTTCCACTACGCTGATCATCTTCTACTGTATCTCTTCCGTCCAAAAAACGTTTGTGCCACACAAAAACATTTGATATACTTAAACAACAGTCACCGTAAACTTGTTTCATGAGTTGGTATGTTTCCGAAGCACTTTTACCAAGTTTTGCGTTAAATTTAATTGCAGCTCTTTGCTCCATCTTAAAAAATCAATATGAAAAAAATTCACTTCTGCAATAAACGATCGCCTTCTCTCAACTACTTAACGAAATGGGCACAACTTGTTAGCAGTGTGCCAGCAGACGATGGACGTTATGACGCATGCGGATTTACACTCAGAGCGCCTTTACAACCTGCGCTCTGGGACGAGTCTTAAAACTTATTTGACACACTGTATATATATATATATATATATATATATATATATATATATATATATATATATATATATATATATATATACTAGCGGAATACCCGTGCTTCGCTACGGAGTACATTAAAATTGCATACATACAACGGTCAATGTATTGCCAACGGCAATTAATGCCAATAAAAAATATATATAAAAATTCGTAACAGATATTTTAATAGACAAAATAATGTAGAAGAAAATATTGAAATTAAATCTAATAGAACATACAAAAGAATATAGTACAGTTAATATAGCACAGTTTGAGGAACATTTCTTTTACTATATTTTAATATTTTTACCTGAAGTTTACCTGAAAACTGAGATTAAAATCAATAGCGCAAAATTACAGAAAAGGAAACAAAGTATAAGCAAAAACTAAACACAACTTAAATCAGAACTATAAATGAAAGACACTGAAATAAAACTGAGATAAAAATCAAGAATGCAAAATTACAGAAAATGAAATGAAAAGCATGTTTTGAAATTATAGAAATACAAGAACAAAATAAATGACTGAAAAAGTTTGCCTTAAAACTGAGATTAAAATGAAAAGGGCAAAATTAAAGAAAAGGAAACACAGTATAGCCAAAGATGACAAAACTGCAAACGTGGCCACTAACTGGCGTTTTATGACGATACTGCTGTTTTCCTCACCACGCTAGGCGTCTTATCCTCCTTTCGCAATATATGCAAGGCGAGGATTCCCCAGTAGGGATATGTTTCCTTAATTATTTAAAAATTAAAAACAATCAATTTTTATAATATCAATCATTTTTTAAATTAAAAAAAATTAGTCCCTGCAAAAAAATATTATCTCCATTAATTTGAACAGAAAAAAATATTCAGACAGTGGGAAAAAAATGTAATTATACAAATATAAATTAAACATTATTATACACTGCAGGCCTAAATACACTAACAAAAGTTGAAATCTTTTATATATCTACATTTAAACCATTCATGAATTGAAAATAATGTAAAAATCAATCAATTTTTATAATATCTGAATCATTTTTCATGTCAACCAAAAATTAGTCCCTGTAAAAAAACATTAACATTATCTCCATTAATTTGAACAGAAAAAAAATATTCAGACAGTGGGAAAAAAATTTAATTATACAAATAGAAATGAAACATTATTATACACTACAGGCCTAAATACACTAACAAAAGTTGAAAGCTTTTGTATATCTACATTTAAACCATTTATGGGTTGAAAATAATGCAAAAGGCAATCAATTTATACCTGAATCATTTTTATGTCCACAAAAAATTACTCCCTGCAAAAAAACATTAACATTATCTCCATTAATTTGAATTTATAATAAATTGAATTTATAATAAACCACTAAAAGTCGAAAAGGAAAAATATCAATTTGTCTTTAGGAAAGTAAAGAATTTTGAAAAGTAAAGCTGAAAAGTAAAAATGTCACTTTGTCGAATGTTTGTTAAACAAAATCAATTTAAAAACTCAACACAGTATAAATAATATTGAAATTGTCGAATGCTTGTTAACCAAAATCAATTTAAAAACTCAACACAGAATAAATAACATTAAAAAAAAACATGTGAAATGTTATACACATCTCAGAATTTTAATACATTCAGCCTTTCATCATTCTTCTACTACTAAATGTTAAATTGTGTAATGTTTGTTAACAAAAATCAATTTGAAAACTAAACACAGTATAAATAAAATAGAATTAATAACAGTATAAATATCGTAAAATAAATAAACGGCATTGCTCCTCTTATTTGTGTCTTTCAAAAGGCTGATATAAATTAAATTAACGCTTCTTGATCTGTGGCTTGTCCATTCATGGTGTTGGCTTGAATGCTATATTAAAGTCTGTATAGCGTTGATAAAATTCACTTGAGTCTTCTTTCACTTTTCTTTCTTGAAATATCAGTTTAGAGAGCCTCAGGATATACTATATTTTTTGTTCTTCCATTTGGAGCTAGGATGTAGAGATTTTCAGCTTTTCCAACTCTAGAACAACCCACATAAAGTTGACCATGGGAGAAACAGGGTTTGAGAAGATCGAGTCCAACTACTTTTAGCGATTGCCCTTGTGCCTTGTTAATGCTCATGGCGAAACTTAAACGGACAGGGAACTGAAGTCGTTTAAATTGAAATGGTATATCGGAAGGGATGATTGGTATCCTGAGAATAAATGCGACTTCGCCTGCAGAGTGTCCTGTCATAATAGTGGCTTCAATCACATTCGGCATCAGATTCTTTACAGCAAGTCTTGTTCCATTGCAGAGTGAAGGTGGATGCAGATTTCTCAGCAGCATATTTGGCGCACCAATCTTCAGCTCTAATATGTGAGAGGGTACTCTAGATGGCTCCAACGTATTTAAAAATTATGTGGTGTAGTGTACCGCTTCTTCTGTATCACAGGTGATGTCAATAAATTTGTAAACTTAAGATTTACCTGGCAATTCTTGTAAAAGCTGCTTATTGATGACGTTGACGTCTTCGTTTCTTGGGGCAAGGATTGCTCTTTCGCACAGCCATGTGTGATCAGTGAAGTGCTGGGCCATATTTGGAAACACCACCTCTTTCAGTTGTCACAATCATTCCAATCGTTCCCATGGCTATACATCCTGTATTATCAGCAGTAATGGCTCCATTTCCAAGTTGTAGAAGGTTATCTGCAAATTGCTGGGTTGAGGGATCACCATTGACATGAACTCGCATGTTTGTTGAAAGACCAAGTCTTTCGATGTCATTCCACATGTAAGACGATTTTAAGCAGACCTGCATTTCATCCGCCCTGGTTCCACGTGGAATAACCGGAAGTGTCTGTCGAAAGTCGCCAGCCAACACCATAGTTACGCCTCCCATTCTGCAATTGTTACCTCTGATGTCCTTCAATGTGACATCGAGTGCTTCGAATGTGGCTTTGTGGGACATGGTGCATTCATCCCAAACAATTAACTTGCAATGCTTCAGAACCCTTGCCTTTCCTGAATTTTTTGAAATGTTACACGTAGGAATCTCTGTGTTTGCCAGATTTAAGGGTAACTTGAAAGCCGAGTGACCTGTCCTCCCTCGTGTCAATAGTGTTGCAGCGATGCCAGAAGAAGCAACAGCCAGGGCAATCTCGTTTCTGTATCGCACTTTAGCCAAAAGAAGATTTATTAGAAAAGTCTTCCCTGTACCGCCCGGAGCATCCAAAAAGAATATGCCACCGCTACCATTGAAAACTGCTGTTGTGATCTTGTCAAATGCTTCCTTTTGATCTGGGACCATTTTTGGCTCATTTTCCTCTATGTATGTTGCGAGTACATTCGTATCATAATTTCGCTCCATACGTTCTTCACTCGGCAGGACTGAATCAAGGTTTCGATTGGGTTGTGGAAGTCCAAAGCTTTTTAGGTCCGATCCACCCATCAATATAATCTTGTTCTCAATATCGATTAGCGCTCTGTTGAAGATGTCGTCACTGTAGTCCAGATACATATTCTGCTGCTGCATGCGTACTTGGCGCAGCATGTCTTCGGACAGGTTCTCCTTATTTTTTCACCCATAACGTCATCACCCATAACGTCATCGTTCTCCAAAAGGCCTCTAAGCTGGCAGGCTTTTTTGTAAGTTTCACAGAGCCGTCCCTGAAATGTTTTCAAATCTTCAAATGATTTTGGGCCTGGTACTTCATGCAGCAGGAGGCGCAAGTGAAAGCACTCTGAATTGTTCGGATGGACGGTGTACACCCGGCCCAGTGCATCGCTTGACCTTATTCCTGTTTGCTCAGGTACAACGTGTCCTTGTTTTCGACGGTTCCATGTCTTGTTTCCATTGTTCCAAGTGTAGTATTTGGGAACTTGGTTGTACAACAGGGTGCGTGCAAACTCATCTTGGGTGCAAAGTCTGAAGAAAGACGTGAGTGTCGTTTCTTGAGGTGTTTGGGCACTTTCAGCAGCGTTTTCTGGTGTGAAGTAGACTCTCTGTCCATTCTCAAGGTGGACGCTCAGATGAATCACTGTGGGATGGCGCTCATGAATAGGAAAGTTGAGTATTCGCCATACTGCTTCATTGCTGCTGATATATCTTCCCATTTGATACTGGAAAATTTAAGTCATTCTCGCCACTGTTCACTTGAAAAACAGCCATGTCAGATCCTTTGAAATATACTTACAGACATACTTTATAGACTTAACAGAATTGCAATACTCTACGTTGATATGGGCATTGAAAATTTTTGTTAGTAGAGGGCAATACGGGACAATCCAAGTATTGTCTATAGACACTTGCGATGCTTTATAAACGATGTCAGCCTTAAATCCTCCGTCTTGTGGTGATCTGTGCCGATAAAGTGGATATCCATTTCGTCCTGTTTGCGTGTCTTTAAAAAATTGGCACGGGTATAGTTTAGTGCAAATTCCATCTTTCATCCATGGGGAGGTTGGATTTATGGATCCGCAGGGGCTGTGCACCATCTGCTAAGTTACAACTGAAAAAAGTCCCGGGTCTTCTTGTTCATTAGGGATTTCTGCACTGATAAAGTCGTCCACGCGATGAACGTGTACGGAGTCCTTGAGCCAAATCAGAATGTGAGCATGAGGAAGTCCTCGCTTCTGCCACTCTATCGTGTCCATATGACACTGAACTTCTCCAAAAATCTTTGCGTTTGTGATGCTACTCATAAGCGGTTTTTGTTTCTGATGAAATACTCTTGCTAACAAATAATGACGATCCTGTGGTTTTTGTCCAACAAATAGTTCTTCCTGAATTGTTTTGAGGGTGCCATTTCTTTCTTCTAAAACTATGTCTCTTGTCCCATGTTGTTCACCCACCATGATCAAAGCGACTTCTTCTGTTGCGTGGGCGTTGAACAGCCTCTCATGTTCACCGTGTGGGGTTTTGTCCGTTACGATCACCAATTTGAATTCCGGGGTAATCTTATCCATAGCCGACTTAAAGCTCTGGATGTATCAGTTGTGATCACGCAGCATACCTTGCAACTGTAGTACTATGTCTCGTCTGGTTTGTGGCTTGTTTTTACAGCGATGCTCTGCTTATTGTGTAGTGTCTCCAACAAAGTAAATTTGCAAAAGTTTAGGCTCTTCCCTCGGTAGAGGCTGCAGACTGCCGATTCGGTGATAAACTTGACCCTGTACCTTAAATGTAGGCCTGCACCCGGGCTCTCTAATTTCTTTCGTTGTGCCAAAAGAGGTCATCTGGAAACAGGAATTTTAGCTTCTTATATTAGAAAGGAAATGTTTAGCTTCTTGAGAAGTGCCGCTGAGTAAAGAACATAGGGGCTCAGGTGGATCCATCAACTGTGGCAGTTGAACCTTTCCTCCGCTGCAGTACATACCTGTGACTTCACCTTTCCACTTCTTTGCTCCACAAAGTTGGCAAGTTTCAGACATGGATCCAATGTTACATGAAAGATCAGAAACGTAATCTACCGATGGGTCGTAGTGAAAAGCTGCATTTTCAAAATTAGTGTACATGCGCCTTCGAGCAGCACTTACTGTAGTTCTAACCTGCTGTAGTCTTGCTTGTCTTTCCGGAGTACATTCCATTTCTCTTCTTCTTTGGTGGCGTTGTCTGTTTTCTTCCTGTCTTGCTTCTATTTCAGGAGTAGATCATATTTCTCTTCTTCTTTGCTCTCGTTGTCTGTTTTCTTCCTGTCTTGCTTCTCTTTCAGGAGTACATTCGATTTCTCTTCTTCTTCACTTTCGTTGTCTGTTTGCTTCCTGTCTTGCTTGTCTTTCAGGAGTACATTCGATTTCTCTTCTTCTTTGCTCTCGTTGTCTGTTTGCTTCCTGTCTTGCTTCTCTTTCTGGAGTAGATTCATCTTCTCTCCTACTTCGATTTCGTTCTCTGTTCTGTTGCTTTTGTGTCCGAATACATTTTTTTTCTAGGAGACTGTGGTATATTCCAAGAAAAATGCAAAAGAGAAAACATTAGTAAAACATTAAGCACAAAATTAAAGCAAATAAAATGAAAGATCCTGGAATGAAACTGAGATTAAATTCAAAAATACAAAAAAATGACAATAGAACCAAACAACGGCAATGGTAGTTGAATCTGCAAAGAAAAAAAAGTGAGTTACCAAAGCAAAAAATTATTGAAAAAATAAACACATTAAAACAATGCACGCATTGAATTCAATTAGGGCCCTTCTCAGCGCATTGACTGCCGGATGGTCCTTAAAATATGAAATATTATGATTTTTTTTAATTGAATACAGTAGAATTGATATTTCCGTAGTATTCAAAAGTTATACGATGAGAAAAATAAATATAATATAAATAATAATATAAATAAAATGACAAAAAAAATAATAGCATCGACTTTTTGTTATGGATCATATTATTGTTAAAAACTATGTGAAGACTAAAGACATAATCGGAATCTTCAGTTTCACAGTTTGAAAAAGCGTAAAAACCGAACTTTCTTAAAAGTTGTCTACAATTTTCCGATTTTAACTGAACTTCTATTAACGTAAGGAAAAATAGTTATGTGAAACGATACGAAAACATAAATTACTTACTGTAAACATAAGAAATTAATTAACGTTATTTAAAACTGTAGAAATCAAACAAATAATATAAATACCACATTCAAACTGAAAATTTCTTTCATTTCCTAAGCCATATAATAATAACATGTGAATTTAGCAATCATTATAACACAAGTAAGTAAACACACACGCAAACATCCGCTTTTATTAATATAGATTTCTTATTAAATAGTATGTTTCCATAATGAAAATACTTATTGCTTCGTTAGTATAATTGTTGAAATCATATTTTATATTTCTTATTAAATAGTATGTAATTATATTAAAAATAAAAGTTTCAAATAAAAATTCCAACTTACGACTTTATATGTGCTATTTGATGCAATTAACATGTGTTTGATTTGATCAGTATCGGACTTTATTTTTTGACTGTTTTGAAGCTGGTTGTTTGTATATTCCTATTCCATCTTATAGTGAGACTCAATTTTATAACACTATTGATTTTATGATATATTTTATAAGTTTTGTATTTGTTATGTGATTATTATACTATGTACCATAACAAATACTTACTTAAAGTTGGATTGATTATAATTTTTTGTAAATCCATTAAACCTAAATATGTATTTTTGAATTTAGCATCAAATCTGATATAATGTGATCAGTGGTTTAATGATTGAGTTACTCTGCACAGAAAGCAAATCTTTCTCTCATGGGATGGATAAGGAATCTACTGAAATCCAACTGCATTATTTTAAAATCGTAGGATTTTTTCGTAAACATCACAGGAAAAAATGCATGCACACATACATAATGACCATTTATTTTATAAAGCAGCAAATAATCCAATATATCGGAGTGATGAGCTTTCATAGCTAGTATCATGTCCTCCTAGCTATAAATTTAGCTAACATACTTAAATTTGCATTTGTTTATATTGCATATATTTTCCCATAAACTTTTATTTCAGCAAAATTAGGATCACTGAGTAACTAAAGCTAAAAATAATTGAATTATTGCTCTCATATTCTTGAGATACAATTTTTACCATACATCCAATGAATAGTGTTGCGAGGCCACTACCAATAAGTGGGGTTGTGTTGGGCTGAACAACTCCCCTAGCCTACATAATATATTTTCATGTTTTCCTAACTCTCTTCTAATAACAATTTCTTTGTTAAACTTCGTATCGTTTCACATAACTATTTTTCCTTATATATGCAAAAAAATTATTGATAAAATAAACACATTAAAACAATGCACGAATTGAATTTAGTTATGGCCCTTCTCAGCGCATTGACTGCCGGACGGTCCTTAAAATATGAAATATTATGATTTTTTTTTAATTGAATAACAGTAGAATTGATATTTTAGTAGTATTCAAAAGTTCAGTAGTATGCAAAATAGAAAAGTAAATAAAACATAATTATATTTCACTGGCCTTCAAAAATATCCAATAATAACGCAATTTGCTTAGCAAATACAAAATAAAAAAAAGAACAATAATTGGTTTATAATATATAGTTTTTTATTTGTGGTTTTATTTATAAGGAAAGGAATGGCTAATCGGGGAAAATGTTCATATTGAAACAATTCTGTTTTAAAAATTAACTTCTGAACAATTAAAAAATTAACTAAATGTAAAATGTAAAAGTAAAAAACAAAATTATATTTCACTGGCTTTCAAAAATAGCCAATAATAACACAATTTGCTTAGAAAATACAAAATAACCAAAAATTTAACAATAATTTGTGTACAATAAATAGTTTTTTATTTGGGGCTGTTTTTATAAGGAAAGGAATGACGAAACGGGGAGAATTTTAATATTGGAACATAAAATTGCGTGTATTAATTTTGCATTTTAAAATTTCCTCTTAGATTGTACGTCATTTTGTAGGATTTTTGTGCAGAGTGATAGGCGTTTTAGCTAAATTTCATTAAAAATTACTTCAAATTGACCAATTTATAAAATAGTATGCTATTTACAGATAAGTTTTTGTTTCTTTTTTTATTTTTAAGTGCTATTTTAGCATAAAAGACCAAAAAAACCTTTACAAAATTACTTTTTCTCAAAGCTAAGCACAAACATAATCAACGCAAAACACAAACCTAATTAACAGTTGTTTTAAAACACCCCTGGTAAACATAGTTCAGTTTCAAAGTATTAGAATGATAATAAAAATTTTCCAGAGTTTTAGACAGAAGCATAAAAAGAAAGAATATGCGAAAAAGTAACTAAATTAAACAAAAATTGACAAAATACAGAAAAAGTGAACATCGGCAAAAGTAAATAAAACGTTTCCTTGTGAGTATTTTTAAGAAATTGGGTTTTTACGCTTTTTCAAACTGTGAATTTGAAGATTCTGATTATGTCTTTAGTCTTCACATAGTTTTTAACAATAATATGATCCAAAACTATTATTTTTTAATATAATTGTTTTCAAGTGTTTGTTTGATGAAATTTTTAAAATTATTGGTGTCGGGTTTTTCAGTCTTATCTTTAACTCTGTTCTGAAGTAATGGATTATAACATACGTAAGTAAACACACACGCAAACATTCGCTTTTATTAATATAGATTTCTTATGAAATAGTATGTTTCATTAATGAAAATACTTATTACTTCGTTAATATAATTGTTGAAATCATATTTTATAATTCTTATTAAATAGTATGCAATTATATATAGAGAATCTTTGCTCACTTCTACCCAGACTTGGGTGTATATAATTTGAAGTGGCACTCTATTTGAATTTGAAGCAAACACAGTTTATACATGAAACAATGTTTATTGAATTCGTTGCACATATAATTGGCTTTTACATCAATAAGCATGCGTACTACTTGTACGGAATGTATAAACACAGCTTTCAAGAACAATATATTTTTATACTCACGAACAGTAAGTCAAACCAGCAGTACTGCCATGTAAACTTCTGGCCCGCTAAGCACTAGCGCAGGATAACACCTTTTTAACCTTAACAACCTCCCCCTTTTCATTAATGACGCTGCGTGGTATTTATACTAAGCGCGTATGCCGAAATTAGCATATCTAAAGCAGCTTCTTTAATTCACTCAAAAGATCGATTCTTGTGAATCGAATCTTGTGTATACCTTACACTGGCCTCCCTCGAAAAAAAAAATTAGGTAACTGAGGTCTGAACGGCTTCAGTTAACTAATTGAAAACGCGTGCTGGTCTGACTTTTTACATAATGGGTGGCAAAGCCAAAAAACCTTCCACACGTTGTGTGGGGGAAAAACGCCACTACCATTTTACAAAACTAACCCCGAAGGGTCCAGGTGACACCATCACACAGTGGATTTGCAGAGTTGCGGATACTGGGCTGGCCAACTGCGCCCTAAAAAACTTATTTTAGTTAAAATTGTCAACACAATTGCACAGCATGACATTTCTTGACTGTTTGTATCTGCTCTCCCCCAATTTATAATGCACATGTGTCATGATTTGTGAAGTTAGTACATTAGTGGTTAATTGGTATATTGTGCAGTATGTATTTTTTTCCTAGTCACTACATGTCCCCTTCAAAAATTTATAAAACAACAGTATGCCGTTTTTTTTCTGTGCCTCACCACTTCCCCTCAAAATGTTTACAGTATATACACTGGGGGAACTGCAAACCAATTTGGTTCGGTTTTATTAAAGGGTGGGAGTTAGAATAAGAGAATTGATACAAGACTTGTTCATGAATGCAGCAACTTCCCTGCACCAGTCTGTCCAATCCGTGGGACCTCTCTTGATGGTCGCAGTCCTAGTAAAGGTATTCGTTGACCGTGTGGTCATCCTTCGTGCAGCAGGTCGTAGGTCCTTAGGCGCTGGTCCGGTTTGACGATGGACAGGAGGTCTCTTGGGAGGAGGCCAACCTTGCTGGGCGGCTGATATCTTGCGTTTCCTGTACTTATGCAAAGGAGCTTTAAAATTGTCATCTATCCTTTTCATAACCTTGTGTACCTTATGAGTGCCACTTTCATCCTTTGATAGAGTTTTTGTAGTGCACACGTTACATTGCTTCGTACTTTTGCTTGTATCGGTATTAGATTTTAATGCAGATTCTATTTTTTCAACAACCTGACTCTGCTTTTCGTATTTGTGCTTATACGACTTTTTGTTTACCGCCTTAATTACTTCAGTATTTGCAGTTTTAATGCTGGAACCTCAAGGCGCTTTTTCACGTTTTTTATCCCCCTTAACTTTAGTTTTATCCTCTTTTGACGAAAAAGTCTCTTTGAAACTTGCGACATCAGAATCGTTATCATTTATATTCGTTAACACTGCTTCAGTTTTAGGAAGATTAAGCTTTTCGTACTGGTGCGTTTTAATACAACCTACGTCTATAACTTCCGAAGCATCAGCTAAACTACTTACAGTATAACTCTGTGTCAACTTTTCATCCTGACTCTCAGTATGGTTTTCATGTACTTTATTTAAAACCATATTATCAACCTGGCCTACACAATCCTCATTCGGATGGAAACTTGAAATAATATCATCATTACCTGGCGAGTTCCTACTATCGTTTAAAGAATTTTTATTGTCGTCAACTAATAAGTATTCACTAACTTCTGTAACGCATACTTCGTCATCTACTAAATTTCCTTCATTAACAGATGTGTGAATATCATCTAAAATATCAGGTATAGCATCAATAATATCAGGTATAGCATTAATAGAAGTGTCAGATGATTTATTTTCTAAACCACTAGCATTAGTATCGGCACTATTTTCAGAAATTTGTACTGGAATTACCTCATCATTCCAGCTAGACTCACTTTCTTTATAAGCCACAAAAATACCCTGACTTTCACTATTCTCAAAATAACGATTACTGCTCGGACAAAATAATACATTTGACCAAACAGTTTCAACAGGTTGAACCATATCATGTGAATCAACTTGCCAGTGCAAGTAAGGTGCTTCCATATTATTTACTTTAAGAGCACTAATTTCATTATAACGCCGTGCGCTTCTATTAATTTGCCTGCGGTACTGCTTACGCTGCTGGTTTGAAACTCGCGAAAAATTTTGGCGCGGCTGTATAAAACTTCTCGTACCTGGATGACTGTGAGGGGTAGCGAAGAAATGCCTATTGTCATATTTAGCTAAAGCTTGAAGGAGGGTAACCTTGCTTGTAATTGTTTGATTATCTAAAAAATCTTGAACACTTCGCTTCAAACGTTGGATAACTATTTTTAAGATTACCGCTTCCGTTACCCCTTCTAAATATTCCTCACACTTGGA
Organism: Dolomedes plantarius; assembly: GCA_907164885.2. NCBI lineage: Eukaryota > Metazoa > Arthropoda > Arachnida > Araneae > Dolomedidae > Dolomedes > Dolomedes plantarius. The sequence goes on along the minus strand of OU015494.1, from coordinate 42,147,518 downwards.
AATCTTTTCCGTAGCAAAATCTAACGCAGACTGACCTTCACGTTGCCTTAGCGAATAAATTTCCGCTTCAATTTCACTTTGATTAAAGGTCTTTGGAAAAACGCTAAGAAATTGTTGCTTGAATGACAAAGAGTCAAAAATCAGATTACTGCTTTGAATGCATGTGTACCAGTGAAATGCACTACCTCTTAAAGCGGCTAGAGCAATTTTAAGTTTATCCCCCTCTGGGGTGCATTGTTGCTGAAAGTAATGCTCAATTTTCTTTAGGAATTGGCTTGAGGGGCCGCCATTGAATGTGGCTTCGAATGGCGCAAAATGCTGAACCATAATTACCCGAGGAAAATTTCCAGCAGGATTTTGTTCTACAACACTCATTTTTTAAATAGTATATAAGTACTTGCAACAATTTTATCAATATAAATACACAGTACACAGTTTTTAATTTCAATTATGTTGTTCGTTACAAATTTAACGCTAACTACCAGGGTATATATATATTTCGGGCGCCAGTATAGAGAATCTTTGCTCACTTCTACCCAGACTTGGGTGTATATAATTTGAAGTGGCACTCTATTTGAATTTGAAGCAAACACAGTTTATACATGAAACAATGTTTATTGAATTCGTTGCACATATAATTGGCTTTTACAGCAATAAGCATGCGTACTACTTGTACGGAATGTATAAACACAGCTTTCAAGAACAATATATTTTTATACTCACGAACAGTAAGTCAAACCAGCAGTACTGCCATGTAAACTTCTGGCCCGCTAAGCACTAGCGCAGGATAACACCTTTTTAACCTTAACAACCTCCCCCTTTTCATTAATGACGCTGCGTGGTATTTATACTAAGCGCGTATGCCGAAATTAGCATATCTAAAGCAGCTTCTTTAATTCACTCAAAAGTTCGATTCTTGTGAATCGAATCTTGTGTATACCTTACATATATTAAAAATAAGAGTTTCAAATAAAAATTCAAACTTACGAAACCAAAGGTATTCAGAACTATTTTCGAAAATGGCGCGAAAAATTTACGTAAACCGAATCGATTCATATTCGAATGACAGTTACTTGAATTAAAATTTCTTTTCACTTTTAACTTTCAAAATATCCCCCCAAAATCAGTACATCTTGAAATGATCTAATTATGATTAAAAATTTGAATTGAATTTTTTAAGGTTCTTTCCAAATATGTAACATTTAATGAAAAAAAATTATATCGATAAAAACATGGCCGAATTTCTAAAGGTCAGTTTGTAACTCGAAATAAAAAAATGATCTATTTATAATTAAAAAGTTTTTAAAAATTAGCCACACGATGACACATCTTTTCAGTGATTTATTTTTTAGTGAGAATCACACTGTGAAAGAATCACGCTTTGTTATGACTCAATCGTTCTTTACAACTTAGCTTCTTTCCCCCCTCCCCCCCACTTATGGGCGAAAAATTCTTCCTTCCAGGCTTCCGCATTTGAATGAACGATAGGGAATTTGTGTTGACGTATTGTTCTTTAAAATTCAATTAAAAATCGAAATTTTAAGATAGAGACTTGAAAAGAGGTTTATATGAATGAGAAAGCTTTCATCTTCCAGATGATGTAAATATTTCTTTTGTAAGATAAAAACACGAAGAGCATCGACCGTAGATGCTAAAAAGTGCATAAATTTCTCGAAAAAGTGGATTTAATATTTTGATGAAAATATTAGTGTGTTTTAAAATATTTTTAAACAAATGAGGTCTTGTTTGAAGGAGAAATATCTGTAGTCTTAGACTGTAAAAAGATCAAAATTCTACGATAATTTTTTGCTGAGATATCGTAATCTGAAGTTAAAAAAACATAAAATTTCGCACAAAACATAAAATAAAAATTTTTCTAGAATAAAATTTAAAATTCGGGCTTCGAGGTGCACCTTCCCATAGTCTGCACTACCCGTGTGCCAAATTTCACGGCTGTAAGTTTCATAGATTCACCTGAGGGCCGCATACACACACACACACACACACACGCGTGCAAACACTTGCTTTTATTAATAAGATATACATATATATATATATATATATATATATATGCCCTTAGCAGTATTTTAAAGTCATTTTAATCAGTCATATCCGGGGAGCCAGGAATAGAAGTGTGAAAGTGTTTATCAAAAACGTAAATAATTGACTTTAGGGGATAAATACAAAGAAGTTGTTTAACAAAAGCATCATGCTCCAAGATTAATGGAATTCTTTAAAAAAATTTTATTCATTTACGCCACAGAGTAAAATGAAATTTAATTAAACTCATCTTAACAGAAAAAAATACAGAGCGTAATAGTTTTAAAATTATAATCAAAATCTTATAAAACTGCGTTTTTTCTTTTGTAATTCCTTCGTTATTATATTTTCTATTTATGAAAATTGTTTTATGAAGTAAATGTATTTAAATGAGGTGTAAACAGTTAGGGCCATATAAGGTTTCTTTACATTTTGAAATACTACAGTTCGCTGATTAGAAATGCTCGTGAATGCTGCAGGATAAAGATTATAAACATTTGAGACAATTTAATTGAGTATAACATCATGCATGTAGATATGTATGCTCTCTCATATTTATAAAATAAATTTAATAAAATTTAACCAGCAAAATTTACTGAAAATAAAGTTTCATAAATAGATCACCATTTGAAATTATGTGTTTGAATATAAAGACCCCTATAACAAATTAATGCTAGTTATGGCTCGTGAAGGGCTTTAAAGTTTATGGAAGCGACGTTTGCGATAAATGTGGGCGTGAAATTTGAAACAAGTTGCAATGAGCCCAATTTATTGTAATAGTATGTCTTATGTAATCGTGCAAGAAAATCGTATTGCTCCATGTAAGGTAATCTGAATTCATGAGGCTGAAACGTTGATACAGTGACTGATCCTCTGGGTCACAAACCATGCATCACCTGATCAATGCCAACCACCAGTTAGAGTAGAAAGCTTATTGGACCTTTGAGCGATAGTAGAATTTTTTTTTTCAAGCTACAAGTAGTCTCTTGAACAAGTTAGGCGAGATCACTGAATTACGTTAATTTAGAGGTTAATTGTTTTGACCATAAAATTAAGGGAAAATTAAGGACCATAAAATTAAGGGATCATTAAAGGATAACCTTGCTATAATTTTTTCAGTTCCGAGTATTAATTTTTCTAAAATTCTCAGTACCCCGAAAATTTTTTCGATCTGATTACCTCTAATTAGTCCATGTAGAAATCATTTCCCGTATTAATTCATACCAGAGATGGGGAACCGTTTTACCATTAGAGGCCACATGTAAAGTAGTTAGTAATAAAAGAGTTAGTAATAAAGGAGGTAAGTTGATGTACCTATAAATGCGACTTTTATGAAATTATTATAGTTAGGTATAGTTTCAACAATTTGGTGCATTATATAGAAAAATAACAAAAAAAATTAAGTCCTTTTTTATTTATTTTTTGACTTAAAAAGTTACAATATAAAATATTTTTGTATTCACATAAGGGAAAAAACTTGTTATAACATTAATCATTAATTATTATTTTTTTATAAAATTATTAGATTCATAGATACCACTGTAATTTTTTAAATTTCACTGTTGGTATTTTTATTCATGTAAGCACACACACACACACACACATACATATATATATATATATATATATATATATATATATATGTATCTTAATAAAGGACTACATATTTAAATACCGCTTCAGATAAAAATAATAAAGTAGAAGTATTTTTAAATAGTTTTAACATTATAAAGAAATACAATAGAAAAATAATAGTATTAAATTATAAATAACTGACATAGCAACAATTCCTAAAATAATTTTAAAATCTGATGGAAAAAATTTAAGTTAGTGGGATATTTGCATTTGTTTCTTGCTTGAAAGTAATTGAATATTTGGATCAAGCTTCGTAACGCGAAGCCTGCGTACATACATTCACGCCGTTCTTTATTTAATTCCATTGATTTGCAAATTGTTGTAATCTATAAAATTAAATATTATTTAATACAAATTCTAGCTTTTATGAAGGCCGCACAAGAAGATCACGCAGCCCGCATGCGGCCTTAAGGTCGCTCGTTCCCCACCTTTGATTTATACTATTCATTTATCCAAAAATATTTCTTTCACTGTAAATTTAAATTCCTGTTTTAAATTTTCAAATCATGCTTGATTTTAAGCATCAAATTCTCACATACTGGTAATATCATTGGCCGACGCAGCCTAGTGGTCGCGCCTTGAACGTCGCATTGAGGGAGCTCAGCTGGAATCCTGTCAAGCGCCATGGAGCGCCTTCATATCTACGAAGGGTATGAGCACGTAAAATCCGTTGGATAGTAAGTCCAAGCCTACCAGATGTTATCACTAGGGGTGCTCTGTCAAAGTTGTGGCTAAGTCGGACACGGACTTTGTGGTACCATTTAAAACCGGAGCAGCATTTCTCAGCCATCTATGGACTTGGTCTGGAATCACGAAATATAAAAGAAAACGAAGTATAAAAAAATTAAACGATTTTATTTTTGCGTTTGCAGAAAATTCAACATTTGCATCAAATATCTACGAAGTAATTTTATATATGCATTAAAATTACTTTCTAGGGATTCAAGATTCTGTAAAGAAAAGCATTTCAAATTTCCTTAAGCACTAGAATTGCCGACAATAAAGCTATACCAATGTTAAAACCAGTCATTTTGACCATCTTGGTGTTAGAAAAGGCAATGCTTGATTATGTTTGAACTCCTCTATCTTTTAAAAATTGTGTTCACCACTGAGATATCAGAAACACACATTTTCAATAATCCAAAGTAAAATTTTTATTTTTATCAAGCCGATGTTATATTAAAAGTTTAAAGAATAATATTGAGCTTCATTTGACATTTTCTTCTTTCATCCCGATAACACTGTATAATGAATTAACAATTTATTCTATCCAATAAGGGAAGGCTGATTTGAATTATTTCTATTCATTCTTCTATGAAGAAATAATGTCCAATCCAGTTACATTAATGAGAGCCGTCTACAAACGTGACGATTCAGATTTAATGAAAAAATAATTAGGTCGGATAATTTTCCATCCATAATACAAAAGAATATTACAAGAGTACTGGTTTTTGGCGGAACTCTTATGTTTCTGTACATTAATAAGCAAATGAAGTTGATAAATGAATAGTTAACTGTGATAATTAATACTTGGGTCGGATGATAATCTTATTTACCAGTTTTATTTTATCTGTGGTAGTCTATATGTGGCAAACCATACCTCAAAAAAGTCATTAGTGTTTCCATGCAGTTGTTGCAAATAATCTACATAGGAATAAAGATGCATATAGGGAGATTTTTTTTAAACTGACACTACTCGGAGCCACCTGTAGCGCGATCTATCAGCCGGAATTCCACCAAAATTAATAGAGGAACTAAGGACGGCATGGAAAAGAGTTTCCATGAAAAAGAGTTCCAAAGTTGCTGATAGCGGAATATATGGCGCTATTGTTGTCGGTGCACCCAAGAATTTTCATAAAATGCAAATAAAACATCAAAATGCAAATTCGTGACTACATAGTCGACAGTAGCGCCAGTATTTTGGGCTATAAAGATCGGTGCGGAATCTGTTGCGCCATCGCTTTACAGAAGAAAGGATCATCAGTCGCTTTTTCCCACTTTCACGGCCCCCTCTCTCCCCGGACCTAACCCTTATGATTTCTTTCTGTGGAGTTATTTAAATTCCAAGGTGTAACTTGGTGAAGCCTCTAATTTGGCGCCCTAAAGGACAACATATCCCGGACTGTGATGAACATTCCTGATGACATGTTACGCTCGGCCGTTGAGAACGTAGTGTTCAGGATGCCATGTGTCGCCCAGCATGATGGTGGTCATATTAAAGGATGGAGAAGGGAATTTGCTGCATAAAGCGGTGTTGCAGTGAAACTTCTTTGTTATTCATTTGTCTGCTTATTGCAACTTTTTCGGTATTCATTCCTCATCTTTATAGCCCAAATTACTAGCGCTGCTGTCGAATACGTAATCATGAATTTGCATTTTGATGTTTCACTTGCGTTTTATGCAAATTCTCGGGTGCGCCCTCAACAACAGCGCCATACCTTCCCCTATCGGCAACTTTTGGAACTTTCTTTTTTCCATGGAAACTCTTTCCCTTGTTGTCCTTAGTCCCTCTATCAATTTTGGTGGAATTCCGGTTGATAGATCGCGCTACAGATAACTCTGAGTAGTGTCAGTTTAATAAAAATCACCCTGCATATGTAAAGATATGCAAAACCTGTACAGTTTAGTTCCAAATTGAAGCCTCTCTGATCATTCTTGCAGGAAGTAGAAGGTATAAAAGAACTGCAGAAAAGAATCTTTTTACATATGCTTCACTTCTGCATTAGCGTATTATGATAACACAAGCTGAATACCTGTGCTTCGCTACGGAGTACATTCAAATTAAATACAACAGTCCAATGTATGCAATTAATGCCAAAAAAAACCAAAATCAAAATTATAAAAAAATCGTTGCGGATATTTTTATAGACAAAATAATGTAGAAGGAAATATTCAAATTAAAAAATAAAATGGTCAATGTATGCAATTAATTTATATGTTTAATATCCATAAAACATACTAATTTGAATTAAATTCTTAAAAATCCTCCATCTCAATTATTCTGGTGGTTGAATTGTATCTTTTACCGTATTTCAATTTTTTTTTGCTAATTTATTTCGTTGTTATGCACGTGACGTAAAATTAATTTAAAGTATCACAAAAAGAAAAGAAACCACGTGATCAGCATTTAATAAATTAAATTCTGAAAATTAATCTTTAAAAATTCACCAAAAATAAAAAAATTGTGATAAAGATTCGAAAAAGATTTCATTTTAAAGGAATTTTTAGGATCTTTCTTGTGATATAAATTTTCTAACTTTCAAATAATTATTTTAAATGCAAACTTTAAAGAATGTTTCAAAAACAGCTTAAAAATTTAATTTTAAAAAATCTAAGAAAAATTTTTCAAAAATCTTTTTTAGTGCACCCTACACTATAAGAAGAATCGCCATGCAAAATTTCAGCGCTATAGGTCCTGCGGTTTGGTTTGTGCGTTATCTGTCATGCAGTCAATCAGTCAGTCAGTTACGAAACTGTTTTATATATATGTATACTAGATTATAGAGAATCAGATAGGCAAAGAAGAAATCTTTGAGTTTTCAAAATCTTTAAATATTTGCAATCTCCTTTGCTGCTGTGTTGAAACCTTAAAATTTATAGTTTAGTATATTTCACTACATACACATGTGCGAATTTTTCTCTCTCATATAAATATAAGCAAACTTTTAATGAATCCGCATGGATATTCTGCAGTACAAAGAAAGACAAAAAAGGAATCCTTATAACCCCAGTCCAGAACATTTATCAAAATCGGATGCTCAAAGATGGCAGAGTGGAAAGTGACTCTGTCTTAAGCTCCCGATGCTGATATCCTCATAACGCTTTTCCTACTTGTTTTCCCGATTTCTCAATACGCGTCCCATATATCGGGCATTCATACAATGGCATTCAAAATTAATAATACATTCATAAAGAATATTTTTAAAAAGTGCTCAGTGACGTCAAAGGAAATATGACATGATTGTAAATAAGGTTTTAGTTACTTTCAAAACAAGGAACTTGGTTTATAAACATGAAAGTTCAATAAAAGTAATGCAAAACCCGATAAAAAAGGTTTTAAAAAATAAAATTGCTAAAAATAAATGAAAATACAACGAAACTAATAGAATGTATGATAAAGGAAAAATAATTTAAAGACAATGAAACTGTTGACTGGATTGCTTGTAAGAAATGCAACATTGAACCAACAGAGGGAAAGTTTTATTGAAATGAATAAAAATATGAATAAAGATGAAAAACAGAAAATTAGTCATGCTAATAAATATAAAGTGTGTCAATGCAATTTAAGTTTTTAAAGACAAGATATAATTTAAATGACTAAAAGTTTTTTTACAAAAAATTTACAAGTCTTTTGTGTCTGAAAATTCCGACGAGAAAGAAGATTTGACGATTTATAAATGAATTCATAATGTTTTCTAGCATGCACATAAAAATATTATTTATCGCAGTTAATTTCTTCCGGAGTTTAGGTAAGACTGATGAATGAAAGGTCGATTGAAACGTATTTGTTTATATGTTTAAGGAAGTGATCAAAAACAATATTGAATATCTGAATTTTTCAGAAGTTCATATTCCTCCTCTTTGACATATTGCAAAGCCTAAACAAATGAAGTTCCATTCAAATGATTTTGGATGTCAGAAAATGAAACTCCCATTTTCTGACATTTTCTGACAACAATGTATCTTTATATAGAACTTGACGAATATTTGACAATAACCTCGACATCTTCTTAGTTGATCCCGCGATTTTCTAATGGCGGAATTAAATGTATTCAAATGTGTAAATTTTAATTTAGACGGTTATTTTAGAATTAAGATGGTTGCGAAATGTTTATAAAAAGGAATTGAAAGCATATATTTTCAGCCAACAAATAAAAATAATGCTAATTCCTGTTTCAGTGCATTTTACATTTTATTTGGAGAAATGGTACTTCAAAGGGACACCTGATTTCATAAACACTCGCAGTAATATTTATTATAATAAACATTATTACATAGTTTTATTATAAAAAATGTTCCCATCTATGTTAAATAGAAAATACGAGAAGAATTTTCTTTCTAAATGCTTGATTCTACAACAATAAAATTCTAGAGGAAAAATGACCGTATCTTTAAAGGCTCGCTTTGGATAGTGGCCAGGTTTCTATGAAAATAGTATAAAGATATGGTTCTTTTTCAGCAAGCTATCATAACCTGGAATATGGCCAAAGACATTTCCAAGTCAATGTAATTGAAATTCGATTAAAATTCTATCTGTAATGATTCTACAGTCCCAATTTTCAAAAAAGAAGCGACAGCAAACTTAGTAACGAGTACACATCAAGTAATCCCCTAATGCACATGAATTGTTTTCCCCCTTTAAAATTTTATTTTGATATCATTTAATTAATTTAAATTTCAAAGCATAGGTAATACAAATAAAACCTTTAATGTTATATAGTGTCTTATTATCAAATGTATTGAAACGGTTCACTCCAAAATATGTTGCAAAACTGTCTCCGGGTTATATAAAATGGTGCTATAAGCAATCTTAGTGGTAATTTTATTCTTCATTATACATATTTTATTAAAAGAGTTGATTACAATTAATATTTGATAACCCTCATTATTTAAATGAAGCTAATTGAGAAAGTTAAAATTCACAAAAGAAAGGAAACAAATTAAAGACGTATCCTCGGGTTAAAGATCATTGGTACGGAAGTTCCCATTTCTTAACCCGGTTTAAGATCTGAACTCATAATGTCACTCGATTTGTGTACGTGTTGTTTATGGTAATTAACTCAAGATATGAAACAATGAATTCGGTTTTCAAAGATCTTGTAATAAATCATTTCCTTATCAAGAAAACTACCGAGCTGAAATAAACTCTTTTCAGTATTAATATATCTATACATATAAAACAGTTCAGTGATTGACTGACTGACTGACTGACAGGTAACGCACAGACAAAACCGCTGGACCTAAAGGGTTGAAATTTTGCATGGCGATTCTTCTTATACTGTAAAGGTGCACTGAGAAAGATTTTTGAAAAACTCTTCTTAGATATTTTAAATTAAATTTTCAAGCTGTTTTTGTAATGTTTTTAAAGTTTGCATTTACACTGCTGGCCACTGTAAATGCAACACCCTGAAGGAAACATGCAAATAACATGAAATTTACAACATGCATTAGCGGAGGTGATATATGCAAATGATTAGAATGTCAGCGCAGACGCACATCACGCCCACCAGTGGCGCCACTTCAAAGCGCTATTTAAGGCTTGGAGATTTCGACGATTTCAAGTTCGGCAATTCTCTTTTTCTTGTGGTTTTTACAAAAAAAAACGATCAATTATGCCTCTTTGAAAGCAGCGATCATCTTTTGATCAAGTATCCGAGTTCGACAGAGGAAAGATAGTGGCCTACCGAGATTGTGGATTATCTTTCAGGGAAATCGGTAGTCGTGTTGTTGGACGAAACCAAACAACTGTAATGCGGATATGTGATCGTTGTATGCAGGAGGGTACGACGGACCGGCGTGTTCGATCGCATCCACCTCAGCGCACCACTTCACGTGATGGCAGGCAAATTGTGCGCATGGCAGTGACGGATCGCTCAGTCACATCACGAACCATAGCACAGCACATGCAGTCTGTAACGCATCATCCAGTGTCTGCGCGTACCATTCGACGCCGTTTACAGCAGAGTGGTCTGTCCGCAAGACGTCCATTGCTTTGTCTACCCTTGACGCAGAACCACAGACGTCTCCACCGCCAATGGTGCGATGACAGAAGGATGTGGACGGCAGAATGGAATTAAATTGTCTTTACTGACGAGTCACGCTTCTGTCTGCAACACCACGATGGTCGTATTCGAGTCTGGAGACACCGTGGGAGAGAGGATGCTGAACAGCTGCGTTATGCACCGCCACACTGGTCCTGCACTGGGTATTATGGTATGGGGCGGTATTGGATATCACTCTCGCACACCTATAGTACGCATTGCCGGTACTTTAAACAGCCAGAGCTACATCTCCAAGGTGTTGGAGCCAGTTGTCCTTCCTTACCTTCAGGGCTGGCCCACAGCCATATTTCAACAGGATAATGCGCGACCACACGTGGCGGATTATCCAACATTGTCCAACGGTTCTTCGTCAATCGCCAGTTTGAATTGCTTCCCTGGCCGCCTCGCTCTCCGGATCTTTCGCCGATAGAAAACATGTGGTCCATGGTTGCTCTACGATTGACCCAGATTCCATCCCCAGCTGCCACAGCAGATCACCTTTGGCAACGTGTGGAAGCTGCTTGGTCTGCTGTACCCCAAGAACTCATCCAAAGTCTCTTTGAATCAATGCCGAGTCGTGTGGCAGCGGTGATCTCCAACAATGGCGGCTACTCTGGCTACTGATTTTGGCAGGAACCACACTTCACAGAAGTCTATAAATTTAATCATTTGATAAATGGTCAACATGCTATCTACAAAATAAATTTTGTTGTGATATCTCTTGTCTTTCTTGGTGTTGCAATTTGGGTGGCCAGAAGTGTAAAATAATAATCTGAGGGTTATAAAATTTATATCACAAGAAAGATCATAAAAATTCCTTTATAATGAAATCTTTTTCGTATCTTTACCTCCATTTTTTTATTTTTGGTGAATTTTTAAAGATTAATTTTTAGAATTTAATTTGTTAAATGCTGATCACGTTGTTTCTTTTCTTTTTGTGATACTTTAAATTAATTTTGGGTCACGTGCACAACAACGTAATAAATTGACAATAAAAATATTGAAATACGGTAAAAGGTGAAATTAAAATTAAATAATTCTGTGTCGTTTCCCGCATAGGGAGCAAAGGTAGCTCACCTAAATGGTGCTCTCATAATAAAGTGGCCAGAAAACCAGTTGTGAGACTAAGAAAACGCGAATGTCTCCCGATAAAGCCCCTCCGCATTAAAAAAAAATGACCTGTCAATAAATATGCACATTGATGGAACAATTCTGTTTTATGAGACTTTTTTTTAATAATAGCTTTAAGACTGCACACTCTCTAAAACAAATCGCTCTTCCGAAAATACAATTCGAAACAGTAAGGTAAAGATACCAGTAGTTGACCAACTGAGGAAAGTGCTCCATATAAATTGTAATATAACTAATGGATTACTCTGAATCACAAAAAAACTTGAATTTACCTTATCTTAGACCCTTTTTGAATGAGCATATTAAATGTAATTTTTTTGTAAATGAAGCTTTTAATTAATTTATTTATTTTTTAAAAATTCCGCTTCTGCGTTAGAAGTTGACCATCAAAATTTAGTAGTTGACCACTATTAAAAAATATCAATTAAAAGGTTTGCGTAATTAAATCTATATTTCTTAAGTTGTACTGTTATTTTATTTTAATAATTAATTTTAAAATAACTTATACAGTTTGCAATAAAATTTAAATGTGTAACAAAACATTTAGTTATCAAGATGTATTCCAGATAAAATCTATTTGAGGCTCAGCATATATATTTCGAGTTTTGCTAACTTTTAAGGGATCAGCAATTGGAGCTGCAACTTCCTTCCACTTGTAGTTAAGTACATCTGCCTTCTGTGGCCACTTCCACAAGCGCCCATTCTTCTGCATAGCAGAAATAGTTCCTTCGGTATCACTAACTTTGATTATTTTTCCGGGAAGTATTCTCCTTCATACACAAATACAACATATTCCTTTAATTGTCTTTTAATAGGCAGCCAGTTTTTTTTTCATCTCCATGTCTTCATCCCTGGATTAGTGATGATTGATCTTCTTGATTGCCTGCCTAAATGTCGGATGAGGATCGAAGTTTGTTAAATTTTTCGGGAGGAATTTGTTCATTAAGGAACTGAAATCTATGCTCAAAAAATTCCTGACGGCGTAATTCATTAATTCATGATTTTCATGTTAGTCTACTTCTTTTTCTGATATTTTAACTGTTTGTAGATTGCACAGAAATAATTCACATTTTCTAAATCTTTGTTTAGGACAGAATACGTTACACGTTTGTCAATTACTTCTTGAAGCAACTTTGAAAAATTATTTTTCTTTAAAAATCGGAGCATTGAGTTTCTCAATCCTCCAATCATGAACTTTCTTTTCCAGCCTTCCTTTAGTGTTCACCCTTCCAGCCTTCCTGCCTTCCTCTAGTGTTCATGTTTTAGCAACATCCATCGGCTGTAGAATATAAGTCGCGTTTCGGTAGATGGCAACCAACACGATCCCATTATTTTCACAAAATGTGCTTGTTTCAAAACTTGGGTTAGATGCATGGCCGTCTATAAAGAGTATCACTGGTAAAGTCAATATACGAGGGTAATTTTTTAAATAAGAACCGTTTTGTAATGGAGTAAAAGAAACTTTAGTTATGAACGTAAATTGTATCACAAACTAAAATATGAGCATTTTTTCACTTTTCAACATAGTCACCATTAACATTTAAACATTTGTCAAGTCGTATCAACTACTTTTGCACCCCATCATCAAAGAAGTCTGCTGCCGGACCGTTAAACCAGTTAGTAACAGTTTCTTCCAACATGTCATCATTTTCCAAGCGCTTTCCACCAAGAAATTCCTTAAATTTGGAAACAGATGAAAGTCTGATGGTGCTAAGTCAGGGCTGTATGGTGGATGATCCAGTAATTCTCAATGAAAATTGTCCAGTTGCGTCTTTGATTTTGCCGCAACGTGAGGCCGAGCTTTGTCGTGAAGCAGAACGACGCCGTTAGAGAGCAGTCCGCGCCGTCGATTTTGACAATTTTCATTGGGAATTACTGGATCATCCACCCTACAGCCCTGACTTAGCACCATCAGACTTTCATCTGTTTCCAAAACTTAAGGAATTTCTTGGTGGAAAGCGCTTGGAAAATGATGACATGTTGAAAGAAATTGTTACTAACTGGGTTAACGTTCCGGCGGCAGAGTTCTTTGATGATGGGATGCAAAAGCTGGTGACACGACTTGACAAGTGTTTAAATGTTAATGGTGACTATGTTTAAAAGTGAAAAATTGTTCATATTTTAGTTTGTGATACAATTTACGTTCATAACTAAAGTTTCTCTTACTCCATTGCAAAACGATTCTTACTTTAAAAATGACCCTCGTATTTCTTACTAACCATGGGTGACAGATATTGGAATTCAATAAAAGCCTCACACATCATCCAGCCTGAAAATTAACCCTATAAATAACTAAATTCAATTAAGAAATTTGAATTTTGTTCCTGACGAATTTTTGTCAAATGTCAAATTTGAGTTTTTGTCAACGTTGTGTATAGTTCACACAAGAGCCATTCTTGTTTAGTTGCATTTACAACAACATCCCCACAATCAGACTTATATTGCAATTGAACACGGCCAACTTTAAAAATTGAACATCTAAAGTGACAGTAGTTGGCCAGGTGGTCATCCACTAAAAATATGGTTTACTTATATAAATAAAATTACTTTATCCCTTAAAGTTTTTCAATCAAATAAATGGAATATAGATTGTTAAAAAATTAATTCCAGGAAGTTAGTAATTGACTACCCCTGTCAACTTTGGAATTTATGCTGTAACCAGGTTTCAGTAATTGACCTCCCAAGAAACAAAGGATTTTAACATTATGGAATAAAGCAAACCTATTTATCATTTATAAGCACACTATTTAAAGATAAAAAGTAAAAGAAAGGGACTTACCAAAATTTAACCCTTAGTAATAATTGTTACAAAAAGTGTTGCTCTAAACATACATATGAAGAAAAAAAAGAACAGTAATTTACGTGTGTATTAGCTCTAGAGTGATTGTCGTCATTTTTACCTCTGATTGAAGTTTCAAAGTTTTGACCACTGATAGGGCTACCTATCAGATAGATCTATTTAAAAACTTTAATATTGATACAATCCTTATTTTTGGCATTTTTTAAAGCAAACGATTAACTTCTGGCTCATGGTCAACTACTGGTACATTTACCTTATATCTTGCAGCAAACCACAACTCGAGAAGAAAAACATATTTCTCTGCTGTGACTCAAAAAACCAACCTTCATTAAAATTTACTTTTATGTTAATGTGTTCGTAATTAAGTTATTTTTTAAGATAAAGTAAATTATCAAAGATATTTTGGTTTAAAATCGCCTGGCAATTTTAAATTTGCAATAAAATTGGACATTTTAAAGACCCTAACATATAAAATAAGGAATCAGGTAATTGGTTAAAAATAAACTGGAGACTTGTCATGAAAGTAACACAATTATTTTAAATGTTTCTCTCAACGCCATGAAGCATAGAGATTTAGCGAAAATTATTTCTTTTACTTCACAATATTTCAGAATAATTTTAAGTTTTAGTTATTTGAGAGAGCAGTTTTCCTTGATCCTTAAAATTTTGACTTGGTCTTCTCTAAAACTTTCATGTTTTCGAAGCATTTATTCTTTTGATCTTTGTGACATAGTCTGTACAGTGACTAGCTGGAATTTCGTTTGATGCTGCATTTGTAGAAATAGACTTTTTCTTTTACTGTACCGTAGCACGGAAACTGTGTCGATCAGTTGATTGGACTACTAGTGAGAGCTCGTCTACTGCCTCTTTGTTCCTTGTTGTGTCCCCGAAAATTCCATGGAATGTGTTCATTTGAGCCCCGCATTTTCATTCTGTTCTAATTCAAACTTCTTTGTTTGCTCTGAAGAAGTTCAACTATGCGCTGCTGACCAACTCACGTCATTTGCCCAGCCAATGGAGATTTCTTCCCGAACAATTACTACTAATTTTCGAAAATATCAAAAATGGAAATCGAAACCACTTTTTGACTGATGATTTTGAAAATCTCCAAAGAAAAGAATAATTTTTAGCTCATATAAAAAGATATTTTTTTGTGTGTCTTTCCCACTCTGTACACACATTTGCGTAGCACGTTGAGAGATATCTCTTTATGTGGAATATCGAAATAGAAGTAGTTTATGAGAATATAAATTCTTCGGATTTCAATTTTTATTTTTATGAAAAGGTATAGTTTTGCAGGCACAAATAACTTCTTTTCTAATAAAAATATTTCCCGTTAGTTAAACGGAGGGAATTAATAACCACAGTTCAATAACGAATTCGTAAATGGATCAGACCAAGAGTCAATCACAGAGATTCCAAGAATGAGTAAAATGGACTAGAAATATCTATTCTAACATTATATTTGAATGAATGATCGCCTATGTAAAGTGGTATCTATCCCAGTACCTCATAAATTCCTTGCCTCCTGTTATGCAAATAAAATAGAAAAAGAAAGTACTCCCATAAATTATATTTTTCAGTTGTATCGTCAGACCCGTAAGAAATAATCCCTAGTACTTCTGAAATAGTTATTATATATTATACTTGCTTCCAAAAATTATTTGGATCGAAGAGGTTTTAATCCTTGATCAATTGAGTATATACATCACTGTAAGTTTATTACTCTATCTATCATTATTAAGACTTTTACAATACGAAAAATATGACTTCGAGTTAATTTAAATTAAAATTTTCAAAACTAGGAGCTCTTAGAAAATTTTGCTAAAATACACGCAGAATGATTCGAAACCGTACCGAATCAATTAACTGTATGAGAAATCTCTTATTTCAGTTTCAGAGCGGTGAATGAAAAATCTCTGTTGACTCTAGGCACATTTAATCAATTATAAATGTATGTTAATCGGTTAGTTATACCAAATAATAAATTTATATCGGTGACATTAAAACCTTTGACATCCAAGCCTATATTAAGAGTGCTTCCTAATCAACATTTTTTTGTTATTTATTCTTTACCAGTTGGACAACATAAAGAAAAATACGCGTTATGATTTCAGGTAAAGAAGCGAATTTCGCTGGTATGATCATTTTATTACGGTGACTATCTTTCGCAATAACTACTTCTAGTTCGGTAAAATAGATGGAAAAATTTGCTAGAATGCTATCGAACGATCTGCGAATCGACTGTAATTCATTTTTAAGAGACACACACCCAGAGAAAATCAAAAGGGGATGATAGTTAAATAATTCAACACACATGGAATTAGCAGTGGGATACTAAAAGAATATGAGATAGTTCAGTATAAGAAATAAATTAACTACGATTTTCGAATAAAAACAAATTAAAGAAATTCAATGATCACTTTTATCTTTTCAGCGTGTAAGTTATTGGTAAAAAGTTTCTTTTCTCATTCTTTCCCTCTCCCACGAGATTTACTTTTAAAAGTTTTGCTTTCTTCATCAGCTAATGGTTGGATGAGAGGAAAAAAGTCTGTTTGTTATTTAAAATCCGTCTCTCCTGAGATGGAAGCAAATTTCGGTAAGAATTTTGCTTTTCTTCACATACAGTCATCTAATTAAACACTTATAGCAAATATGCAAGTTTAGAATTAGTATTCAAGGGATTGTTTTGAATTTCAAATGTAGTGAGGATAAGTACTGGTTCTTATTCAAATCATACATCTGTATTCACATTGAGAAGTCTCGGTTCTTTCAGTCACGTAAAAGATGAACAAAATTGTTTACAAGGTAACGAAGATTCAAATTTATGAATACGTTTGATTGGGAATGTGTCTAATTACATTAATAACAGTAATAAATTTATGAAACTAAAATATACTCAATCAATCAATCAATCAATATATATATATATATATAAACTTGCATTTTAGTTTCAAGGGAATGCTATCATGTCCAACACCTGATTTGGAAAGTTGACCAATCCCTTGTTGCACCGGTGAGGACTGCCTGCCCCGATACACTTCCCTTTTCCGAAATATTTTTAGGGGAGTCACAATCACTGCGAAGCTAAGGAAAGTCTTTCCTAATTAGAACAACTTTTAATAAATTTACCTTACGCTGAAGGTCATAGTAGTTAGACAGGACTTCTCTCGTACGTGATCTAGTGATTTAGGTAAGCATTTTATTCTCTCTATTAATACAGAATTATTTTTCCAATGCGGAGGGACTTTGTAGGATAGACATTTGCCTGATGTTATTCACCGCAGTTTTTTGCTGACCATTTTATTATGGGAGCACCATATGGGCTGACTAGCATTGCTCCCTATGAAGGGACGACACATACGGAGGTATTTTAATGGAGCGCGCTGGAATTTGATCCGAGCACCCTCAGCACCGAAAGCCAAAGTGCATCCTCTGTTTAGATTGTACCACTTTCAAATCCGTTTCACTGACGTGTTTAATAATTACGATCTGTAATGCTGCCCCATTAAGTCACACTGTGAGGTTCATATCACATAATCAAATTGTAACAATTTTTTGCGAAACTAATGTGTGATACGAGAGCATCACCAATGCCCCGAAGAGTAACTTTCTTTCCCCTCAAAGTATCTAGTGCGAAAATAGCCAAATGTTCTCGAAACATTAATTCACTGTGATTTGGCTGTGGGTTCAAGCAGTAATTCCATCTATTAGTACCATATGGAATAAATAATCCAACAGAGATAGATAAAAATAATACGAATATATACAAAAAACAAGCAGAAATCAAGCACTCTGGACATCCACGCACCAACGGCAAGATTCTGTATAAGTGCCGGAACTGAACCATAAAACAACATAGAGGTAACCGACAGGTCTCGTCATCAGGGAGCCTAACCATATCAGTTACCTCAAGGGGAACTTTCTGAATAGGATGCAGGTAAGCCCAAAAGACATCCCAAGGCCCCGAGTCCCCGAAGGAAGCAATAAGTCAAAAAGAAAATGAAAAGACAAACACAGCTTACAGTATGGGCTCAACGCACCATACATGCAAGCACACAAATAATCCTAATGCAAAGTAAACTTAAGTAAAAACGATTTCCCTAAAAATTTCGGCAATTTAAAAGTTTAAAAAAAATGGCATTTACACTCAGGAATTTTTAAAGATGTTTAGAATATTTTTTATGTTTTCATTTGGTTAAGCTGTAATGGGGGATGGCGCTATAGTAATGTTACAATGACGTAACTTTTAGGATAGAATTGTCTGCTGTTTCGCCATAACCGTCACTTACGGAATTGGAGTGTGTATGCTTCTTTTACTTTGCATTAGGATTATTTGTGTGCTTGAATGTATGGTGCGTTGAGCCCATACTGTAAGTTGTGTTTGTCTTTTCATTTTCTTTTTGACTTATTGCTTCCTTCGGGGACTCGGGGCCTTGGGATGTCTTTTGGGCTTACCTGCATCCTATTCAGAAAGTTCCCCTTGAGGTAACTGATATGGTTAGGCTCCCTGATGACGAGACTTGTCGGTTGTCTCTATGTTGTTTTATAGTTCAGTTCCGGCACTTATACAGAATCTTGCCGTTGGTGCGTGGATGCCCAGAGTGCTTGATTTCTGTTTGTTTTGTGTCTATATTCGTATTATTTTTATTTATCTCTGTTGGATTATTTATTTGTTTTTTTCATTATGGGGATATGAAGCTTCTGCGCTATCCTCTATTGAAAATACTTTATGTTTTCTTTGCAGGATTTGTTTTATGTTAAAGTGATTTAGCAGTCTATGCTTGAATTTTAATATTTGTTTATTTCTATTGTTTATATTTTACCATATGGAATGTATTACAAATATATTGATGCCCTGTTGAACTGCGTCTGATATGGTGCTTATTAATCTATATATATAAAACAGTTCCGTAACTGACTGACACACTGACTGACTGACTGACTGACATACACCGCACAGACCAAACCGCTGGACCTCAAGGACTGAAATTTTGCATGGTGATTCTTCTCATAGTGTAAGGGTGCACTAAGAAAGATTTTTGAAAAATTCTTCTTAGATTTTTAAAAATTTAAATTTTAAGCTGTTTTTGCAACTTTTTTTAAGTTTGCATTTAAAACAATAACTTGAGGGTTATAAAATTTATATCACGAGAAAGATCATAAAATTTCCTTTAAAATGAAATCTTTTTCAAATCGTTACCTCTATTTTCTGATTTTTGGTGAATTTTTAAAGATTAAATTTTAGAATTTTATTTATTAAATGATGATCACGTGATTTCTTTTTCTGGTACTTTAAATTAATTTATCGTCACGTTCATAGCAACGAAATGGACAAAAAATATTTTTTTTTCTTGCTAATGCGGCAGACGATTAGAAATTACCCAAAAATATTAAAATACAGTAAAAGATATGTTCCTCAAACTGTACTATATTAACTGTACTAGTATATTCTTTAGTATGTTCTATTAGATTTAATTTGAATATTTTCTTCTACATTATTTTGTCTATAAAAATATCCCTTCCGATTTTTTTATAAATATATTTTTTCGTTTTTTTTACATCAATTGCATACATTGATCGTTGTATTTATCATAAATATATTTAAACATATTTTTGCCATTAATTGCATACATTGACCGTTGTATTTAATTTGAATATACTCCGTAGCAAAGTACGGGTTTTCAGCTAGTCATTTATATAGAAGGTAATTCTCTTTTAACAGGATCCTGTTGTAATTTACAAAACTAAAATATACACAAAACAACCCAAACATTTCAGATTTTCATAATGTTCTCTTCTTAAAACTTATCTCATAAAACTTATTGTTCTCTTAATTTGTCGTGGAATCAGCATAAACTATTAAAAGGAATCACTAGCTTGCTAACCAAACTTAATGTGTGTGTGTCCAGTAAAACTTGAAACAGCAGCGGAGGGTTGTGCATATAGCGATTAAAAATAATGGCAGAAGATTTATAGTATACATTTTGGGGGACTTACATTATAGTATACATTTTGGGGTATCGTATAGCTATCATATTTTATTATCTATTGCTAATTTGAAGATCATTTTTGGATGGGGACAGATTAACTTCCTTTTTATGTATTTACGTTATGGACTGTTTTTATGGGTTCACAGAGGGCAACATGCTGAAACATTTACCTCCGCCATCAAAAATCCGATATGCTGGTATGGCAAAAGAAATTTGAAAACATAAGGCTAATTAGAAAACTATCAATATCCCAAGAAGAAATTTATTTAGCGTAAAAATTTCATCAGTAAAAGTGGAAGGTGTCATTTTTTAACACCAGCTTTTTGGGACTATTCCAGAGACATAATTAAACATACAACGAAAATAAATTAAATTCTACGCTAAGATATCGTCGTATTAAAACTTTCTTGTCTCTTTAGTGAAATATATTCCTCACATTTCTTTAAAACTTATTTTATAGACAAAAAGTAATCTCTTGAGACAATTCTTTGCTTCCGAATAATTCTGACTCATACAGTTCGTTTATGACGAGTTTCATGATTAGTTTTACATATTAAAACAACCGGAATAATTTTAGTGGACCTACTGATAACCCCAATTTATAAATAATTCTTCAGGGTAGTATGAATTCAAACCAGTTGGTGCCAGTTTAGATTTTCTGTGATCTCGCTTTCAGATATCTCTAATGACATGAATTTCTTCGTCTCTTATAGACTGTAAACTTTTATTTTCCCTAACATCTAGAAAAACACATTTCATGTTACAAATCAAATATTAGGAAGTTGCTATTCTGAAGAAACTGCTATTTGAAAGTTAATGAAAAGCTACATCTGCACAACAAATACCTGGATTATAGAGAACCATAAATTTAAACACTGTGAACTGACCAGAAGTAGTACTTCCTAGGATAAAATATAGTGGTTGAGCTTAATGCAGTGGGCTTACGTTCAAATGCCGAGTAAGGCTTGGACGTCCCCTTGTTGTCTCCTCATAGGGAGCATCACCTAAATAATTATGTTGTCCCCTCAACATCTATTATCACTATCAATTATCATCATCATCATCATTATGTTGTCCCCTTATAGGGTGCTCCCATAATAAAGTAGCTAACAACATTTCACGGTGTGGATAGTTGTCAAGGTGCCTGCAGCATTGGAAAAATTAGACTATTTTCGGTAAACTATTTTGTGTACTACTTATTTTAATAGAAAATTTACTGCTACAAAAATAACCATTTATAATATAAAATTCAAAGCATCTGTGGGCTTTCTAACAAACTTGACCTGGTGAGAGCAGTACATATTAATTCACCCTAGCTCTTCATAAAAGTCATCTTACATTTTTAAGGCATTGTAAAACATTTAAAATATATCTAACATTTTTGAAGACGTTTTTTCAGGAACGAACGAAAAGAAAGGAGATTCCTTGAGAATATCTGCAGAATTTTTTACCACAGAATAATTTAAAAGAATGCAAAGTACTTTTTAAAATTTACCATCCGAAGCCTGACTTAAGGCTTGTTCACATAGAATCCGTCAGCGTCAGTGTTACTCGTATTGAAATATATTTAACCAATTACAAACCACCAAACGATTAGTCACAAAATTGTTAAGGTCTGTGATTGGTTTAAAATATGTCAATACAAATAGCGCTGACGCTGATGGATTCTATGTGAACAGGCCATTACTTATTGCCTCACATAATGATAACCTTTCGCATGAAATACGGAGGTTTTTTAACAGCTTTGAAGGCTTCATAATTGCTTCAACGCGAGATTAGTTGTATGGGAAAATATTTCTTGGCAAAACGATGCGCGCTTTGGGTCTGTACCTTTTATTTTCCTTTTTCGGGTGTGTTGAGAGATTCTTATGATTTGTACTTTCCCGAATTCATGAGCATTTAACTTAATTTGGCAATTTATAGTTTAATGGATTTTTCATACAAGTCACGTATTTAGTGATTCATATCGATAGACATTATTTTTTTAAACACCTTTTCAAACATCACGCGTTTTAAAGTTACTTAATTAGTATAAAAGGTATTTAAAAATGTTGAGTGCTTAAATATACAAAGTGTTTCTATTCGAAAAGCAGAGGCATTTCACTCGGAAGGCCAAAGGTCATCATTGTCTTCTGTTTTTGGCATACTGCCATACTACTTTGATCTTTGCACGGTAGAACGGCCAAGTGCGATGCTTTTGGGGTTCAGTGCTCACCTGTCTACCACACATAACTCACTGGGATCGCCTTCTCTTCACTTCTGCGATATTACTCGCGACTCGAGTAAAGAATGGATTGCAGCTGATAAAGTAGAATGAAAGAAACGAACAAAAAGATAAATATTTGATTGGGGCATCTATGCGCACAAAACCTATGTACATAGTATTTTTTTTGGAAATCAAAAATGTTTTCAAAAACTATAAAATTTATTTTACAAAGACTGTCCGTTCTGCTTCTTTCTAGTTAATAATATTATATATGTCTCATGATACGAAGGGGAAAACAAATGCGATTTCTGTAATTTTGAAATAACTACAACTATGAACAATGAATTCCCAATGTACACGTGGAGTGAGGAATGCTGAAAATGCTTGGTGGATATCATGCATTTATCATATATGAAAGAATTTCAATTCATTAAATGGTATAACAAGAAATTGAGATCGAGTTTGTTCACCTCAGCATGATTTCATTTAAATATCATTTCATTCGCGCCATTTCTTTGATTTAATTCGAAATAGTGTTTATAATAGTCGCTTATGATAAAAAATATTTTGACAATGTATTTTTTTGTGGTTTAATTGAGCGTGGATTTATTTTGATAATTTCACCATGCCTCATTTTTATGTGAAATGTTCTAGAGTCTTTTTCAGGATTTCATATCAACATATATTAATCTATGCTAAAGTTTTAAATATAATTTCGAATTTATATTCTAGATAATAATACAGTATAATTATTTTATTTTTAGGATCACTAGGTGTTAAGTTGGGATGTGTATCACCGAAAAGTCTACAGGGATAAAATTCACAATCTACAGAGAGATGAATAAAGTAATTAGAAGTATCTGTCGATGATGAATTCCATAGATAATTATTCATTGTAAGGTAATTTTTTTAACTTCATTTAATGCCCAAGATCGATTAGTTTCTGCAGTCTTTTCAGATATTTGTATGCTATGTAAGTCAGATTTCATTAAAGAGTTAAAAATTAAAATATTACATAATCTTAATATTAAGTTCTTTGTATAAATGTTAAATTTTGAAAATAAAATAAAACTATTTCAGTATGTGAGAAGTACAATCCATCCAGATTCCTGAACGTAAGTCCATGTGAAATCCTAATAACACTATGTTCTCTAAACATGTCCAGTGCTTAAGAACACCAGTTATGGAAGGATTTCTGGTCACGTTTTTCATTTGTTTCACAGGTAAGTTACTACTTATTTCCTTTATAAGTTTGTTACACAATTCGGTACTTTTCCGTTAACGGGGTGCCCCACAAAATTTGCGATTGCGCGCCAAGGATTTCAACTTTCACCGCGGACATCGCCAGACATCGCGACTCGCCATTTTCGAAATCCAGGTGATGCAATAGTCATGGACAACTCAGGCTACGAGGTTTATACAGCCAGCAGTAAGTTAGTTTTACTACTGCGTAGTATCGTGCTTGCATTTGAACTCGTGATACTTGACTTTTACGCAACACGAAAGGAAGAACCACGAAGGGAAAATTCAGGGCTTAAAATTCCTATTCTGGCAAATCCAGCTATGCTCCAAGCCTTTGGCGCAGTACTCTTAAATGGGTTGGGGAGAATATGGGACCATACGATTCATCTTTGCCATGTCCCATTCTTACATTTATGATTGCCGGCGGCCTGGCGATATTTTCATTTGCCGCCAAGTGACTCCCGCTAACAGAAAAGTACCAAATATTTTTCACACAACTGAAGAATTCGTGAATAAAATATAAATGCATAATTTTCGTTTTGAAAATAATTAAAATTGATACGAATGCACTTAATAAATAGTTAGTAAGCTCTTAATTTCTTCCAAAGAAATTTTCAAAGCACAATTTGTTGGGATATTTATAACTTGGTTAAAAAATTTGTTTAAAAATTATAAATTACACATGAAATATCCTTAAAAATTTACAATCATTGACATACATTTTTAGATAAGATATACAGGGAGAAATGTTTAAAAAAACAACTAAAGATCAACACACGATTTCCCTTTCTCGATAAATTGGTAAATAACGAGTAATGCTGCTTAAAAGAATTAGGATTACTCGAATAAAATTGGACAATCCCATCAAAAATGCAGAAGACTCCTGTACGACTTTATAATGGGGATACATCTCATTCCACTCTATGAAAGGTGCGTTTATTTTTATTTGGGGTCATTCATATAACTGTGTTAATAAACAATAGTCAAAATCCTAAAGAATATAACGCCGACAAAAAATTATGACTTCATTGAAAACTACATTCAACTTGAAAACTGTAATTTCCCGAAGAGTGGTGTTTTTAAAAGTCTTAAGATGAAAGATAGCAGATGGAAATCAGAATTTTCATCACTGTGACTATTCGTATCAACTCATCCAGAAACTAAGAACCGATTGGGTGTAAAAATAATTAGGAAGAAGTTTCTGAAAATTTTCTATTGTCAAATGTTAAAACGTATATTGCACTTCTTTTCTACGTAGTCGTCATATTTATTGAGGCATTTGGTCGTATCATGAGGCTAACTTTGAATTTGAAGTATTGTATGTGGGTTTGAGTGTGGATCTTTAACACAAACTGTTATAAAAAGTAACATTTCCAAAGTATTTGAAGATCTTTTCCGTGTTTCTAAAAGTAGTTTAATACGGCTGATAATTTTAAAAAAAACTTCTAATCTATAGGGCTGTTTCTTTTGAAGATCAGTATTGATGGTAGGTTTAAAGGGAGGAAACTCAAATCTAAAGATATAGCGTATTAAATAATTCCAAAGAAGAATATCCAACGAAGTTTTTTCATACTGAGTATCACTGAAAGGCTGAAAAGTGAGGGATAGTTTCGATATTGTCAAGATGCTAACTGATCACAAAAGGTTAATTACCACAGAAACTAAACTCGAAGATAGCAAACGTGTGCATAATAGGAACTCACGGGGCTCTTATAAATACATGGAATAGATTTTTGTCAAATTTTGGTTGGCCCGAAAAGGTTAAAAGGTTTAATCTCTCTCTCTCTCTGTCTGTCCCTCTCTTTACGTACAGCAGCGTTTTCAGTAAAAGGGTAAAAAAATATTGTTCGCTGGGTTTAGTTTGTATTCTCATAAGCTAAGAATGCCCCCAGCAATGTCCTCGCGCAGACCCAACGAGGTTGAAATCAGGGCAAAAATCTGTTGAAGGTGTACCTACTAGTCTTATATTTTAGATATATACCAGTTGGTACCCGTCAAAACATGACGGCTAGATAGTAAATAAATGTACTAATACACAAATTATGCTCAACATATCTTTGTCAAATGTTGAAAATCATAATATTAAGAAAAGAGAAATACTTTAAAAAAAATTACTATTAAAAGAAATAAAATAAAAAGAAATAGGATTATCCAACAGCGCGTAGTAAACCACTTTCCGTCAGGCTTAATTCTATCTCCCAAACATATTTAAAAATAAAAATGGCAGAGAGAAAGCTGGAGATATTCCTCAGAATAAACAAATTAACGTGTTTATGCTGCCTCGTGCTTCGTAAGTATCTAAAACCAGATTTAAACATGTCATTGAGCATGCGCAGAAAGCAATTTTTAATTGTAAATTATCGCTAATTAATAGAAAATGGGGTTGCAAAAACCAAATTTGACACATCTATAGATTAAAATCTTTTGTTTAAGACCAAAATGAAGTAAATTGATGCAGTAGTTTTCTCTCTCGGACTGCGCAAAGAATCGGCTTAGTTTCTTAAATATATAGATTCTGAAGATGAATTTTATATACCTGTAAGTTGTGATCAATAAATGAAAATTAAAACCACGGTCTTGCATATCGACGCAGGACTGCAGTCAGCATTTTAATTTTGAAAATATCTACTGAACCTTGTAGGATGCCTCGGTGACACGACCATCATAATAAATCAAAGGGAAAACAAATCTCAAATTTGAACGAAAACAGATCGTTGAAAGAATGTAAGCGTGTTCACCAAGCTTGACCCCATTACAGCTTGTAAATAATCTCAAATATGGCAAAATTTTAGCTTTTCAGTCAGCATAATGCTCCTTTGCAAAGATCTGTTCAAATCCAATAGTAACTTAAAGGTCCTCGATCCAACTACACTGGTTTTGGGAGAAAATGATGTGTAGTAGCATTGGAATTATATAATGTCTTGTGATGAGACTTCGTATGAATTACAAACTTGTTGAAAGTATTGCAAAAATATAGAAGTTGCATCACACAGGACAGCTGATGAAAACAACCCTAGATGTCTTTTATCTCAACAGATTTCTTGGTGGATAATTAATTTATACCTAATATAGCTATAAGGCGCAACTCCTCTTATAAATCACAGCTTTGAAAGGTTTTTAGTGTTATGGCCTTCGAAAAGATAAATCTATACAATTTAACTCTTAAATTAATGTTACAAATTAACTACAGCATAAGGCATTGTAATAATTCCTATCGAAATATTCCATGATATTTTTTTAATGCTCCTCGGTGATTGTGCATCCAGTATGAGGTAACTTAAACGACTTCAATAGCCATTATTTAAATAAAAAGGGTAAAATATATTTTCTCACAGTAATTCTTTTCACAAGTCAGTCATAACCAGAAAAATAAGTTTGATTGGGAGAAACACAATTTTGCATTTTACTTATTTTCGTAACATCTTACAAGCAAATATAGATGTAATCCTTGAATGCCGACACAGATGAATAGAATTAGTTAAAAGAAAAACAATAACGGGGGAAAGATTTTATTTTATATTTAAAAATCCAATCCAAAAATGAGTGATTCATTACAAGACTAAGGATCTCACTTTTTGATCACCCTATATGAAGAAGAAACAATCTATGACCTCTATTGAGACAGACCCCAGATTACAAGCATGCATTTGCCACTGGGTTGGTTGGTTGACAGAGCTGCGGTCATTTTTCGCAACATGAGAGCTAATTAGACCGGGTCTACTGTTTAAAGCCGAATACAAACATCCATGCCAATAGTGGGACTCAAACCTACAGACTCTGGGATCCAATCCCAGAGCCCTAACCATTCGCCCACCTTTTCCTTTGAGAGGTGCTTCGTTGTTATTGTGGCTTATGCCCCTTGACCGACAGCAGACATCAGATCAAGTCCCGAAGGCTATGGGCGATGAAGGTGCGGCTCCTGTTTTGAATTAGCACCACAAGTTGTCGGAGTCCGACTTGGCTAAATGACCGGTCCCGTAATTTTGAACCGAGTCAAGTGACGAGACCGGAACACTTGATCCCGCACCTCCAGAGGTAAATTTGAGAACTTGGAGGACATTGTAGCCACGCCCTATTTTACGTGCCCCGGCCACCATTAGTGAACACGGCGGTAGATTTGTAGCAACGAGCATCGAACCAGGGACGTTCAGATCGCTGGCCCGCTGCTCTTTCCAACTGGGCTACCGCACCCTGGTGCTTCGTTGTTAATTAAGGGAAATATTCAGAGAATTAAGGTAAGTTATCTACTAGCTTTAATATATGGCAAGGCAGTAAAGGGGCTCTAACAAGGTACGTCCTTTAAATTTAACATTTTGGCTGTTGCGCTTGGTTAAAAAACATAATTAATTCAGTGATATGTATTCAAATCAACAGGAATTTTTCATTTTTAGCTTACCTTTACACCACTTCCATTGTATAAACTTACTATTTATAAATATCTCCCATAAATTGTGCTGAGTAAGAAATGACACGTGTGAATAAAAAATAAAATTTATATTTTCTTATAAAAAATTTCGATATTTCATTGCATGCGGGATCAGGCGGGTATAATTTCTTCGGAATTCTAGTGAAAGTTACTGAATTACTCATACTAGCATTATAGTATAAAAACGGTGTTTTGAATATAAACTGTATATACGTTATTAAATGCTACGTCGTATAGATTTCATGGTAACATTGACTTTTCACCACAATCAGTTCATTTTAAAATCAGCTAACCTACGTAAAAATATAAGTAAAGTTACAGAAAGTAAATTGGTTTCAAAAATAAAAACAGATAATAATCATTGGGAATTACACATTCGTTAAGTGAATAATTAGATATGAAATCGGTTTTTTAGTTTGTGATAAAAGTGTTTCCCAAAAAAAATTTAAGATGTAGTCAATAGACCAAAGGAAGATAATTGACAAACTTGCATAATATTTTCAGTGTTTTGAAATGTCAAACTCTTGGAAGAATTTATGGCTATGGTCATTTTTACCACGTTTTTATTAACTCGCTTTCTTGTTTGTGTGTTTGTCCAGTACAAATCTTGCAATCGATTTTTAACTAACTTCCCGACTAGCTAGACATTTGAAACTTTTAGAATAGCTCAGAACACGGTGACAATGCATTCTTTTAATACTTTTAACCATCTTTAAGCAGATTTGAATTCATTTTCAGTTAATTTTGTTTTCAATGTTTGCACTTTTGCGTAACGGCGTTTGACGATTTTGAAAACAGAATACATGTCAATTTAGTTTGTTTACAAAAATATTGCGCGAAAAATTAAAAAAAAAATACATAAATTAGCAGCTTAGTCTGTGGATAGAGGAAACGACTGAAAAGTGATTAAAAGAAAATAAAAGAAAATGAAAAGGAATAATTAAGTGAAGGTTTGTGCAAATAGTTTATATGATTCAACAGAAAATTTAAAAACGAGGTATATAAAAAGTTCTTTTTATCTTGTAATTATATATGGTTCTAGATATAGCATTCTGTCTTTCAAAATGGGCAAAAAAGAATCTACGAGTTATTCAAGGCGGCTTCAAAACTGCTGTTACGTTTAAATTGAAGAATAAAATATGTTTGGTTACAAGGAAATCAAGATTTTACAGGTATATTATTTTTAATTAAATGGGACGTTGTTTATACGAGTAGGTCGACGTAATAGGCCGTCGAAAAATAGAAGTACTATTGACGAAATTCTATCAGGGAGAAAATGTAACGGAGAAAAATAAGGATCCGTAAATTTGACTCAACCAAAGCGGCAGATTTTCGCAAATTACAATCATATGAGAGGGAAATTTGAATATTCACTACAGCAATAAGGAACTGGAATGGCTGATAACTATTCACTGAGAATAGAATTAACTCTTTGAAAATAAATGAACATATTTTTGTAAAAAAG
Source organism: Dolomedes plantarius (assembly GCA_907164885.2). Classification (NCBI taxonomy): domain Eukaryota; kingdom Metazoa; phylum Arthropoda; class Arachnida; order Araneae; family Dolomedidae; genus Dolomedes; species Dolomedes plantarius. The sequence goes on along the minus strand of OU015494.1, from coordinate 42,117,819 downwards.
TAAAAATTTTAGCGCAAAATATGTAGAAATTAAACACTGAAATTATAAATTAAAATTCTAATGAATTTACTCAGCGTGGTTTTAACAAAAAATAATCAAAACGTTAGAAGAAGTGAGAGATTTTTAACCCTCAAACCAGCCCATGAATTTGTTGCCACTATTAGGACTACCGGTCAAATTGACCCCCAAGCCTAAAAAGCTGTTATTTTTGCGTTATTACGATGGAACTGCATGTTGATATTGTGCACAGGGTTGTTTGATTTATATTAGTGATGAATAGTGAGGGAAAAAATCATCTACAATTATTTATTCAATTTATTTAATTTATTTTGATCTAGTATCTACATTATCAAATCGTAGGGCTCTTGAAAGAATTGCACAATATTTCTCAGACATAATTGCTCGAAAAATTAGCCTGCCAGTGATTGAGGTAGAGAAGACTGATGTCAAGGCTTCAGGATACTTTAAAAATCGCACAGAACACTGAAATTCTTATCAGGACCATCCCTATAAGGACCGGTAGGCCTGTTATTGCTCAGTGGCAATAACAGCCCTACCGGTCATTTTGAACGCCATACTTTTACAAAATTGCAACTTACTGGCAAATGGTGAGCATTTGTGAAACCCTGATGTGCTCTCCCTGATGTCCAGGAACTGACTGAGGATGTCAAAGCCAGCCAAGCGTTCACGCCTCTCCCCACTCCTGCCCCACCCCTTAGTTCCATCGCTGCCGGTCAGAATGACAGATGGGCCGGTTTGAGGGTTAAGTTAAGTGTATTTGTAACATAACTCACGTTTAAAGGGCTTTTAGTTGAAACCAACATGCATTAATATTTTGAAAACATTTTACTTCAAATGTATGATATAAGAAATAGGTTAAATTTTACTGAATAAGTAGGCATTATATACGGCTCTCATAATACTGTAGTCGTTAACATGATTCCCAACATCTAAACAAATTAAATGTATATTTCTAAGAAGAAATTATGCATTACCTGATATTTTTGCATTACCTGATATTTTTGATTTTCATTTACAGTGACATGTGTTCAGAGTGATGAACAGGAATATCGGCTCACGAAGTATCTTATGTCAAATTACGATCCAGCAGTAAGGCCTGCTTTTAATGCCTCACAACCCTTAAAAGTGGCTTTTGATATGGCTTTATACCAAATTTTAGAAGTGGTATGTATTTTAACATGCATAAACTACATGAATAATTTTAATCATTAATACTATAAACACATCATTTCAAAGGGAGAACCAATAAAATCAGATACTTTGGGATTTCTAAAGGTTGAGTGCAACAGAAAACGTCTCTGCAAGCACCACATTTAAATTTGTATCACTCGGTGCTGAGGCATAAATGTATCGGCCCGTGGAAGTGACATTTTAGATGAGGATGATTTGAACACCGTTAGCTAAGCAACTCATATTTATTTAGCAAAGTATTATAAGTTCCGCAATGGGATTTGCAAGCTTGTTACTTTATCCCTTTTCAAAACTCCTGATGTCTCTATTTAACCTTTGGAATTATCTATCTATCTATCTATCTATCTCTCTCTCTCTCTCTATATATATATATATATATATGTCACGGTGCTTACGCCACGTAACCTTTTATCGTCTAATTAATACTTAATGGCAGTCGTTAAACCAAAAGGACGGTGATATAACTTCTGCTTAACTAACATTTAACGAACTTTATTTATTAACATTAATTGAATATCTCCTCAATCCAGCTAAATCACCATTCCCCATCATGTCTCAAGCTCACGACAGGCGCGTCCTACATCTCCGAAAAATTATCCCTAATGTGCCTTTGTTCTCTGTATACGTTATGCAAAAGCGTGGGCAGTAAAAACATCTCCTTACGATATGGTGACACTGGTGACTCAACCATCACGTGCCTTTGATTGTTCGAGATAGCATCAGTCCGAGCGCGTGGGAATAATTACTTATCGATGACCATGAACTCTCCGCTGCGAAAAGCAACCTACCTCCTGAATTAGAAAAACGCTAGAATTTATAAAAGTAAATTACCGTTCTATGCTAATTTGCCTAATTTTAACACTTATTAATATAGTTGACGTTCTGGATATTACATATATATATATATATATATATATATATATATATATATATATATATATACACTGAAGTGCCACTGAATTAAGGATACCTACATAGTAACGAGTTGGGCCTCCTCTGGCCTTGATAACAGCTGCCACACGACGAGGCATAGATTCAACAAGTTTCTGGAAACGTTCCACGGGAATGGCTTGCCAAATATTGGCTAAAGCTGTCCATAATTCAGTAAGGTTCTTTGGTGCTGTGTGATGGCCTTTCACGCCTTGTTCCAAAACATCCCAAAGATGCTCAATAGGATTTAAGTCTGGGCTTCTAGGTGGACAATTCATGACAGAGAAGTCAGAGGAGTGCTCATCCAACCAGCCAGTAGCCAACCTAGACTTGTCAGAGGTACAGTTGTCTTGCTGGAAAACTCCATTACCGTGCTGATAACAGAACAGCATAAACGGATGGAGGTGATCACCCAGCAACTCTACGTACCGAATTGCATTGAGGGAGGTTGGTACACGCACCAAAGATCCCAAACTGTGCCACAAAAAAGCACTCCAGACCATGATTGAGCCACCATGCCCTTGTATAGTTCCAGCCAGGCATGCAGGATCCATGGCTTCATGAGCCTGACGCCATATTCTCAGCCTCTCGTCGGCGTTAAGTAGTCGGAATCCAGACTCATCACTCCATGCTACTCGTTTCCAGTACTCTACACTCCAGTCTCTGTGCTCTCTTGCCCAGGACAGACGTGCAGCCCGATGGCGAGTATAGAGCAATGGTACTCTCGTAGGACGACGGCTCCCGAAACCCATACGGTGAAGAGAGCGTTGCACAGTCCGTTTACTAACTGTACGACTGGCACCGTCATTAAAATGGGTGGTAATTTGAGCTAATGTTTGGCTTCGCTGGCTACGTACAATACGCCTGAGCCGTCTCTCACGACGCACTGTCAAGGCTAATTGTCCTTTGCAGTTTGCCCGATCGCTAGTTTTTTTTTCCACCATCCATGTTTTCTTGGTATACTCTTGAAACTGTCGACCTTGAAAATCCTAGCTGTCTGACGATTTCGGAAATTGAATGGCCCATGCTTCGCGCACCTACGATTTGTCCGCGATCGAAGGCGTCTAAATCAGGCAGTTTAACCATACTGGCAATTCCATCAACTAATTCAGAACAACCACAGTAAGCGCTATATATGCAGTTACCACAGTGACCTCACTTTTGCATACATGATGCGCAGTGCTACACAATTTGCATAGGCTTTGTTATCCCTTATTCAGTGGCACTTCAATGTATATATATATATATATATATATATAATTATCCCAAATATCTAACATTTTTGTGCCCCGTTTTTATAAAACATCTTATTTTAAAAAAGGACTAGATAGAAATGGGAAGCATCCGCCATCGGGGGTTCTCGGTTCTCCGCTCTACTATGTGCGTTTATATATATATATATATATATATATATATATATATATATATTACATTACAATATGCTCTCTAGAAAACTGATAAATTTTCCATTAATATTTGCTAATAAGATATGGTATAGGACAAAACATTAAAACGATATAGTAACATAAAAATTTTCTCTTCTTATTACACTTATTATTAAAAACATTAGTTCACTTTTGATGTCTGACACTAAAATATTTCTTTAATTTCATTTTGATGTGTTTTAAAACTGTTCCATTATTTTGTAGGATGAAAAGAATCAGATATTAGTTACAAATGGTTGGTTGACTCAGGTAAATAAATAATTTTGCTTTCAAACATTTGAAGTAATCTGATAATTTGCTCTTAATCAGTTGTAAGAAATACATTAAAAAATTGCGATTCCCTTTATTTTGTAACTTGATAAATTTTCCCTTTGGAGTAATCTTTAAGATTTGAGGATACACACCTCGTTGGCGTTCGACAGCAGTATGCCTCGCTGATTTTTCTACCTTGGTTAGTCATGGAATGCCCTTTTAGAAATGCTAACATTCCAGAAAAAAATGGTCACAACTGTAAAAGTATTTGGCAGCCGGTGTGAAAAGCGTCTCTTTATTTTGAATCTCTCGCTGTGAAAAAGCATCCATTATGGAAGCTATCATTTTATATTTTGATCTCACCAAAACCTCTGGTGTGATATTCCCACTCATTCCTTAACCTCATTCTTGGAACTCTCCATACCCAAATACTTTCTACTTATAGGACCTAACTGGATTCCTAACTGGTATACAACGGTACTTTCAGGTGTTGTGAGATTTTTTGGGGAATAAAAAATATTAGAAGAACCCATTTAAAATAAATTCCAAGCTGAATTAATTACTCTCACGACTGACAGATTATGACACAAATCGATTCACTTGTTTCCGAGAATAAATTAGCTGATCTCCATCTCACAACTGTTAAACCTGAAATCAAATGTTTGTGCTCTAAGCATCAATCGCAAGTCTCACATTAATGAAATGAAACTCTTTCTAGCGATTTCGATTGTAATTCTTTAGTGTACACCCGTACCTTGCTTTACGACCTAGATACGTTCCGGAAAAGCTGGTCGTAAAGCGAAAAGCCGTATAACGAATCAATTATTTTGATACAAACCCATACATATTTATTTGCATCTGTTCCAATTTTTTATAAAATAATATAGTTCTTATTTTATAAAGCACTTTATTCTCTTTTTATTTCCTATAAAAACACTTACATAAAAATAAAAGTACAAAACAATGAAATAATAAACAGAAATTTAAAAAATAAACATATATAGTATTAAAAAACAAAAGAAATCATATGCACATATGTATACATATGATAAAAATATAAAATAAAATGTTTAAAAACTGTTTTAATCTGATGACGAACATTAACATTGAAGAATCACTAAGGTATAATATGCTGCCATCATCACTTTCCCCTGTTGTGGATTGACCCAGTTTAAAATATTAGTCCAACGTTGTCTGCTTCGCCTCGCTTTCTGCTTCTTTTTGAATTGTTTTGTAACAGGTAATGGCTGATTTTACTCCTTGAGACACTATAGGACTGCGTTCTTCGTCGGGATCATTTGGAAGAAGGATATTCATTCCCTGCTGGAAATAAGAAAGCGCATTCGACAAGTCTTTTGCTATTAGCTGTTGGTATATAGCAGGCTCTGGCTCTGGCTCCTCATCAAGTGCTCGTTCTGTTTCTAATTGCATCTTTTCCTTGTTTGACAGAGGTTCTCTGTCAGCATCTAGAAAATCAATCACATCATCTTTTTCCAAATCCTCAAAACCAAAATTGTTTGCTAAGTTTAATATGCTTTGTCGAATTTCAGAAAGAGAATTAACTTTAGGCTCATTAGTTTTTATGCATTTTGGCCATATTTTTTTCAAACATAGTTCATTGTGGTTGATTTTAATTTCTTCCACGATTCGCTAATGTTGTCTACGGCATCTCTGATGCTGTATTTTTTTCCAAAACTATTTTATCGAAGATTCACCATCGGTGTCGTGAATAAGTTTACGAAAAGTTCTGCATAAAAAATAAAAGTGGCTATTTCACTCTGATCCTTCGGCTGTATCAGAGATGTTGTATATTTGGGAAGATAATCTCCACATCTTCAGATAATTCGGATAAATTAACCGGGTGCCCTGGAGCATTATCCAAAATGAGCAATGTTTTGTTGCTCAAGTTATTGTCCTTCAAATAGTTTTTACTTCTGGACAAAAGTAATTTTTAAACCAGTCTTCAAAGAGAATCTTATTCATACAATCAGCCAACCTTTCTTGTTGGATCTCCAAATGAAGGACAATTGTTTCTTGTTCAGCCCTTTAAAACACATTGGATTTTCGGAAAGTGGTTTTAGCTTAAAATCCCCTGAAGCATTAGCACCACGGAGCAAAGTTAATCGTTCTTTTGACATCTTATATCCAAATGGAGACTTTTCATATTTTGAAATGTAAGTTCTTTAAGGAATTCGCTTTCAATAATGTCCTATCTCGTTTACATTAAAACTTGTTAAGGTTGGTATCCACCTCTTTCAATAATTCTTTTCAAAATGTTGGGATATTATTTAGCTGCGTCATCATCGGCACTAGCTCTTTCACCTTTCCTTTTTAAGATGTGCATATTGGGGCGATTTTTTAATTTTTCATACCAACCTCGGCTTCCTTGAAATTTTACATCTTTCACAGATTCATCAGTATCCCCCCTCTTTAAATTTTCAAAAATACTTTTAGCCTTTTCTTGGATAGCCATTTGGCTCATTGGCATCCTTCGTTGATTATTGTGTTCAGTCCACTTATCTGATAATATTTCCATTTATTCCATAATGCTGCTTCTTTGGCGAGTTAATTTTGAGACACTTAAAGGTGCAGCAGATAGCGAATGTGTTTTAATTTCTTCTTTTCTATCGCGAATAGTTTGAATGGTAGACGTCGCCAGTCCCATTTCATCACAAATTTGAACAATTTTTTCACCAGCTTCAATACGACGTAAAACTTTTAGTTTAGTCTCTAGCGTGACAGATATTTGGCTTCTCTTTTTATTTTTATCAGTATCAATATCCAAATGTAATGGACGTTTCGGTGGCATTTTTTCCTAATAAAGAAACGATTATATTTAAAAGCGGTAATGAATTGATTATATATGTAACGAAAATACAGTCTTTCTAATACATACGTACCAGATATGTTTACAATTCCACAATTAATACAAACAGAAACAAAACCCAACCTGAAAACAAACAAGAATAATCACGTCAAACTACATTTAAGCGTCAACGCAGTAAAAGGATGACAAAGGCAAAATGTAGCAGTGCCGCCTCCGTATAACGAAACATTGTGGGCCGTAAATCGAAAAAGTGCCATAATTAAAAAAAGTCCGTTACAGCGAAATGCCGTATAAAGAGCGGCCGTATAGTGGGGTATAGATGTATTACTATACTGAATCCCATGGCTACTTCTGAGCCTTTAATAATGCATGCTAGCCTGGTGTTTTTTAGATACCGGGTGCGTCATAAATTCGTGCAAAGTTCAAAAATTCGTAATAAAAGAAGTAATGCTCCGAAAATTTTTCTGTTTGCACCAATAGGATCAGATGGACATTGGATTTTTTTTCCATGTAAAAAAAAAGTTTCCAAAACTAACCGAAAGAGGGCACCCACACGTCATACTGAGACGTTTTATGCAAATCAGGCAAACTCAAACAGAAAAATCAAACAGATCACAATAGCATAAGACTGTGCATTTATTTTAAAGTAACAGATGTTCAACATTAGTACCAGCACAAGGTAATAGGCAAGTGAGGCGCGTCACTAAGCCCATTACAGCGGAATGTAGCTTCGATGGCAGCGACTGTCTGTCGAATGACATTTTCCAGCTCCACCAAAGTGGTTGGGGAGCCCCGGTACACATGAGACTTTAAGTATCCCCACTACTAAAAATTTCGGTCAAGTCTGGTGATCGTGAGGGCCACTGAACCTTAAAACCATGAATTATTGAGCTCAGTCTTCAGTGAAATATTCCAACAGGAACGTCTTGACATCACATGAAATGTGGGGTGGGGCACCATCCTGCATGTCAACATTGTGAAAATAGAATGACTGATCTATTTCCAGCCGCGTGTTTTATTGATAGCTTGATTTGCATAAAACGTCTCAGTATGGCATGTGAGCGACCTCTTTCGGTTACTTTTGGAAACTTTTTTTTTACATGGAAAAAAATCCAATGTCTGATCCTATTGGTGCAAACAGAAAAATTTTCCGAGCATTACTTCTTTTATTTCGAATTTTTGAACTTTGCACGAATTTATGACGCACCCGGTATATCTTTCAATAAAGGAATGAAATCAGCGATGTAGTAAGTATCTATTTGAACTTAAATTTGACATGCTCCTAATATACATTCCACTTTGATTTCATATTCGAAAAACTGAAAACACTTACATTCTAACAATGGTATCCCAAGTTTCTAATCTCATTCCCAAAGGTGCCGCAAACGTCAAAAGGTTGGGAATCCGTGTGATAGAAGCTCCTAATATTCTCTTCCAGTTTCGAAGACCAGTCCATGCATCTTATTGACATTCTTACCTAGTGCTTTGGGGTTGGATTCAAAAACATTCAAGAGATACATCATAACAACTCGATATTTATATTTTGTAGAAAGAATTCGAAATTTTTCCCCGCAAAAGCATCTTCTCTCAAGTTGTTCCATTCACTCTTTTTAGTTGTGTCGCGTCGTAATCTAACGAAACGATTTCCCGTTTATTTGCGTATCAATTTCAAAATGCTGAGCACTCATGAATAATTCAATGATATATGAGGGAACTCCAAAGAAATGTTTAACATATATTATTTAAAAGTACTTTTTATGTCCTATAACTTTTTACACCCTTTTTTTAATATGTATTAATTAATGTAAATAATTTAGCTTCTGCTTAGTATAAGTACATAGTTTAAATATGCCTATGCTTACCATTTTCTATTCTCAGATATTCTACGGCCATTTTTGACCGAATAAATACATCAAAACTGAGCAAATTATGTAACTTATTCTCTTTAATACAAGCGCACTTTCGTCTTCCTCTTTATTTAGATGGAGCTTAATAAATAAAATTTAATTACTGTTTTAGAAATGGATGGATGTTCATCTAAGGTGGAATGCTTCTGATTTTGGAGGCATATCTGTCATCAGGTTACCAGCGTCACATGTTTGGAAGCCCGATATAGTTCTCTATAATAAGTGAGTATTTATATTTGGAAATAAACTATGCTCTAGGTATGCTACATAATTTATTTTCTGATCAATCTGTTTTTTTTCTCTTTTTTTTCTGTGTATATATACGCAAAGAAAAAGATCATCACATAAAGATAATGGGCGTCATTACTATAAACTGTGATTAGTATGTTGTTATTTCTACCATAATCTTAACATTTTTGATGCAGTTTATGAATAATAAAACTATATGATGAATTAAATATTTGTGATAACTGACCATACCAAATCATGTCATAATGCGTAAGAACACTGACTTCATGAATGAAGCAGAAGCCGAATGATCAGAGTTCAAGTGTTTTTATAAGATTACAGTTGACTGGAAAATATTCCTTACTATTTTAAAATATTCAGTCGTCCCTTAATTTGATGAAACTTTTTCTTGGTGGATTATCATACCTGAATTTTATCTGAAATTGTCAAAAGCAGTCTTGAGGTCATTAGAGACAAAACTTAAATTAACAATATTTAATATCTTTCGTAAAAATGCAATAATTTCGATATATATATATATATATATATATATATATATATATATACATTAAATGAATAATGATAGTAAATAACTGCTAAAAAGTAAAATAAAATATAATAAAAACTAGTGTAATTAAAATAATAAATAATAATAACTCTTAGTCATAATAAATGTCTAAGTTAACTTAGGTAATATAGTCCTAAAACACAGTATTTTTAGTAGGTCTACTCACAGTATATTTAGTAAGTCTACTGTGTTTCCATTTGCTCCATGGTTGCAATGTTTGTGACGTCAGTCTTCTTGCGGTCTCCTTAACTTAACTTCCACTTTGTCTGGCGCCGGGTTTGGTGTTCTATGATAAAGCAACTGATTATTCCTTCTTCTGTTTCTTATAGATTATACGGTGTCTAAGTATGTTTATTGCTCAGATGATACTTATTAGAAACAATCCATTGGTTTTTAGACAGTATCGGCACCGCTGATGAAAAGAGGCTGTCAAAAACCTATTTTTCACTGATCTTTTCACAATTTTAGTTCCTGGCTCTTGTGGTTCTGAGCATATACTGGTTTTTCACTTTCAACTTTGTCTTTTATTTATACATACATATATATATATATATATATATATATATATATATATATATACATATATATATATATATATGTGTGTGTGTGTGTGATAATAACGGCCCACCATTATATATCTAAAGCGTATTTAAAATTATCCTGTTAATAAAGCACGATCCCTGTTTCTAGAATTGCAACCTAAAAGTAAAATAAGATAATTTATCGCAGCCCTGATGATCATGATACAGGCATGTGAAGTACCTTAACTCAATAACATCCCCAGATATGAGGGTAGGAAGTTTATGAGATTTCGAATATCAGTGTAATGCCAAAATTCTTGAAGAGCCCTCGAACCACTCTGAATTTATGTCTTCTATAGTGTCAAAACCGCACTTTATAAGAACTTTATGGCTACTTATCCTGCACCCAGGTCAATAGTTCACGGTTCTAACAAGCGCGGGATCTAGCAGTACAGTCCCCTATAAACTTAAGTGGACACATGAACTCCACGAATCTAAAATCGCCCAATTAAAATATTAAGTAGTTTAGGCCCTCTGGCGTCAATATCGCAAAACACCCATTTAATATTGCGTGAACAGAAGATTTCTGTCTCTTGGTGTCTAACTCTCGTTGCTGTCGGACCTGCTGTCCGATATGATGTAAAATCGGTGTTCTGAATACGCCTCGGCGAGGACCAGTGGCGTTGCTATGGTGTGTGTTCAGTTGTAAAGATACCTGTGTTTTGCTGAATAATGTTTGTCTACATTAGAATCCGGAATAAAGTAATATGCGTCGCATCTCTGTTCTGTGTGTCCCTTCAATGCCTCGCATATGTGTGGGTTTCTTCCCCATGTGTCAACAGCTCTCGTGAAATGGTCTTCATCTCCTGAAACTCCGGATGCGTCTACATGTTTGTGTTTCATCTCCTCTACATAATTTAAGTTAAAGTTTATCGTGCGCGTATGCCTCTCCTCCACGGCGTAAGGTACGGGGCATCACAAGAGTCGTGTGGACCCCTGCGTGGGAAGAGAAAGTTTTTTTTTTTTATGTTCGGCGTTTCCCTCCCCCCGCCAAATCTGAAGAGTGTTTTGTTTACGTTGTGAACGTCGTTCCAGATCATCTCAGTATATTCTCCTAGTGCTTGAATAAGTATTTACGTTTCTTCTATCTTCAGTGTGGGGAATTTTACCGCATAAAATTATTGAGCTTTCTCCTTCTCGTGATCGTGAAAATTCTACAATTAAAATATGTTGTGCTCCAAGCTTGAAAAATTTGTGCAGTTTCTCCATCTGGTTTTTGTGTTCGAAAATTCGTGCTTGATCGTTCCTTTAGTGTGTTTTTCGTCGATACAACTTGTGTTCTACATTGCATCTGGTTTTGCTGCAACGGGAAGAAAATTGTGTAAAACGTCATATGCTTGTTCCTGGGCTACCGTATCAAACTTCATTTCGTGAGAACTTTTTGCATATTGAAAAAATGTGTAATCATCTTTTAAGAGTCATCACTTCGAGTTTCGTACTTATGTACTCAGTGTGTGTACTGCCCTGCAAGGAGATGAAAACAAGTGGGGTGCAGTTTTGATTCAATGTGCCTTTATTCAAACGTATACATCAATAAAAAGTTTTGTTTTTGAAATTACAATTTTCACTTTAAAAGAAGCTAAAGGTAGGTCAGACAAAATAAGAAAATGAAAATGATCTAATTGATTTATAGTGATGATATTTTATTTTCTACGGTATTTATGTGAGTGAAATTTATATTATTGAAAGTTTTTATGTAATATATTGATGTTTTTACGTTCTGGAAAACTGCTAATCATGTCCGAGAGTGAAGAAACAATACCCCCTACCAATGCTCGATTACCAAATGCAACCGACGAGAGTGCTCCAATCGAGCCTAAATCAGTAATTACTAGCACTAGTAATGTAATACCCCCTACCAATGTCAACATACCAAATGTAAGGGATCAAAATACTTCAACGGAATCTAAATTAGTTGCCGCCAGCACCAGTACTGAATTAAAAATGCTTAGTACTGCTGAACAGCACATTATTAGTTTTGATGCCGAAGCTGGCATGAATCTGGATTCATGGCTAAACTATTTTAACCGAAAGTGTCAGGAAAGTAGTAAAAATGAGGAATGGAAAATAAATAACTTAAGTAAATATTTAAAGGGGAAAGCACTTACTGTTTTTATTAATTCTTGTTTAGATATTCAAAATTGGGAAGAATTGTGTTTAATTTTGAGGAAAATTTCATAGAAGTCAATGTAGTCTCATTTAGCGAGTTTACTAATCTTAAATTAAAGGAGGCTAAAGGGGTTACTGATTATTTCCATAAGAAATTGGCGTGTGGTCGAAAGCTGGGATTATCAAACAGTCTATTAATGGCGGGTTTAACTGATGGTCTTCCTCCAAATCTTCAGCAGTTGATGGCGCTTAGTCCTCCTGCTACCCCAACAGCATGGCTCACTTTAATTTCTAAATTACTTAAAAGTCAAGAGAGACAAGCTGAATCTAACAGTCCCAGACCTCAACAAGCAAATAATTTCAGTCCTAGAATTCCACAAAATAACAGATTTAATTTTAGATCTGGATTTCAACGACCACCATATTATCGAAATTTCAACAGTCGCAATCCAAATAATTTCAATAACCCATATCCAAGATTTCAGCCATCAAGAACTCAATATAATAATGTCCATTCCCAAACTCAACTGCCTCCAGCTCCATGTAGGGAATGTACAGGGAGAGGAATATTGAATGCATATCATTGGGTGCAGACGTGCCCCTTTCGAAATGCACTTAATAATCCGATGGCTCCTCAAGTAGTGGAAAACACTGAGAGTCAGATACCTAACCTTAATGATTAAAACCAGATTTGCCAATTGAACGTATCCGGATACATAAATAAGAGACCAATTCCTTGTGTGATAGATACTGGTAGCTCCTTGTCTATCATCCCCTCGACTTTGACAACCCAACATAGACTAAAAACACAGACGTCTGAAAGAATTTTAGTAAAACAAGCAAAAGGCCTTCTCCAATTAAAGAGATCATGTTTCATTAACTTATGCATAGGAAATGTTACTAAAAAGGTAAAAATGTACGTTATAGACAGTGATTTACCTTATATAATCCTGGGATTACCAGAATGTGGACAATTTCAAATAAATATTGATTGTAAGTCTATGCAAATTTATCAAAATGGTCAAGTAATTCCACGTAATAAAATGTTTATGTGTACACCAATGTCATTTCATATTAATAATAATGAGTCCAAATATGTAAATCTTAAACCAAATGTAAATCAAAATGTAAACAATGTAGGGACTGAGTTGGTTCACATTCCTCTAACCTCTGAAAACAATTCTGAAAATTTTCAGACTGTGAATAGAGAGAATGGTGAACTCAATTCTTTACTGTATAAATACTCGCATATATTTTCTAAGGACAAATATCATATAGGTTTAATTAGGGTTGAACTCCAGCGTATTAGACTTACGTCTGAGCTTCCTGTGTCCTTAAGACCTTATCGTACTTCTCCTAAACAAGAAGAGGAAATTAAAAACCAAGTTGAGAAATTGTTGCAAGCAGGTATAGGTATTATAAGAGAAAGTAGCAGCTCATACTCGTCTCCCGTCACTTTGGCTTTTAAGCATGACGAAGGCAATCATACAAGATTGTGTACAGATTTTAGAAAATTAAATGCAATTTCCAAAACAGATGCTGAGCCTTTACCCCGAATAGATTGCTTATTAGACAAATTAAGTCAAGCTAAAATATTTTCAACACTAGATTTAACTTCAGGCTACTGGCATATTCCAATTCACCCTCAGGATATTGAAAAACTTGCCTTTGCAACAAGTTTCGGATTATTTGAATGGCTTCGTCTACCATTTGGCTTAAAAAATGCCCCAGGAATCTTTAACAGACCCATTCGTAGAATTTTGGCTAAATATAAGATTAACTTTGCTTATAATTATTTCGATGATATTATTATTTTTTCTTCATCTGAAGAGGAGCATTGGCAACACTTACAACAAATTTTTGAAATATGTAAGAAAGAAAACATTAAACTTAAATTATCTAAATGTGTGTTCGCCAAAGACAAAATTAATTTTCTTGGTTATGAAGTTCAACAAGGAAAAATTACTCCAGATAATACCAACATTGATAGTATTCAGAAGTTACAACCTCCTAAGAACATAAAGGAGTTGCAACGTTTCTTAGGATCTATCAATGTATATAATAAGTTTATCCCTAAGTATGCTCAAATTCGGTATCCATTAAATAGACTTTTGAAAAAAATGTTAAGTGGAATTGGACAGAAGAATGCCAGAGTGCATTCGAAAAATGAAAACATGTGTTAATTTCTAAACATGTTCTTCAATTATATGATCCTAAATTACCATGTCATGTATATCTTGATGCCTCAAAATATGCAGTTGGAGCTGTGTTGAAACAGCCTGATGCCTCTAATATATTACATCCTGTTGCATATCATTCAAGGACTTTACGTAATTATGAACAAAATTATGCTATCACAGAATTGGAATGTTTGTCGATCGTGGATACTTTAGACACATTCTACTATTATCTCCATGGCCAAAAATTTGTCATTCATACTGACCACGTGGCTCTTGTTTGGCTCAAAAATGTAAAAAATCTAAGAGGTCGGTTATTCCGCTGGTCCTTAAAACTCAGTATGTTTGATTATGAAATCAAATACCAAAAAGGCTTCACAAATGTCGAAGCCGATATGCTCTCAAGGCATCCTGTTTCCCAACATCTTCAACATACTGTACATTTATTAGACCTAGATGAAATTAAAACACAACAGTAAAATGACAGCCTTAATGATCCAAAGTATCAAGAGATAAATGATGTAATCATATTAAAAAGAAAAAATCTACATAAAATTATTGTTCCTATGTCACTACTTTAAAAATTGTTGCAAAAGTGTCACGATCAATTTGATCATCCTGGTGTACAAAAAATGCTAAATTTGATTACCCCTCAGTATTATTGGCCTCATATAACTGAGGATATTGCAAAGTTTGTCAAACACTGTGCAACATGCCAATTTAACAAGAAATCAAAATTTAAAAAATTTGGACTTATGCAAATTATACCTCCAACAGATAAACCTTTTGAATGTATTTCTGATGATACTGTCGGTGGCTTTAACTACTATAATTCTTCAAAAAAATATCTCCACATTGCAATAGTCCATGCAACAAGATATGTGTGGGCATTTCTCTCTAAAAGTGTCACCACAGAAACTTATTCCAATTGCCTTAAGCAAATATTCCAAGTTCAGGTACCAGAGAAAATTCTAACGGATAGGAATGCAGCCTTTACTTCATCGCGATTCAGAAGATTTCTTCAAAATTATAATGTGAAACAGCTTTTGACTCCAGCACATCATTCTCAGACCAACTGCAAAGTGGAGCGAGTGAATCAATCAATAGTAAGTAGGCTAAAATGTAAAGTCAATTCTTCGTCCACTAAAGTTCCTTGGACACAATTGTTGGAACAAGTCATTATCGAATATAACAATAGTCCCCATTCAGTTACAAAATTTACCCCGGCATACTTAATGATTGGCAAGCAGCCTTATGACTCCCCTATAAATCAAACTAATTACCCTCCAGTGGATGAAGCTCGAAAACTAGCACAACAAAGGACAATAGATTATCATAATAAAAACAAAATTAGGTATGATGCTCGCTTTGTATCCTCTAAATTTAAACCTAGTGATGCTGTAATCTTAGAAGAATTTTCATATCCAAATACCCGTAAACTCTCAGCCCCTTATTCTGGCCCTTACAAAATTTTAAAACAGTGTTCTGAAGTGACTTATGAAATAGATAAGCCAAATCAATATAATAACAGGTCTACTGAAATTGTACATGCATCCAAGTTGAGATATTACAATCCACCTACCGAATTTAAATTATACCATGAATGAGTGAACCCTAATACTTTAATCTTTCGTAATTCTCTCCTTCTCTAAGAACTTTCCTGTCGTCCCATTAATTTAAATATGAAGATGTCCCAGTTGAGTGTAAGAGAAACTCGCCAATATAAAAAAATTTCTCCTCTATATTTTGCGTTTTAAGGGGGTCTGGGACACATTTTTTGAAAAAATTTATTTATTGAGTTAAAATTTTGAATTTTTTTGTGATGGTTAACCATATAATTTGCAAACAAAATCACATCATAAAACTTCTCAAAATGTTTTTAAAAAATTTTTAAATTTTAAAATTTAAAAAAAAGTGGGGTAATTTAAAAGTGTTATAACTCTGAATATTATTTGTGGAATTTCAAAATTTTTTCATTTAATTAAACAGAAATTTATAAGTTTTAATGTTAATTCAGCATTTTTTAAAATATTAATTTTTAAAAAATTAAAAATATTTAGATTAAAAATTGCAAAATAAATTATGCAACTTATTTTTAAAAAATCATATTTTCAAAAGTAAAATTTTTTTTCAAATTTTCTGAATCAAAAGTAAAATAGTTGAAAAAGACATGTTTGAAGTTTCAGCCATTTCTCTTTAACGGTTCTTGACTTATAACAATTTAAAGACGAGAAACGGGGTAAAAAACCCATCATAAGGAAAAACGCACTTACAGATTTAAACAACGCTTGGCTACTATAAGAATATTGCAAAAAAAGATAGTAATTTCTGCTGTTCTAATTAAGATAAAATCATGATTTAAACGTCATTTTAAGCATAAGAGAACACAGAAATTTTTAATGCAATAAATTTTTTTTCGAAAATTTGAACAATTTTGTGTCCTGGACCCCCTTAATACTTCATTTTTGAATAAAGCTACACTTTTTATAATACCTATACTACATTTGTGTATTAATATATTGTATTTCGTATTAACATATTATATTTTGTATTACCATTTTGAGAGTTAGTTGAATTTGAATATTGAAGTATTATTATTACCACTTCAAAATATTGAATTAGTTGTATATCAGGTATTCTATTTTTGTATTCCAGTTCTTCATATTACTTTACATTTTGAAATATCTTAAGGTTTTCCATGTTCTTAAAGTTTGAAGCGTCATGTGTAATATATTCCAAGGCCTTTTAAGAGAAATATTGATATGTTGTGCATTTTTTTTGTTAAATTTTGTGTATTGATTAACAGTATTAGTAGCTATGTTCTCAAATTTATATAATGTGTTTTTCAAGTAATGTTGTTTATTGTATATGTAAAGTAAGGCTCCATGGACAGTATGCGGTCAGCGAGGTCAAGATTTAGATAAACTCATCCCTTTAACTTGTAACCTTCTTTTCTAAATTTAGTAAAATGTTCTCACCTGAAGGGAAGCCTTGCTCGAGGAGCTAAGGCCAGGCCCCTCTCGCAAGCCTTTTTCCGGAAGGGGGGGGATATTGTGATAATAACGGCCCACCATTATATATCTAAAGCGTATTTAAAATTATCCTGTTAATAAAGCACGACCCCTGTTTCCAGAATTGCAACCTAAAAGTAAAATAAGATAATTTATCGTAGCCCTGCTGATCATGATACAGGCATGTGAAGTAGCTGAACTCAATAACATCCCCAGATATGAGGGTAGGAAGTTTATGAGATTTCGAATATCAGTGTAATGCCAAAATTCTTGAAGAGCCCTCGAACCACTCTGAATTTATGCCTTCTATAGTGTCAAAACCGCACTTTATAAGAACTTTATGGCTACTTATCCTGCACCCAGGTCAATAGTTCACGGTTCTAACAAGTGCGGGATCTAGCAGTACAGTCCCCGATAAACTTAAGTGGACACGTGAACTCCTCGAATCTAAAGTCGTCCAATTAAAATATTAAGTAGTTTAGGCCCTCTGGCGTCAATATTGCAAAACACCCATTTAATATTGCGTGAACAGAAGATTTCTGTCTCTTGGTGACTAACTCTCGTTGTTGTCCGACCTGCTGTCCTATATGATGTAAAATCGGTGTTCTGAATGCGCCCCGGCGGGGATCGATGGCGTTTCTATGGTGTGTGTTCAGTTGTCAAGATACCTGTGTTTTGCTGAATAATGTTTGTCTACATTAGAATCCGGAATAAAGTAATATGCGTCGCATCTCTGTTCTGTGTGTCCCTTCAATGCCTCGCATATATGTGGGTTTCTTCCCCATGTGTCAACAGCTCTCGTGAAATGGTCTTCATCTCCTGACACTCCGGCTACGTCTACATGTTTGTGTTTCTTCTCCTCTACATAGTTTAAGTTAAAGTTTATCGTGCGGGTATGCTTCTCCTCCACGGTGTGAGGTACGGGGCATCATATATATATATATATATATATATATATATATATATATATATATATATATATATATATATATATATATATATATACAGAAAAAGGAGAATTTAAAGTTAAACTTTCAAAATGATATTACTATGATTTGATGATATGCACGTTATTAGCAGGGGGTGATTCAATTGCATATGTATATAAAATATTTATCCTATTGAAAGGATGCCATTTTTGTTTCTCAGCGCTGACTCCCAATACAGCGTCGCGGTTGTCAATACGAATGTTATTGTGCAAGCAAGCGGAGATGTTTTGTGGCCTTCTGCCGGGATCTTCAAGAGTGTGTGTGGAATGGATGTAGAATATTTTCCTTTTGATGTTCAAACGTGCAACTTAAAATTTGCGTCTTGGGCTTATGATGGATCTCAGGTAAGCATATCACAAATATCTGCATTTTCATAGCCTATTTAATCGCATAATATAACTTCAAAAGAATCACTACAAGCTAGTATTGGAAGCCCTTTGTCATACAATTATTGATCAGCATTACGTCTTCAGAAAATTCAAAATAACGCTTTCTATTAATACCATACCATAACTACTTCTCATACACGTTTTCTTACAGTATTTTTTCATTAGGGAAAAATCTTATTTTCTCTAAAATTATTTTTGTGTCGAAACATTGAAAATTAGCTTTCATAAGCCATTATAATACTTATGAAAGCCATTATAATGCTTTTTTTATTCTATTCTCTTCTTTATTATGTTTATCGCAATTAACGGAAAAATTTTACCTTTCCATATTCGGCTATTATTTTAGCAGATGGGATTAGTCATCTAGGAATATATGAGTTAACAGATGATCCGTGTCATTCCCAAACTTTTCTAAATAATTATTTAGTCCTTTTTCACGGGACAACATTAGTGTTCTTATGAATCTTCTTTCATTTTGAACTGTATTAGGTTGTCCGCAGCGTTTAATCAATTCAGGACTACTTTAGTGCCTTAAATGAACAAACATTTTTTAATTTTGTAGATGACTACTAATTTTTAATGCAAATTATGTACAAAACTACCAGTTTCTGACTTCGTTTCCTTTCATGAATTGACGTTGACATCAACATATTTAATTTACAAAAGTTCTAAGAAACCTTTATTAAATAAAATAATTTTAGAAGACGATTTTGGAAATTTCACCAGTTGTTTTTGATCCAGAATAAAATCATAAAACATTTATTTTTTATTTTATTGTTGACGAATCTATTTGCAGTGTTAATAGTGCTCGAGGGCTTCTATGGGGTTACTTTTAATTTTTAATCAGAAACTAGTTGGTATCCGTCAAAACATGACAGTTGGATAGTATATAAATATACTAATACACAAATTATACTTAACATATCATTGCCAAATGTTGAAAATCATATAGTTAAGAATAAACAAATACATTTCAAAAAATTGCTATTGAACCCAATAAAAAGAAATATAGTTACTCAACAGCGTGAAATAAACAATTTCCGTCAAATTTAATTCTATATCTAACAAACATAATTAAAAATAAAAATGGCAGAGAGAGAGAGCTATAGAGATTCCAAATTAACGTGTTAAATGCGTGCAATGACGTGTAAACAAATTAACGTGTTTATGCTGCCTCGTGCTTACTAAGTATCGAAAGCCAAATTTAAACATGTCACTGAGCATGGGAAGAAAGCGATTTTTAATTGTAAATTATCTCTAAATAATAGAAATTGTGGTTACAAAATTAAAATTTGACACATCTACAGATTAAAATCTTTCGTTTAAGACCAAAATGAAATACACTGCTGGCCACTGTAAATGCAACACCCTGAAGGAAACATGCAAATACCATGAAATTTACAACATGCATTAGCGGAGGTGAGATATGCAAATGATTAGAATTTCAGCGCAGACGCACATCACGCGCGCCTGTGGCGCCACTTCAAAGCGCTATTTAAGGCTTGGAGATTTCGACGATTTCAAGTTCGGCAATTGTGTTTTTCTTGTGGTTTTTTCAAAAAAACGATCAATTATGCCTCGTCGAAAACAGCGATCATCTTTTGATCAAGTATCCGAGTTCGACAGAGGAAGGATAGTGGCCTACCGAGATTGTGGATTTTCTTTCAGGGAAATCGGTAATCGTGTTGGACGAAACCAAACAACTGTAATGCGGATATGTGATCGTTGGATGCAGGAGGGTACGACGGACCGGCGTGTTCGATCGCATCCACCTCAGCGCACCACTTCACGTGATGACAGGCAAATTGTGCTCATGGCAGTGACGTATCGCTGAATCACATCATGAACCATAGCACAGCCCATGCAGTCTGTAACGCATCATCCAGTGTCTGCGCGTACCATTCGACGCCGTTTATAACAGAGTGGTCTGCCGCAAGACGTCCATTGCTTTGTCTACCCTTGACGCAGAACCACACACGTCTCCGCCGCCAATGGTGCGATGACAGAAGGATGTGGACGGCAAAATGGAATGAAATTGTCTTTACTGACGAGTCACGCTTCTGTCTGCAACACCACGATGGTCGCATTCGAGTCTGGAGACACCGTGAAGAGAGGATGCTGAACAGCTGCGTTATGCACCGCCACACTGGTCCTGCACCGGGTATTATGTTATGGGGCGGTATTGGACATCACTCTGGCACACCTCTAGTACGCATTGCCGGTACTTTAAACAGCCAGCGCTACATCTCCGAGGTGTTGGAGCCAGTTGTCCTTCCTTACCTTCAGGGCTTGCCCACAGCCATATTTCAACAGGATAATGCACGACCACACGTGGCACGCATTGTCCAACGGTTCTTCGTCAATCGCCAGATTGAATTGCTTCCCTGGCCGCCTCGCTCTCCGGATCTTTCGCCGATAGAAAACATGTGGTCCATGGTTGCTCTACGATTGACCCAGATTCCATCCGCAGCTGCCACAGCAGATCAACTTTGGCAACGTGTGGAAGCTGCTTGGTCTGCCGTACCCCAAGAACTTATCCAAAGTCTCTTTGAATCAATGCCGAGGCGTGTGGCAGCGGTTATCTCCAACAATGGCGGCTACTCTGGCTACTGATTTTGTCAGGAACCACACTTCACAGAAGTCTATAAATTTAATCATTTGATACTTGGTCAACATGTTATCTACAAAATAAATTTTGTTGTGATATCTCTTGTCTTTCTTGGTGTTGCAATTTGGGTGGCCAGCAGTGTAAATTGATGTAGTAGTTTTCTCTCATGGACTGCCCAAAGAATCGGCTTATCAACTTAAATATATAGATATTTATTTTAAATTTTCTTCAAAATTTCATAAATATGTATGTATGAGAGGGTAAATTGTTACTGAGGTTGGCAGACTTTCCTGTTACGTTTCGTTCTCTATTTTATTCCCCTTTAGTTCCCCAATGGCGTAGCCATACTTCAGTTTGAGAATCGCGAGCTAGGTGTGGTCTGTCTCATTGGCAATGAATTGCAGTCTTTGCTTCTATCTGTCTGTGGAAAGATTTTCTTCGAGATTAATACACTGAAGAGTAATAGTCAAGTCTGACGCAGCATCAAATATTAGAATAGTTCTCGTTGTGTGTAATCATTTTTTGGTGTAACTTTTAATCAGCTCAATGATTCTGTATTGTAATCATGTGTAAGTGTTAAACAACATCCCCAATTCTTTTATTTGCAGCTATATATTAAATATATTTGAAGCGCTGTTTTCTTTTCTCCCAACAGTTAGATTTAATACGTGTTAAGGAGTATGGAGATTTCACGCATTATCAGCCAAATGGTGAATTCGATCTGGATGAATTCACATCTTTTTCGAACACTGAGAGATATTCCTGCTGCGAAGAACCCTACCCAGATGTCACCTATGTTATCAAAATTCGCCGCAGACCAATGTTTTATGTCTTCAATCTCATTTTACCTTGCCTTCTCATCAATAGTATATCGTTATTGGCATTCTACGTTCCATCTGAATCTGGAGAGAAGGTTACCCTCAGCATCAACACATTATTATCCCTAACGGTATTTCTTATGCTTGTAAAAGACAGTTTGCCTCATACACAACAAACACCTCTTATAAGTAAGTAATCAGCCTTTTTGAAAAAAAAATATTTATTTATTTTATTCTTTTTTTATACAATACTTATATACAATACATGCAAATATCTGAACATAATAATTCAAAAACAACAGTGAAAAAAAATATTGTAATTTTTACTCTAATTTCTTGCATGTTCTCCCTAGATGCTTAATTGCACTTTTTTTCTGAAAGAACACTATAATAGTTAATTATGGTTAACATGATGCACTTCACTTGTTAATATGACCGCAATTTTGGAAGCACATTCTAACTTATACACGTCCTTTATTAAAAGGCGACAATGGACCTTCAGATTGACAAAAATATATCCCAAAACGATTTTTTTTTCTTTCAGAAAATGATTCTGCAACTCACCAGCTTTCAATTTAAAAAAAAGTATGTTCATCCGATCATTATTAACCGAGTTATAAGTATTTTTTTCAAACGTAAACAATGGAAATGTTAGTCAAATTAAAACTTTAAATGCCATTTTCTCAAAACAAGTTTTCATGTCATTCCGGTAAGTTCAAAATGTTCCATGCGTCATAATTTTTCTTGAATTTTCATAAAATTTCATAAAATGATTATTTATATATGTTAGAATAAAACTTAGTAATCAATTCATTATACTATTTTAAAATAACTTAATTTTTACAATAAAAATTTTTTTATGATATAGTTTTGCATAAAATGACCTATTTTTATCGATTTCTTTTCTAGTTTTTATAAACATGACTGTAAATCAAATATTGCGACTAACTTTTATTATAACTATATAAAGCTAGCTTAAGAGAGAAAATTAGATATCTGAGACAAAAATTAATGCGCATGGAGCATTTTTAAATAGAGTAATTAACAAAATTATTTTAATTAGTATCTTAATTAATAACATTCTGATTTTTTTTTAAATTTAGAATTTCCATCTCTAAACAACACTGCATAAGTATACAAAATTTCATAGCAATTGGTTAATAAATTAAAAAAAAGTTTTTCATGGTCCATTGTCGCCTTAATTGTTCTATTACTAGGTAAATTTGTTTTTTTTCTTTTCTCTAAATTTCATGAAAAAACGATATTTTTGCAATGACTATAGTGGTTTTTTCTTTTGTTTTTCGATTTGGACGTTTTATAAAAGGCTCGGACTAGTGGGATTGAGCCGTTCAAGAAATAAGATATACATGCTCAGAGTAGAAACTGTCTGAAATAGTTCACGGCTCAGATCCAATTGCAAAAATGATGAAAAACTGTGTAAAATGCTCTGATACGCGAGATATTTAAAAATACTATAAACGTTAATTAATCACTTATAACTTGAGTATTATTTATATTTTGCAACAAACATGCGTCTCTTTCATAGCTTTACTATATCAAAAGGCGTTCCTGTTAACGAACCCTTGTAGTAACAGATGAATATACTAATGAAGCACACATTTCACGGCTTATAATAAATTTCTTATTGTTGATGGGTATATTCTGTATATCATAACATTTATATGTTGTAAATCAAAAAAGAGACATTTTAAACTATGATTTATTGCGCTTCATGTACTAGAATAACAACACTTTTGGCTTGTCAGTAACAAAGCAATTGATTTTTACAACCTCTCGATCCTTTCTCTCAGTTTACTTTGGAAAAGGAACGAAACTCGCTTCCAAGAACAATATCGATTTTGCAATGTTTTGCTATCAAACAGAAAAGATTCGCCCATTTTTGCCTCCCATGTTCATTCAAACAATTTTTTTCGAATAAACAGTGTCTCATTTTTAAACATACGTTTAAAGTAACTGTCTTTAATTATCTTTTATGATTTCTGATATTAATTATCTAAAATTTTCGTGCTGCTTGGTTGCTATCAGGCTTGAGATAAATTAAGGAGTCCACTGCACTTTTTTTCTCTGTAAAACTGTTCTCTTCCATTATAGGGTTGCATTACGCTTTAGTGTATCAATTGAAATTTCGTCCGATTCTTCTTCAACTGACAATCGTTTATATTTTAACACCGCATTTACACAGTCGCGATAGCGGAGAGTCGAATCGCGGGGGGCGAATGTGTAAACGGTGGTCTCGCTGTTTCTCCTCGCCAATCATGGCGCACGCTTCGTGAGCGGTTTTCTGACACGAGTCAAAGGGGCGAATGGCGCAGTTGCGACGGGAAGTCTTGTTCACAGCAAGAGGCGGGAATGTGAGAACGGTCACTCGCGTCGATGCAGGAACGTGACTAATGTCTCGCGAATGTGTAAATGCGGCATAATTGTTGTTTTCCTTTCTTTGTTCGTAACCTTGATTATATTATCCGAACGTGAAAAGACGGTTCACATACCGTAAGAGATATTTATTGAATTTAGTAATTTTGAAGTTTTTCATCGTGAATCTTGTAATTTCAGTTATAGAATTGATTTTTCTAAAACTCCAAGTCTATAAAATACCAATTCTCTCACTGAAATTGAACTTTTAGAAAGTCTCAGTTTCAAAAAGTGCCTTTTTTATCATTGACGTCAGTTTATTCCCTTTAATTTCATCTACTTTAAAACATTTTCTGTTATACCGTCCTGTCTTTCCGTAGCCACAATTAGTTCATGACATTTTACTTTAACTTTAAACAAAACAAAACAAAAATGATGATAAAAACAAATGCAACAAAAATGTTATTTTTTATCTTCTTACTTATGTTTTATTTGATTCATTATCGTCTTATATGAAACAGTTTAATATTCCCGTTAACATAGTTTAACTGTTTGTTTACCTTGACATTATTCCAGTTCAACGTGCCATTTGTCAAAGCTTTATGTTTCAGCTTGGTGATAATGCAGACATTTTTTTTTTTTTTTTGCTGTTTACGAGAAGTTATACACTCCTGAACCTGAATGGGCGCAATCTGTCTCATATATGGGAGCTTTAACACTAGAAAGACGGGAATTTTTTTCTTACTAAAGAGACTGAACGCCATCATTTTGAAGGTTAAAAATAAAATTCAGAATTTAAAATATTTAATGGTTTTTTAAATGGTTAAATACTTTAAATTTTGAACTATTTCAAACCAATAGCTAATAAATTAGTATATATATTTAGATATATTTTTATGTAGGTATGAAGAGCTGACAACCTGGTATGGTTTATCCGTAAAAATATATGCATGGTTTGCGCAGTCTTTATTTTTCAGCACCAATATTTCCGAACAGCCAATATTTCTGTTATTTGCAAAAGGGGGAAGAGACGAAAAGTAACTAACATTTTTTCGGTATTATTTTAAAGATTACTGCTGTTTTCTATACTGCCGTCAAATTGACGGCTAGATGATAGGCGTCGTAGTAGATGTACAACACATTTTCTCCCCCTCTTTACTATCGAGTATAATTATGTAAGTGTGTGTGCATATTTCGCGTAAAATTAGAGAAAGTCATAAAACTTGAGAAGCTTGAGGATATAAATATAGACATAGTGATCAATAGTATATCCGAAAACCGTCAAAATGACGGCAGCCGTCTCTTTAGTGTTAATGCATATATTACTTAACAGAGCGGTCTCAGTTATACAGGTACATACTATTACAGCATGACTCAATCCATAACAATAAATATCCTTAGGGATATTTATTGTGGGACCATGTTAGCCCGGTCATTGTTGTTGTACTCCAGTAATTTTGAAGAAAATGTTATTATATGCCATAAAATAAAACAAGTCACTTATTATGGAAAGAAGAATGTACATGAAAGGTCGGCATAGTTAAGGATCGCGCACTTTTTCAAACTGAACGTTAAAAAATTATTTTCAAATATTCCTTTTTCAGGTTTGTATTATGTTTTAACAATCTGTTTGGTGGCGTTTGCGACTGCCTTTTCTGTTCTCACGTTGAACGTCCACTATAAAGGAAATAGAGGATCAGAGGTGCCTCCATCTATGCGACGCTTTATTCTTGGATTTTTAGCGAAGATAGTCTTCGTCAGCTGTAGATGGAAGACATCGAAAAAGAAAGATGATGTAAGAGAATTAGTCTTTCTCAATCCCTTGAATAAAGAATCATGCTGAAATACACTATACTGCCAAAAGTAATCGGACACATGATAGCTCAAAAGAATATTTATTTCAAATATTAAATCATAATTGGTCCACCGTTAGCTGTCATGACTGTTTCGACTCTTCTGAACGTGCTTTCGACCAATTTCTGATACGTGTTTCCATTCCTCGATTAAAGTCATCACCTAGTGGAGGGCATTCTAGCTCATCCCAAACATATTGACTCCTCCAAAATTTTATGTGTTTTGCTTTTCAATCCAAGCCTCGCAGTATGACCGGTAATTCTGAAAGACAAAACAGTCTGTTCCAAGGAACTGCAACATTGTAGAAAATGTTTAGGCACTTCTCTGAACTGATAGCTGAAGGCAGGGACTCCGAG
Organism: Dolomedes plantarius; assembly: GCA_907164885.2. Taxonomy (NCBI): domain Eukaryota; kingdom Metazoa; phylum Arthropoda; class Arachnida; order Araneae; family Dolomedidae; genus Dolomedes; species Dolomedes plantarius. The sequence continues at coordinate 42,091,185 of OU015494.1, read as the reverse complement.
CAGAAACAGGTCCAGACCACTTTCCGTCTTGAACAGTTGGGAGAATAAAGTAGGAAAGGAAATACTCCCCAGCAAAGGCACGTACATCCGTTTGAAGGTTGATTCATCACTCGCCATAACTCATCTTTTGACCATGAACAACGAACTGGCATTAGGCTGAGTAATGTGTTCTGCGATCTGACATAGTATGCAGAGGCTCATGCAGTTCCTGTGGTCTGGGGCACCTGAAATCAACGTCAGAGCGATTCCTCTTCCGAATCATCTCTTGCCTCGTGCGTTCAATTTGTGGGGGGTTCTCAACCTCGAATTTCGGGAAGATCAGCAATTGCACGCAAATGCTGTCTGCTTAATTTGCACTTAAATGCTATCCTACATCCCGACCTCTTTGGGTGTCATATGAGTTCGTCTGCATTTGCATATTCAGAGGTGTCCGATTACTCTCAGCAATATAGTGTATGTGAAATACATTTTAAAGATCTGTTTTGAATTTAGTTTATTTCTAATGCACGTGTATATACATTATAGTAGAAAAAGGAAAAAAACTTTAATATTTCTTTTTCAAAGAAATATATTTCTTTTTCAAAGAAATATATTCCAATTCTTTATTAAACCTATGATTTGAGTCCAAGAACTTGGTAAACATGCTTACATATGAATATATTACTAATGAGTTAACTGCATTTGTATATCATAAAAATATATCAATCAGAAATCCCCGATTGAAGAGGCCTGTTTTAATTTTTACAAAAATCATGCGGGAATATGCCAAACTGTTGCACTTTTCGTCCAGCTTTTAGAAAGGATTATTAATTCATAGCCCACATCACTTTCCGTTGATCTCATAAATATTTAGAGGGAAGGATGTCACTTCTGTGATGTATTATAGTAGATTCCTTAAATTGTTAGCAACAGATAGTTTATTGGTCTACAACTCGTCTCACAAGACTAAGGGGAAATCAGAATTATTAGATTACGTTCGGAGAAAAATGTTAAATATGACAGCAATACTAGATAAAAAGTTTGGAAGCATTTATGTCAACATTTTAAATTTATTTCTTCTTTAACCCCTTTGGAATGAAATGATGCTCGTATATACAATACGATACCAACTTCGCTTATTTATATGAATTTACTGCCAAAGTATATTGATTGTATGTGTCTTGAGGGAATTCATCTCTTATACAGGGTCGGGTACAGGGTCTCTTATACAGGGTCGGGAGGGATACAGGATCGGACCAGAAAGTAATGAGACTGATTCCATAAAATTCGTTTATTTGAAGATAATTTTACAGACACTTAATAGTCTTCAAAATAGACTCCTCCTGTATTAATGTACCATTGCCAACGACTCTGCCACCAATTGATGCCCCCTGGAAGTCTTCAACTGGAATGCTGTTCAGAATGCGCGTTACGTTTTTTTGTTTTTTTTGTAAGTTCTCCAGGTTGTCAAAACGATGACCTTTGTGTTGAGCCGCGATACGACATAAATTTTTGGGTAAAACTAAACAAATAAGCTACTGAGACGCTTACCATGTTATAAGAAGCCTATGGGAAGGATCTTTGTCCAAGGCTCAAGTGTTTAGTTGGCACAAAGCCTTCAAAGACGTAAGAGAGGACGTCGATGATGAATAACGCGCTGGGCTTCCATCAAGTTCTCTATCTTCAGACAATGTGGCTAAAATTAAAACGTTTTTGGACTCTGATCATCGGATGAGTGTCCAAAGGATGTCCTCCGGACAGACAGTTAATGCAGATTTTTACATGGAAGTGATTCAAAGGTTGAGGAATCGAATTGCGTGCGTCCGCCCTGAGCTGACAATTGGATTCTGTACCCCGATAATGCGCCGGTCCACCGTACAGCCCGATCTGTCACCGCCGGATTTTTTTCAATTCTCTCGGTTAAAATCCAGCTTAAAAGATCATCGTTTTGACAATCTGGAGAACATGCAGAAAAACGTAACGCGCGTTTTAAATAGCATTACAGTTGAAGACTTCCTGGCGGGCATCAATGGGTGGCAGAGTCGTTGGCAACAGTGTATTAATGAAGAAGGAAGCTATTTTGAAGACTATTAAGTGTCTGTAAAATTATCTTCAAATAATCGAATTTTATGGAATCAGTCTCATTACTTTCTGGACAGACTCTGTATGGCTATATCTGAAACAAATCAGAGACTTAGATAAAATTAATTTCGGATGGGTTTATCAAATTTCAGTTTTCAAAGTTGAGACGTTATGATCTAGGATGCAATAAATTTTATATCTTGCACATCCGTATAAATAGCAATCCTATCAAGAGACAATAATTCCTCAAACCTCAGTTTCTTGTTTTGAGATACTGCCAAATTCCTTATCGATATAGCTACACTTCCCTAATGCCGAAAGATCCAATTTCGTTCTTATCACAGTAATTTTATTTTAGAACCCTTAAAGCGATAATCTCGATGGGTTTTTTTACCTCTAACAACTGAACGAACTCGTGTAGCAAACAAATGAGCGTAGAGCTCTCAACCAACCAACATTTATTTATCAATTCCATTTTAATATTCGGTTTTTTTACCGCTTTCTCCCTACCTTCTTGCTTTATTTGTAAACTCCATTAACGGTAGTGGTCATAAAATTTCTTGCAATGGATTTTCTGTTATCTCCCCTGTTTATATCAAAGAGTTTGATGATCCTCGCATTTGCAATTTGTTCATAGAAACAATCACACCTAATGCTTCCCGACCTAATGAAGAACTATTGTTCAAAGCTAGTTGCAACCTTTAATTTTTATTGTGGACATAAAGAAGCCGTGTGCTCTGTCAAGGATACAAAGACTGAGAAAAATCAACTTTTACAGCGAATCTACCGTCCTCGCAAGGAGACTAGGAATGCGGAAGGCTGTCGGTAGATGGAGGAAGGATTGTGGATAAAGATGGACTATCGAACAATCATGCGCCTATTGTTACAGAGGATCATAGGAAATATAATTTAGAGATGGGCTTGCGCTAAGACCTCTCTACTTCTGGTTTTATAACATAAATTGGTTGGCATCTCACAGCCCCCTTTAAGTCGGGCATGTTAATGAAAGAAAATCGTAATAACTTGATTCCCGACTTTGGTTCCCCCATCCAAAATTGGTATTCTGGTTATAGAGTTCATTTTTCAGTGATCTATCGGTGATATATTTATTACGTCACTGAGCGGAAGGTGGTTTTAGATCCAATGTGTCTACACCCTATTAAAAGATGCAGTCTAGTGTTTCCGTGTTTTTTTCTGAGAGTATCTTGGTACATGCAGGGATAACACAAACAACTTTCCAACATATGGTGCCTCTTTAGAAGACTATTACTGGTTTAGATTTGGTAACATGTTTGCCCTGTAAACGTAACTTCTCTTAGTACGGTACCAAGATAAATAATTGATATTACTCGTTTGCATGTTTATATGAAGTTATTTTCATTATTCCATAACAAACTACTGTTCTAGTTCATACGAATTTTGGACTTTGAATAATGTTACTTCAGCTGAACAAAATCAAGGTCGGGTTGGTTAACTTTTGCTACACAAGGGCTTATTATACCACGCTCAAGGTAGGAAGAGGATAAGATTGCATTGATATGGGATAAAACAGGTCTGCAGCAATATGGTTTTGAAAAACTTGCCTAGCTTTTCCAAGAGACTTCTGTAATTTTTGATGTGCTGAAATAGTCCAGTCAACGAATGATTCTAGGTGGAAAGTCATAGGGCAGAAGAACTGACTTCAGAACTTTGTTTGGACTAGTTAGGATGTAAACATACTAAAAGTCCCCGGTCCTAGTTGGGATGGGTCACTAAGAAGGTCCCGTTTCATGGTTTTTCGTTTATAACTTGAAAACGATTGATCCTACAAAAAAAATTTCTACAAAATCCTACAAAATAAATTTTACCCCCTTTTTCCGATAAACTTTGCCTCTGGAATTCTTTACCGTCGATCTTAGAGACAAACCTTGGGAATGAACTTGTACAGCATTAAATTTCCTTCAAAATGAATAGATTATTTAATGTTTTATTTTCATCTGTTGAAAAATTGGAGCAATTTTGTGATTTCTTACAAATTTCGAAAAATTCGCCTCAAATCTGGAGTTTGCACTTTTTGTCATTTAAAGGTTAAACCATTTGTTTAAACGCTGTGAAAAGTGCAATACCTTCGTAACACCTCGGGAAGAAAGTTGTAGTACAATAAAAGCAGGTACAAAATTACATTAAATGAATATAATGTAAAGGTAAGATAATTTTAAAAAATTTAGGTTACAGTACACAAAAATTTGTAATATAAATATGGGGAAACAACTTTAATCACAACAATTTTAAGAATGAAAATTATATTCAACATGTAATTAAATTACTTTGCGTCGCTTTGGACGAGAGGGTCCAGGAATTTCCTCAGGTGGTGGGTCGTCTTTTACTGCAAATGTCTTCTCCGCATCTTCCTCCATTTCTGTAGTGAAGGGAAGGGTTTCAGTTTCTTCCTCGCCCTCAACTTCGCAATCCAAAACGGGGATACCGTTAGTACAATGCCCATGACAGTTATGGCAAACAGTAGAGCAGTCCGTCCATGCTCTCCTGCACCCACATGTGTTTGCAAAGGGATGATTCCTAGTTCTCCACACTCACGTGATGTGGATAGCTTCTGCAATCTTGGGATTTCAGTTGCTCTTTCACAAGAACACGGGGTGATGCACATGATTCCTCCCATAGCAGGGAAAGTATTCGATTCATCAATCGTGCATACATTAAAGTCTGCATTATCAAATACATACTGGTTGAAAGTTCCAGGTTTAAAGGTTGGCTGAACATGGGCCATTGCTGACAACTCTAACGTTTGAACTTCATAATAAGATGATGAGAAGCCTAAACTAGCTAGAAGGTTCACCAATGTTTTTGAACCAAACCTTCTTTACACAAGAAGGGAAAGACTGTTCATTATGGAGGACAGAAATGTACGTGGTAGAACAATGGAAATGATGGAGTGGCGATGGCAATGCATTTTTTCTTTGTCTCTTCCACTTTCTTCGTTTTTTTTAATGTTACTTCCTCCAAGAATGTTTTCAGGATTTCGGGAACAGAACTTGCATCCTTAAGGAAATCATCACTGGGTGGATAGGTGTTGGGATCGTACTTAAAAGTCTGGATATCCTGCCTTATAATTTCTACTGCTTTTTTGCAATCCTCATTCGCTCATCACTTGAATTTTTCTCATGTTTCTCGTACCAAGAATCAGACAAAAGTTTAGCCCCAGTGTCCCTAAAACAAACTATTTTAACTCCGTATCGATTTATTGCTGCTGAGTATATGATAAGGTCTCCAAATTTATTCAACAGTCTTGCTGTGATAGTCTTATCATTTGGAGGTTTCTCTGTTACTGCATCTCGTAATTCTTCAAAAGAAAACTGGCAGTCACTATTATTTTCCATGCAAGCAAAAATTTCATTCATGGCTTTAGTAACATAGTCGTAAGTTTCTGATTTATCTTTTGGAGGAAAATACGACGGTCTAAAAAAATCTTTGCGACAACTTTCGTGGTATAATGCTTCCTCAGCAACTAAATCAATGATTGAGGAAAGGCGAGAAACTACATCTTTACCCCATTCATCATTTCTGTCTAAACCAACATCCATACACTTGATTTTGAAGGTATACAGTATATGTCTCGAACACTGTACACTACCTTCCGTTTCTTTGAGCCCTTTTTCCCTTCATTTTTTACAGATACCTTACAGAACAAGCATTAAGTCTTAAAGTCAAATGTAAGTTTTGTTGACCTCAAACTTACATTTTCTTGAGGTTCTGATGAAATTGATGAAGCTTTCTTCTTATTAGTCGTGATGGTGCTAGCTCTAGTGTACCTCTTCCTGCATGCGGTGTAAACTTTGAGGGAATTCACACCAAGTAGCTGAGAACTCTTACTATCATTTCTTTCTCTGCTGGCTTGTATCAGTGAAGATATACACTTTTCAGCCAATATGGACACATCACCATTCAATTCATCCATGTATCCATCACAAATCAAACACTTCTCAGTCATGGCGAATGTCGATGCACGACAACAAATAACATTTATATATTTTAAACAACTGACACGACACGACGTTGGAAACTGAATGAGGGTAGATTCCTGAACTGAATGAGATGAGATTCCTGATAACTGTCCTTCTGTATTATTCCTACCCACGAGTGAGATACTAAGAACCTCTCCCGATTTTCTTGGAAGTTATTGCTTTTAAAAGATGAGTCAGCAGGTATTTGCACCTGGCGGCATACCCTGCGCTTGTGAATCCCCCAAAATAGCTTTATTATTCCCCAAAAAAGAACGATGTATCTATTGCACAACAAAACAAAATAGGAAAACGAAGCAAAAATGTCGAAAATGTTGCTGATATATATGCAAAGAGCATAATTCCGTAAGTATGTTTTAATAAAAGAACATTAATCTGTGTGTATTATAATGTTCATGTTGGGTACTATTTGCATTAACCCCCCCTCCCCCTCCTTCCAATCACCTTAAGAATAGAAGTACAAAAAATAATTACGAGAGGTATTATGTCCACATACAAAGAATTTTTGTGAATGGCATAACCATTTAAATGGCAAAAAAATGCAAACTACAGCTTTCAGGCTTATTTTTCGAAATTCGTAGGAAATCACAAATGCTCACACATTTGCTCCAATTTTTGAACAGATGTAGGTAAAACATTAAATAATATATTAGTTTTGAAGAAAATTAAATCCTGTACAAGTGCATTCCCAAGATTTGTCTCTCAAATCGACGGTAAAGAATTCCAGAGGCGAAGTTTATCGAAAATAGGGGGCAAAATTCTTTTTTCATAAATTAGTGATTTTCTCCGGCTCATTTCTCAAAAACTATTGAAGATACGAATAAACTTTAAGCATGTTTTTTGTAGGAAATTTTGTCAGCTGTATTTTTTGCATAGGAATTTATTTTGTAGGATCAATCGTTTTCAAGTTATAAACAAAAAACGGGACCTTCTTAGCCCCCCCTCCCCCTTGGACTGGGACTTTTAGTATGTATACCTCCTAACTAGTCCAAACAAAGTTCTGAAGTCAGTTCTTCCGCCCTATGACTTTCCACCTAGACCCCTCTTTTGAGCATTCGATGACTGGACTAAAACCTATTTTTCTCAATCACGCACAAATTTTGAGCTAACGAGGACTGAATAGCATAGTGATTAAGGTTACGGTTAACAAAAAAATAAAACATTTAATGTAAATTTCATGAAACTGGTATTGAAAAGTATGCGAAGCAGTTCAATAAAAATAAATGTATAGGAGTTATTCTAGATTAACCATACGAGATTGACTTTTATTATCTTGATAACTTCTTCGAGTGCGTTTGTGTCCTTCAAGAGCATCCTGCTGCAGTCTCGTATCCTATTTGTATTCCAATGTTCTTGATATCTCCGTTCTATATCTCTAATATCCTGATGGAATCTTCTGACTGAAGTTTTCAGTATAGTGTTCCACTTTGGAAAGCAAGGAATGCTCATTTTGCAACTTTAAACTTTCACATTGTGTCCCCAGAATGTTCTTGTAGTTTGAATCCTTGCTGTTGTCCAAAAAGTTTTGGTCTGGATAGCAAAGATTCCTTTTTGATCTTGATCATGGCCTGAGTAAAGGATGTACTATCGTACAAAAGTTTACGGATGTCAGGATCAACGAAGATTCCTTCATTCAGTTTGGCTTTGGGTAAAATCTGAGAACATTTATTTGTAGCATTCGCCATATTCAGTGATAGATTTTATGATCCCTCATTTCATATGAAGGGGTGGTAAAAAATCATACTAGGAGGAGCCAAACTTGCCTGGGTTTTTTTCAGGCTTGAGAGTGTCATTAAATTTCCAGTCAGTTTTATTTCAGAGAGACTTTACCATAAGTAAACGAGACAGGGGTATTTTGTGTAACCTGATTGATCGCTGAAATGTACCGGATTTTCTCAAGGACTAAAGCAAAATTTTCATACATTTCCTTCAGGTAAACAGAGAGTCCGACTGGAACTGAGTCTTATTCATTTTCATTGTGTATCTTTTAAGGTCATTTTAGAAGAATCGATGAACATTCGCCAATTGGATGAATTATATTGTACGTAAAATTGTTTCATGAACCCACAAACATCATTGCAGAAGACTAGATATTTCTTTGACGAAAATGAACAAATTGTTTTTCACAGTGCCTGTACTGTGACTGTACTAGGAAAAATTTGTACCATTTAATAACAAAATAAGAAAAACGCTCAGATAAATCTGTACGTCAGCGGTAAACTATCATACGGGTAAAATTCCAATTTTTCAGGAGAGCTTTTCAGGACAGCTTTGCGATGGTTTCCCTATCATTAGGATTTGCATATGAAATAGTTTAATATCCATATTTAAGTCCATATTTAACCCACCATCTTATTTTGCATATATGACAGTTTTCCTCAAAGAAGCTCCATCCAAAAGGAGTCACTTAAATAAAAAGATCGAAAATGAAGAAAATGTACTTATGATAGTTTACCTGTGACGTACAGAAATATAATTTGAATCGGGAATGATCCAGTATAAACAGGTTTTCGACAGTACCCTTTTATTGCATTTCTAAAAAGGCGGGTATGGGAAGCAAAGTTATTTCCAAAGAAGACACCGAAAATTTACAATAAGCACAGTACTTTAAATTTATTTATTTATTTGTCCAATACATTTAATGAAAACTCAATTTTTGAATTTTGAAAAAAAAAATTATTCAAATTATATCGGGGAAAAACTTGATAAAACTCTCTCATAATGATTAACGTAAATAAATTTTTTTAAGAAAACTTATGTGATTTTTCTAATATTTTTACCGAATTCAGCGTTCAAAATTTTATACAAATCAATATAAAACATACGGTCAGTTTTCAGGTTGCAGACCTGTGAAAATCGTGATGAAAACTGTTTCTCTTTTGAATGTATTAACAAAATCAATTAATATCGTATTGAATTTCAAAATAACTACAAATGTGTAGCTTCAAGTTCAGTGTCAAATGTTAAGCAAGCATCACAGCTATTTAGCAGTCATAGAATCATAGCAGTCGGAAATCTATAATTTAGGGACCTTACTTTTTTGTATTTGAATAGCAGTGTGAATTAATTTGAACGTAAAAGCTTGTGAAGCAGTTTAAATACATATTATAAACGAAAAGCATATTATATTTAATAAAGTACACAGATAGTTGATCTTAAAGAAATCTTTTTGGATCCTGTCACCAATTGACGTTACTGACCACACGCCTTTTAGATTTCGAAAACTATATATCAATTCTTTACTCTTTAATTCCCTACTTAATGGTGAAATAAGTGATTCCATACATACATCAACTACGTGAAGTTGAAGAACTTCAACTAATGGTTTGTATTAAATAGTGTAAATATGTATATTAGTGTGATGTTCAATGAACAGGGATTGCAGAACCGGACTAAAAATTCAGAACCGAGTCTCTGTTCTCAAGTTTATTTTCTCCAGAACCGGGTACCTAGGTATTACCCAGGTTTGAATAATACAATAGCCGCGAAACATTTGCTCTAAATATTAATGAAAAACGATTTACAATGTATTTGTTTATAATGTAAAGAGTTTTAGTTTTTACGATAGTAAAAAAATACATTTCTTTTTAATTTATTAAAATTAAAGTTAATTTAAGGATATGGATTCTAAATCCCGAAGCTACCGAATTGTTTCACTTTTTTTTTCTCCTTGAAGAGATAGTTTATATTTCCAATTTGCCCCTAGATTAGAAATTCGTTGAGACCAGATTACATTATTTAAAATAATATATAATACAATATATTTTTGTTTGCAATAAGTAAACTTCTTGAAAGAAATTTTATATGAAACCAATCAATAATAGCAAATGAGACTCGAGGGCATAACCTTTGACAGCAGGAGGAGATGGTTGAGGAGCAACTTGTAGTTAATACTGTGGATGCGCTTAAGAAAAAAAGATTTCATATAGTGAACATGGTAAAACTGTTCATCCCATTGGAATGGTGTTTTGGAAAGCTAAGATTTACTCATCAATAATAGCATTGGATGAGGTTATCCAGTTCTGCAATCCCTAGTAATAAACAAGGAGAAAAGATGCTGATCTTGTGAGTCTTCCCTAGGCCTCCCATGTAGTTGATCCCTTTTCTGACGACTCTTCCTCCAAGGATGAAAAAATTCCGATGGACCATATTGAAAAGTATTCTTTCTCCCCGAGACTTCGGCACCGAAAAGAAACAGACAGTGGTGGAAGTGAGGTGACCAGCGAGGAATTCGAGCGGCACTTCCTGCGTGTTTTAAACAAAGTATATGAAACAATCGAACGCCATGAAGCTCGACTTGCTGACCAGGAAAGACAAGAGAATATCCGTTCCGAGTGGCAGCAAGTGTCCGTAGTATGTGATCGATTTCTTTTGGGAATCTTTCTGCTTGCCACAACCTTCGTCACTTTCTTCATACTGTTTTCTTCTCCTCATGGTCCTTGAGCTTTGTAAACATTTCAAAACGTACAAAAATAGCTGGTCTGGCTCAATCATTGATTGGGGAACACTTGGAAAGGACTTGGAGACCTTGCGTAAACGGAAGCTTATTTAAACATATATATATGCACATGTGTATGTGTGTGTATATATATATGCATATATATATATACACTTACAGATCGATATATCCGATACATATATAGAAACATATATTTATGCATATATACAAGTGATTAACTTGATTTGATTTTGTAGACACAGAGGATTTCTTTATCCAAAACTTGGTGGTGCATTGTTTATCGATGTTCAGTGATAAGTATAGAATCAGGTCTATTCTTGTTCTTTCGTGACTTTAGACATAAATTGTTTTGTATTTGTGGTGCAGTACTCTGTTAGATGATTTATACCTGAAAGTAATATAACTATATCAAACTTCTTTTTACCCACAGAATTTTAACATCCGTGGGTAATTTAATATTTTTATAAAGATTGTATGCCATAGGTGATTTGAAATTGCTCAATTCTTTAGTATTTTCTTTCAAATATTTGTCACATTTTAAAAGAATCTTTTTATACTACTAAATAGATTTCTGTACAACAATTTTACATTCAATGTAATATAAACTGAAGATTTCAAAAGAGATGTAATTAGAAAATTATTGAGTAAAACTTAAAAAAATTTCAGATATTTATAACAAAGTATGTATCCTACTCCTAGATTAAAATCTTGACAAATGAAATTAAACATTCTTTTTAGAAATAAAAAAATAGAGTAATCACAATCACTTGAGAAAAATCTTTTAAAATTTTGAAACATTCAGATAGGTAATTACATGTATACATGTAGATGTTTTTGATCAAACTCAATTTTTTAGAGCAGCAAATGCCATATTATGGTTTTCCAAGCTGTGTTTTCTTCTATATTTATATAACTTCCTAATGGATAGTTTTTAAAATTTTAATAAAAAGTGTATTTTACGTTGATTCATTAAAATGTCTGAAAAAAGACTAAGAGTTCCAAATTGATTCCATCTGTTAAAAAATACGTCATTTCCTGGTGTCTGTAGGGAAAACTGTCCTCACTCTTGCACTTTTGTTATTTGTCACGTGCTCAATGTCAAACGCACTTATGCACTGTAACATCAGATTTTTTTTGACATATTTTAACAGAAGATCGTTGTAGGATTATTTACATTTCACTCTGTTACTGCAAATCCAAAATCCTATACATCTATAAATATACATTTATATTATAATAATAGAAGACCTCTGCATGTGTGTTTTATTAAATACATTTGCATTTTGTATATTTGATTGAAAACTTAAGAATATGAAAATATAGAGCTTTTACTGTTATAAATTTTGTAAGAAGTGCATGAAGTCTTGTATTCAAATACGTACATAAACAGTTAGTTACAATAGGTACTCATTTTTTCCATAAAATGTTCTTGTTATTTGTAAGAAAATCATCTCGGTGTTTACGAAGAGAAATAGAAAGAAATTTTCAATGAAAAAATATTCAAAGAAATTCTATGTACGACGTAAAACGATTTTCAAACTATACATTTTGACAATCAATACGACACATAAATCAAACATTACCATACATTAAATATTATTAAAATTATCTGGACACTATATGGATACTGCCTAAGTCTTTTACACATTTACCATAAAACTGCTATGTGTGTGTGTGTGAGTGTGACCCAACTGTGTTAAGGATAAATAACATTTAAAGTCATATAAAGTTGGTACATCATACACGAAACTGTAAACATGCGTTTGCAGGTATTGATATAAATAAATGTATTTTACAACTGTTACATAGAAAATTTTCCTTTTTACATAAGAAGAAGAATTTATCATGTTCCAAAAGAATTTGGTGTGACCCCAATTGGTTTTTTGATATTTACTTAGTGATTTGACACCTTTGTCAAAAGGTACTTCTTTTGCTTACCCAATTTCACACGGTATACATTATATGAAGATAAATCTTAAGGCCAGTTTCAGAGCAAAGCTATTTGTTGCCCTCTGAAACACTGCATGCTTCTTACATCATATGTATAGATACATTTTAAAGCATGTTGAAAGAAGCATTAAGTTCCAACGAGATTTAAAGAAAACACCCTAAAACATAAAATAGCGCATATTGTGTGCATATACATACATATATATATAGACACACACACGCACACATAAGTAGTGGGGGGGTTGGGGGGGGGGGTCAGCCTGTCACTGTTGATATTTTCTAGGGATATGGTGTCCCCACTATTGCCTGAATTACATCTTTTCCCTTTGTACTTTATTCTCCATTGAATTATGGTAGTTGAATTCGTTTTCAGTACTCATGTAGCTTGGCGAGCGGTATTTGATTGAATATATCTAGAGCATAAAGGGAGTCCAAGATCATCTCAAAGATGATTATAAGGGATTAGGGTCAGCCACATCTGTTTACGTCTTCAGATGACAAATTCTTTGCGAAATATTGCATCCTCATGCCGGAAAACGTTAGGACCTACTCCGTGAGGTGGGAAGCATCTCTACTTTGTTCAAAATATTAAAAATATTTTGGCAGACATTTTAACAAAGCATAATAAATTTCCTTCCCTTAAAATGAACAAATTGTTTTTCCTGGTAGGTTTATAGACCTAGGCACTGAAATCATAGAGTTGAGTCACAGCCAGTTTACCGTTTCGATACCACCTCCAAATTTCTCTTTCAGCAGACAATGATCTGACAAATACGGTTTTCTAGGCATCCACCATGTTCATCGGATAATCTATAGCATCCTGTACAGTGAATTTACAGTCCTCTGGCAAAATACAAGTACCTGAAGTACCACCACTGGCCTTCATTACCGAGTTCATATGGAAGTCGTTTGTGACGGATTTACTCCGATAACCAGCTACGAAATTCGACTGCCATGATTTATCTCTTTCTTTACCACATCTATAGTGAGTTTACTAGTCACTGTCTAGACATTTTTATAACAAAATGACTGAAAGACGTAATTAACCTTAAACTGAAGTTTTCTATTAACATATATCACCCCAAAATAAAAGCAAAATGTTGGATTGCCTTTCTTTAAATTTTTAAATGCGTAATTAAATTAAATGAATTTTTTTTTTCTTGGTGAAAGATGAAAATTAAAAATTATATTGCAAGCAAGTTTTCCTTGCCTATATATTTTAATTACTAATTCAGTAATTAATGAATATATGTATTCCAAATACTGTAAAGTCCCTACGGAGTTTTAACAGAGCGGAATGACCTACAGCAACCAAATTTTTGAGTTATATAATTGAAACAATGGTGGAACTATTTATTTTATTCTTAAATTGTAACTGTCGTCTGGCCTGCAGAATTATTAACTGAAGAAATGTATGTATTATGATGTATAATAATACATTCTTTTGAAAAGAAAGATTATGAAAACAATTAATATGCAATGCATCTATATTGGGCTAAAAATTCCATTTAAAAAAAGCTTTCCTAAGCATAAAAAAACTTACTAATATTTTAAACATAAAAAAATTAAAAATTTCTAAATATCTTGTAAAAATCTGAAGGAAATTCAAAATCTATGTAAGGAAAAAAAACGTACAAAGAAGATATTGAAAAAAAATTGCATTCCTTTTCCATATTGTCGGAAATGATCATCTCAATTGGAATGTCTCCGTCCTACATTACTTATTGAATTGTTATTGTTTGTTTTTAATTTTAACAAAAGTAGATTGATCGTGAGGATTTAAAATACCTCTCGAAGAATTGTAATTCGTGCTGAGATTTCAAACAAATTCAAATACGAAGTAATACAGTAAATCGTGGCCTCATACTGTCAGATGAGCTATTTCGACATTTTCGTTTCATTTTAAAAAAAAGACAGATAGAATGCTTTATACAGTTTGTTTTCAAAAGAAATTAAATTTTCAAAAGCTGAAATATGCTCTTATTTTGTTGCGCTTTATCACGATACATCAGAATCGAAAAACACTCGACGGGATAAAAACTTTAAATTCTAACGGAGCTCAGTGTAATAGAATCGGCATGTCAGAAGTTTCAATTCATTTAGATGAACATTTGTAAGTTATTTTGGGGAGAATAACACATTTAAAACCACATTAGTCGATTAAAAAATTATTTAGACATATTGTGGAAACATTTTAAACTATAATGACAAGATAACATAAAGATCTCCCATATCTCTGAAACGTTCCAGCATTCAAAGAATAGTATAGTTCATTTGTTGGGATCATATTTTGCGAAACTGACCAGGGACAAAGACAATAGATTGTAATAATTGTTAACAAATTAAATTTATGAGTGTTTATCTTAATCGTATTAATAGGGTAGAAATGTTCCAGGAAAAAGTTCTCCCTTTGAAGTATCATTTCCTATAAGCGCATCCGGTCTAATTAGCTCTCGTGTAGCAAAAATGACCGGAGCACTCTCAACCAACCTAAAAGCAAATTAATCGTATTTATATTTAATGATTTTGCAGTCCTATAACTTGTTTGTTAAACGAGGAATATTTTTACAACGAACATGAATTGTTCCTTAAAAATGGTGCATTGAATACAGCAAAAGTGTGTGAACTGGAATCGTTTTTCCTTAAGTAATGGTAATCATAAGACATTCAAATTATGGGAATCCTTTATTGTCAGAACAGTGAAATGAGAGTAAAAGAATAACATCTTGAGGAGTTATAAGAAAGTCTTTCATTCTCTATTTATATTGTACGTGTTATTATTTTTTTAGA
Organism: Dolomedes plantarius; assembly: GCA_907164885.2. NCBI lineage: Eukaryota > Metazoa > Arthropoda > Arachnida > Araneae > Dolomedidae > Dolomedes > Dolomedes plantarius. The sequence goes on along the minus strand of OU015494.1, from coordinate 42,075,909 downwards.
GAAGTTGTAAATGATATCATGTTTGTTTGAGTCAATTAAAATTATATTCAGTATTCTCAGTTTCACATGAACTCGAACTTAAATTTTAAAAAGCATAAATTTATGAATCAATTTCCAAAACAACACGAATGAAAAAGAATCGATTCAATATGATATAATACTGAGAGAAATTATCTAATCAAAAATAATCCTATTTCTGAATACATTTTACTGTAATGTATTTACATACAATCTCACATAGTTTCAGCAAGTAATATTCCAATAAACAAAGACTTGTGTATGTGAAAAATCGAAATCAATTTTTTGAGTCATTTAACTTTTGTCTATTTGAGAAAAATGACACGATTCCAACTGCTATTGTTGTAAGTACCCTTTTGGGTACTACATTACAGTACAAAAATTAATTAATAAATATATAGTACGAAAGTAATTACTACATTTCGTCTGCTTGGAAATTTATGTTGTATAGTTTAGAGGCAACAAAAGAATTTGAATATGTTAGTGTACTTTACTGGTAATTTGATAGAAAGAATAGGTTATTTGGTGCTTATTTCATTTCTTATCATATATAGTTAAGTTAAATTAAGTAAAACATCTTTTTTAAAATTAGAGGACTTTATTGCAGTGCTCTATCAAAGTCTAGTTAACAAGGAAACATTGATAAGGTAATTATCAAACTAATAATAAGAATAATTAATTTTTTAAACTTTCCATAATGATATCTAAAGAATTCGTACATTACATTTACATCTGCAATTATTTTTGAAATGATATTGTTTTGAAATCATTTACCTAACTTTTCTAGTGTTTCCTCAAAGTTTGAAATTTATATTTAAATCAAAAAGACATTTCTCTACATAACTTCAATTTATGTACTGCTTTTTATAACTGTGTAGTTTTCTATTTGTATAAATTAAAGTAAAATAATCTACTGCATTTCTATGAGTTATTTCCTACAGTTTTTTAAGTACACAGTTTGTAGTTTTGCGACTGTTACTTATAGTTAATTTTTGTATTTCTATCACATGAACCATTATGTGTGAAAATTAACAATTTTTTCCATTCTTTCAATTTTTTTGTTTGTTTTCTGATTAACAATCATTTATAGAGAAATAACTGGAAATTACTGAAACACGCAATCAACATGTCTCGCTGAGTGTTTATGCAGAACAACAGAGTTTCGATCTTACTCGCCAGTTTGATCGGTAAAAAAATAAGCAAAATTTTTGAACTTGAAATTATTTGTAACAGAGATCCTAGGTTTGGCTTCTAAAGTTTGAAATAATGATACCTGAATTCTTTATATTCAAAATAAGGAAAGTTCAACCCCAAATAAAAAAGATACTTGTGCAAATCAGAAAATAGGAACGAAAGGCTTCGAAAATCTTTCGAAGAATCCATTCTGCGTAAAGCTGACAGGCCTTTACCAAAATACTGGTGCCCATAAACTGTCTGCCTGCATTGTTACAGTCATTCAACTGCGAATGCTCTGAGGTCGACGGTCACAGTTCATTCCTCTAATGAAGTTTCAATATCGTAATGCGATATTTTTGTTTAACGAGAGCCATCTTTTTTTGTTCAGTACTCCAACGTGTAGCGATGATGTTTATCTCATCTCGTTTTTCCGAAAACCCAAATGATAAATCTTTTACGCGTATTTATAGGATCCGAATAACGGGAGATTTTCTCTCTAGGATATTTGACACTTTTGGGAGAAGATCGAATGCCTCATTGCCATATGTTTCTAGCTATTCGGAATTAATAATAGCTACACTGATAGTAATTTCTTATAAACAGTATTTATCGAAAGCATGCCAAAATTCCAAAACAACAACAAATATAAAAATACAGTTTTAGACCCTTTATATTACAACACAGTTTTTTTGTTTTCCCAAAATAAGTAAAATTAAGCTACATAAACAGTAATTAAAATTTCTATTTATTATGGTTAATTTTAATTATATTTCATTCACCGGAAAGACTGGTTTCAATATAGCAATGCAGATTTCAAGCAAACGGTTAAATGTAATACATGAAGTTTTGAGGAAAAGCAACGAGTATCTATTACTTTTTACTAAAACAAACGCGTGTACCACATACTTTTTGCCCTATTCACAACTGTCAGGGGCAGTGGAATTCAACTTGATCACACATATATATATATATATATATATATATATATATATATATATATATATATATATATATATACTGCTAGGGTTGTCCAAAATAATGGAAACACCTTTCAAGCAGGTATTACGCTCCTAAGCTCCAAATATGGTGTTGGAGCACATTTATCATTTAAAAGGACTTGAATCTCCTTGGAATAGACGCATAGAAGTCTTGGGTCGTGCTAAGTGACTTGTATGTTATGTATGTATAAGTACGGATAAATATGTATGTATGCTACAGCATTCTTCAGGGAAATACTGAGAGATGCTGGAGAATGATAACTTGATCTCATTCTGTACAGATACAGTGGCTCGATGATATTTAAATATGGTGATCGTTCAGGCCATGGAGTGTGTCCAACTCCATCATTATATTCCTGAAATTGTGATTTAACCGCTCCAATTGTGTGAATAGGAGAACCATCATCTTGAAAGGTGTAATCTCCTACAGGTAACAAAGAATGGACATGACCGCCCAATATGGTGATTTAGTCACCGCTAGTTTTTCTTCCTCTTAAAGTGGTAATGGGACCTGCTGAAAACCCATATAGGACCGCCCAAAGCATAACAGAACCTCAAGTATGCTTTACTGTTGGAAAGAGACAGTTTGAGTTCTAAGCTTCTGCTGATGTTCTCCATACGTAAACACGGCCTGTGGTGAGGAGTAATGAGAACGTTCATTTATCTTAAAACAATATCGTATATGTTTCCATTGACTAACATTCCATGTCTTATGTTCTAGCATCACTCTAGTCTATATTTTGCATTCATCTGTGACACAAGCGGTTTTGGAAAAGCAAGCTCTGGTATAAATATTTTGCTTATACAGTTCCCTTCCCATTGCATGAGTCAACACTGGGTTCTGTGCATGCATATTAAGCACATCAGTGACCACTGTCCCAGTGGTCTTTCTGTTTGGAGTTACAATCGCCATTAATGTCCTCTTGTCTGTGTTAGTGAGTGTCATTTTCGTATCACATTCGTGTCCCGCAGACGATGTTTTGCTACGAAAGTTGTACGCTGTCATGAAGTTAGACACAGTACCTCTCGATACCCCCAAAAACTTTACAACTCAGGTTACTGAAATTCCAAGAAGGTGATTACCTACAATTGGCTCATTTTTTATCTCTATCAGGTTGCTCATTTTGTCCACACCTTTATCTAAACTTTGCAAAGCACAGCTTTAAATTCAATCTAATATACAGCCTTAAGAATATTGTATGTCAATGTGGGGCACCTCTTCATTGAGACATTTGCACATAATCCACGAGAATTAATGGTTGCTTTCGGGGGGGGTATAGGTACCAACACCATCTTCTGGTGCCACCTCAATTTTGATCAAGCACCCTCCAGGGGTAGCCACTTGGGGATTGTACTTTCTCACACCCTCTCTGACATCATAGAAGGACTTTAAGGTCTATGGATTTCACGTTCCCATATACTGCCTAGACATGAAGGTTTTTAATGATGAAAAGCAACGAGTTTGTGTGAAGTTTTCCGTAAAATTGGCTAAAATATTTACTGAAACATTTCAGAGGTTGCAACAAGGTTATGAAGAGGTTTGTTTTAGACGGTACCGAAGCTATGAATGGTACCAACGTTTCACAACTGGCAGAGCACCCACCAAAGACGATACGAAAACTGGAAGCTCTTCCACGTCAAAGGGCGATCTTCCCGTGGAGGAATTGCGTGGCTTTGATTCAGCCGAAATCGTCGTTAAACTGTCCATAAAATTGCTGAACATCTAGGTGTCGTAGATTTTTCTTTGGGTGGGTCGTGATTGGTTATAGTGGTAGGCAATGATACCATTACTCTGATTTTAAACAATACATTAATTTATTCACACAATGCAAACATTAGTATACATTCAATTATATTCTTATTAATTTGAACTTACAGACATTCTCATTATATCAATGTATTATTGGCCTATATTATTTCATCTATTTAAATTAATGTCATTTCGGTACGCAATATATCATCTTATTCCTTAATTTCAGCCTATCATGTAAGACTCGGGTAACTCGTGAAATTTTGGCAATAGTTAATAAAAGGTTACCTCCATTTTTGCAGACTGCAGAAGTGGACTTTGGCTGGCATATTCAGGTGACTGTTGGGGTCTCTATTCGGACTCGCTCAATAACATAGGAAGAGGCAGACTTTAACGGCCGGATCAGTTCTCCATTCGTTGCTGGTGGGGATTAGGCACTCCGTCGTGGTTCCGAGTTTCACCTCTTATCATCTCCTAGGTAGCTTGCAGGGGTTCAGGCAATCAATCTGGGCTCCGCGGATTCTCTATGTTAGCTTGCGGGGTTCATGCAATCTATGTCGGCTCTGCTGCTCATTGATGCTCCTTTCGTCGTTGAGTTGCCGGCTTACAGCGATGCGCTATGTCGGGGCGCAATCTCCCATATATATTCGTTTGCCTTCTCGCTTACGAGGCTACCACTCTCTATTTTTGGGTGCCAACTCTCAGAGTCACCATCAATCTGATATTTTTCTTTTATTTTCACTCTCTCTATTTTTTATTATGTTCTCAACGCCCCGCCTTTTACATTTCCATTCGTCTCTCATGTTCAACCTTTTTCTTTATACTTCCACTTTTGATTCGTTAACATGTTCCTTCCCTAATCATTCCTTCCACCATTTAGAGTGAGGGTCGTTTTAAACTCGAACAATCCCGTCCTTGACTCATTCCTATTTTTCTAGGAAATGTGTTTTCCCAGAACATCTCCTATGTGTGGGGTCCTCTTCTCTTTGTCAACAATTCCCTTTTCATCACAACGTCTTCCTTCGCTGTTTCGACTCTTAATTGTTTCCTTTCAATCTCTTCTCTTCATCCGGCTCTTTTGTCTGATCAATTGCCATTCCAATTTTCTCATAGCACCACCGACTGTTCGATTTAATTGGGTTGTCTGCCCTTTTTGAACTCCTAACATATTGTATCCCCACAACATTCTTCTCGTATCGTCTGGCGTCATTTTACTATTCCATTTTCGTTCCGTTTGTTAATTGGTTTTTCTGCACCTTTTCTATCTTCTTTTCTTTTTATCTATATGTCGTACCCCCACGACATTTCTCCCCCTCCTTTGAGGAAAAATAAAATATTGTTCTCATTGCATCCTCCAACTATCAAATTATCCATCCTTTGCCTTATAAAATTTTCTGCTAACCTTCATTCGTTCCCCTTTAGATGCTCCCCTTTTTCTTATTATGGGACCCGCACGTATTGCGTAAAATTGCGTACCGATATGATCTTAACATATTATTATTAATACATGAACATTACATTAAAACGTTACCTGATTGATTCTATTATGTTACTCATTAATATAATATGACATCTACAATTCAATACACAAATATTTCATCATTAATATTGTTCGTTGAGTACACATAAACATAATACATAAATTACAATAACAACAAAACACACACTCTTTGCCATATAGTAGCTACGAATATCGGTAGCATACATATTTAAATTTTGTGATTATATCAAACTGGCATTTATGGTATCTGTATCAGTCACCTCCTTTAGCTACTATCATGTTCAGTAGCGTAACTTCTTTTTTTTTTGTGTGTGTGTTTGTTTTGTTTTTTAGCTCTGGGTCTTGCTGAAAGTTCTTTACGGACATCAGTATATCTGTATATAAGAGTTCTATTTATGCAATATATTACACAATAATACCTTTTATACCACTGCCAAAAGTCTTTCGTTATCCCGGTCATATTTAGTTCTATTGCTATTTATTTCATTATTCATTAATATCTCAAGTTTTAACCATAATTGCAACAGTATCTGTAATTCAAAATTGCAACAGTATCTGTAATTCAAAATTGCAACAGTATCTGAAATTCCAACGCTATCTTTTCTCACATGCCTGTAAACGAAGCTTCACTGCCTAGCACCCCTCACTGCTCTCTCATGTTTACACCACCGTACATGTGCTTTCTAGTAACCATAGAAATGGACCCAAACTGTCACCACAGTAACGCATGGTTGCCTTATTTAACGCGCGGTCCCGTTAACAAAGACGTTTATCCACGAACAGGTATTTTCGTAACACCTGTTTCGTACATTTTCCCATGACACCTGGTTTCAAAGTCCCGTGGTTTAACTGACGTGTCCTTTTGTCTAGAATTTTGGCAACAGGTAACCTTCTTTCTGCATTCTTTGCTTTGCACATGGTTGTAGTGTTGTCCGCCGATTAATATTTTTTTTATATTAGCAACGTCTAAATTCTATTACCTAATATATTTTTGTGCCCTAATGCACCACTATTATTTCTCACTATTATTTCTCGTTTGATTGGCTATCCACATTATGTCCCTGGAAATTATATTATTATTCCCTAATTTCATCTGCCACGTGTTCATAGGATTATCAAATGTTCAGGTAATTTTCTTAATATTCTCTCGTTATCGTGCTAATACTTTGCCATTAATTATTATTATTATTATTATTATTATTATTATTATTATTATTTATTATTTTATTTTTATTTTTATTTGTTAATTGTCTTTGTTTCTTATTTCTATTATATTGAACTACTATGTATTTCTGCCCGCATAGGTGTATTTCAATCTAACTTCAATCATCATATTTCGCATTTCCACATTACCCCATCTATGTCGCTATTTGTTTACCAATTTGATAATTACGTAATCTTTATTTATTTTTCACCTTAATTATCTCTCACCCTTTCATAATTCTCCTTTCTTATATGGTGAATTTATAATTTTGTCACTCACAATCGCATTCCTTATGTGCATATTTTTCCCAATATGACTTAATTACCATGTCTATTAGTGTCAATGTCTATCGTATAGTTATTTATTAATTTTGCAACCATCTACCTGTCTTTTTTTTTTTGTGTGTGTGTGTGTTATTTTTTTATTTTTTATTTTATTGTGTTTTTCTCTTTTTTTTATTTATTCATTATTATTATTTATATGTATTTAATTATTTAATAGTGTGTTCTGATTACCTTATTTAAATTTATTTTAATTATTGTGTGCGGTGATCTTAGAAATCTCAATAATGTGTTTTTATCATTGTATATTCTCATGATTTCAAAATTCCCATTTAATCGTTTATTTAATGCCTTGATTGAATTTAATCGTCGCAAACTAACGATCTCTCCCACCATGAATTCGTCATTCTTGTATCGTTGATTTATAATATTATTTCTACGTGTCCCAGTATTAATATTCTCATGCGCTATCCAAAAATCGCGATTTCTCTGCATATTACTTTGGTTATTTCTCTTTTTATTTCTCTTGTATTGATTTTGCGGCCAATTTTCCATATTCCTTCTCTCATAATAATTTTTTCGACCCCTATTTCTATTATCCTCTAACCTGCTTTTTCGTTTATCTGTCTTAATTGCCTGTTCATAATCCATCGCTGCGACAACTGTATTGACATACACCGCGTTAACCTCTTCCTGCCCATTTTGTTGGCTTATATCCTGTACTTGCTTTTCCATATCCGACTTTTTTACTATCTTAGCGTAATTAACTTGCCGCCTCGTTTTAGCACGCTTTTGTGGTCTATTTTCAATATCCGTATTTGCTTTAAATTGATTAACTACGGCGCCCTCTTTAAAATTGTCACCTTTCTCATCTTCTCCGTAACTATCATTTCCCTCACATGTCTCACCCAATTTTATCTGTTGAACTGCTTGTGTCACCGCTATTTCTTCCCTTAAATGTTTATTGTCGCCCACTAGGGTACCCAAACTTTGTTGTATTTCGATGATTTGTGTTTGCAATTCTGTATTGTTGGATAATATTTTTTGCAACACTAACTCCTGACTGTGTTGTTTTTCTGTTTGTATTGAATCTAATTCTGCCTTTAATTGTTCATTTTCGCAAAATTTAATGTTCATATCTTGCTCCATCGCAACCAACCGCCCGTGTAATTCTGTATTTTCAGATATTAACTTTTGCAATTTTAATTCCTGACCTTGCTCTTTGTCTGTTAAAAACGCCAACTGACTCTCCAATCGCCGAATTGTGGTTTTTAATTTTTCTATTTCTGACAATTCCTCATTAATCGTTACATTATTTATTCTTATTTCGTTTCCCTTATCCTCTAAATTTTTCTGTTTTAAACTCTTAATATCTCCCGCTTTTTCATCATTTGCTACACTATTAATTTGTAATTCACAGTTTTGATCGTCCCTCTCTTTATTTGTATGTTTTTCTCCCGTAATTTCCATCGCCTTTGTGACTGCATCTCTAAAATTTTCTATGCTTAATCGGCCTATCTCTAGTCTTATGTCGTCGCTCACGGCGTGTAGAAATTTTGATAACATTATTTTTTCCGTATCATTTTGTCCCTTATACTGGCGGCCAAAATAGTCAAGAGTAACCTCTTCAATTTCGCGTGCTAAATTGGAAATACTTTGTTTAGGCTTTTGCTTTACATTTTCAAACTTTTGTTGTTTCGCATACGACGCGTTTATGTTTTCCAATGTTAATCCTGTCCAGTTTTCATCTTTTACCTTTTCACTAATTGTCACGCTATTAATCATCGCATCATATTTTTGCTCCTCATTCTCAATCTCTTTTGCCATTTCGATTGCTTCTTGGAATGTTAGCGGCTGAAACGTCATTAACTCCTTTCTTATATCCTGCCGTATTGATTTTATAAATTTATCTAAGAGAACTCGGTCTAATTCTGGAGATTCAGGAATCTTCAAATAGTCATTTACGACACCCTTAATGTGTTTTTCCACGTAACTAATTTTTTGACCAGGTTTTTGCACGATTTTCTTAAATGCTACATGATTTAATAATTCTTTCACGGTTCGCGCCATTCTCTAAACGTAAATTATTCCGAACTTCAATATTATCTTCTAATTTATCCTCCCTATACCTCAAATATCCTATCCGCTCGTTCTCTACACTGCTTTATTTCCTCTTAACAATGTACCTTTGACATTTTTTTTTACCCTGCGTAACTAAACTTCTATCATACTACAACCATATCTTTAAAATTTCACTTTTATAACTAACTTAACACCCTTCAACATATAAGCAATACCACGTAATTACTATTTCTCAATTTAACATTGTACTCTTACACATTCCTCGTCAATTTCCCATCTAACATTTCCTTATCTTAACTTACTATTTCACTCAGCATAACTATTCCTACATTCCATATCCATAGCCATATTGCCTATTCATAGCCATCCTGTCATTCTGCTGTCTTAGCATCTCAATCCCATTATTCAATTCTTCCACTCTTAATCCAAAATTATTTCTCATTCGCGCCATTATCCCTCTCTTTTTTTTATACTAACTTAAAACTAACTATCCTACTTTATTTATTTTTTTTCAACGTACTGTTGCAATTTTATCCTAACTTGCGTACTTTCACTACCTATCACACAATTATAATACCTAATACCTCACTATATCACTCAATATACAATATATTCAACACTTATTACTCATTACACTTATTATTCATTGCATTATATCACTCAATAATCAATACCTATTAATCATTCAATATTCATTCAATATACTTATAATTCATTAAATACTTATTCAATACACTCATTATTCATTACACTATCATTCAATACTCAATGCTTATTCATCATTCAATACTTATTATTCAATGCCCCTATTACTCATTACATTATATCATTCAATATTCACTAATTATTCATAATTCACTACTTATTCATTACTCTTATTAATCATTACATATTATTACTCACTATGCATTCTTAATTTTTCAACATTTAATTTATCTTTAAGCAACACTGTTAAACACAAACTATTCCATTAATTATAATTTTTTTTTAAACACCCCTTTTCTTTTATCATCAATCCTCCTAACTCAATATTCAGATAAACCAATGTATTATTCGAATCAGAGTATTAATTTTATCGTCATAGCATTATATATATCATTGCCAATTAGTTTTTTACATAGCCGCAATAATCATATTTGTTTCGTCAAAGGCACCATTATGTCGTAGAGTTTCTTTTTGGGTAACTCGTGAAATTTGGCAATAGTTAATAAAAGGTTACCTCCATTTTTGCAGACTGCAGAAGTGGACTTTGGCTGGCATATTCAGGTGACTGTTGGGGTCTCTATTCGGACTCGCTCAATAACATAGGAAGAGGCAGACTTTAACGGCCGGATCAGTTCTCCATTCGTTGCTCTTGGGGATTAGGCACTCCGTCTTGGTTCCGAGTTTCACCTCTTATCATCTCCTAGGTAGCTTGCAGGGGTTCAGGCAATCAATCTGGGCTCCGCGGATTCTCTATGTTAGCTTGCGGGGTTCATGCAATCTATGTCGGCTCTGCTGCTCATTGATGCTCCTTTCGTCGTTGAGTTGCCGGCTTACAGCGATGCGCTATGTCGGGGCGCAATCTCCCATATATATTCGTTTGCCTTCTCGCTTACGAGGCTACCACTCTCTATTTTTGGGTGCCAACTCTCAGAGTCACCATCAATCTGATATTTTTCTTTTATTTTCACTCTCTCTATTTTTTATTATGTTCTCAACGCCCCGCCTTTTACATTTCCATTCGTCTCTCATGTTCAACCTTTTTCTTTATACTTCCACTTTTGATTCGTTAACATGTTCCTTCCCTAATCATTCCTTCCACCATTTAGAGTGAGGGTCGTTTTAAACTCGAACAATCCCGTCCTTGACTCATTCCTATTTTTCTAGGAAATGTGTTTTCCCAGAACATCTCCTATGTGTGGGGTCCTCTTCTCTTTGTCAACAATTCCCTTTTCATCACAACGTCTTCCTTCGCTGTTTCGACTCTTAATTGTTTCCTTTCAATCTCTTCTCTTCATCCGGCTCTTTTGTCTGATCAATTGCCATTCCAATTTTCTCATAGCACCACCGACTGTTCGATTTAATTGGGTTGTCTGCCCTTTTTGAACTCCTAACATATTGTATCCCCACAACATTCTTCTCGTATCGTCTGGCGTCATTTTACTATTCCATTTTCGTTCCGTTTGTTAATTGGTTTTTCTGCACCTTTTCTATCTTCTTTTCTTTTTATCTATATGTCGTACCCCCACGACACTAGGCATCAGCAAAAGCTCATGTCACACAATTTTTACTTGTTTGTTATGAGGCTTTTAAGACAAGCAGTGCTACGGAACAGGCCTGAAGTTTGGAGAAAAATGACCTGGAAGCTTCATCGTCGTTTTGCCCAAACAAGAAGTGACTGTCGTACCGCAGACCCCCTACTCTCCATATTTTACCCCGGTGGACCTTTTTTTTGGTTCCAAAGTTGAAATCCATCTTGAAAGATCGACGGTTAGAAACAATAGAAGAGAAAATTCGCTGCGATACTACGTGCGATCCCACGAATGGATTTCTAGGAGGTGCTCCAGCAATGGATGACGCGTTGGGAGCGGTGAATAAATAGAAAAGAAAAGTATTTTGAAGGAGAGAAATCTGACTAAATTTTATCAATTAGTGATTTATTTTAATTATAAGGCTGTTTAATAAGTTAGATACAGCTTACAATTGCATTAGCATACGGTTCTGTGTAAAATGATTCAAATCGAGATCATTTCGATTGGATCGTGATACATGTACGTCATATAAACCCATACCAGAATTTTCGTATTTGTTATGTGATATTAAAGATGGGTTCAATAATCTAAAATATCAAAATTCATGAAATTTCATGACCGATTTAACTATTTTTCTATACTCTTCTCAGTTCGTAGAGCGAGTGTTTTCACAAGTTAACAGAATCGGTAGAAAAGACACAAATTCTCTTAAAACTGAAACTGTAAACGATCGTATGATGGCAAAATAAAGAGATAGATATCATCAAAACTGTCGTACCTGGATACTTAAAACAGACTTGGTAAAAGACGTAATAGACAGAGCATATTATAGGCGATAAAAAGCATACATTAAAAAATATCTCCTGGAAGATCTCCAGGAAATAATTTTGGAGGTGAATAGTGAATAAAAATTGGCAATTCAGTAAAGTAACGCTAATTTAACCTCGAGTAATCTTAAATAAACATGGTGTGTATTATCTGATTTGTGCTTTTTTAAATCATTTTTAATAAAAAAGGATTTTTTTTTAAAGTTCAGTTTATTTTATTACAATAGTTCTTTTAGATGCATTCAAGGTTTATTATATATATATATATATATATATATCACAAATGGACCTTTCATGCGTCCGTGATGAATCATACATATACATTACCAAGATAGGTTTCTTAAAGGGACGATATATAAATTAAAATAAGGGGAACTTCACCACTGGTAAAGGGTTACTTATTGGCTATGCCATGAATGTTGCATAAGATAAGATTTTTTTTTTCGAACGCGGAGGTAGTAGTCGCTAGACATTCGCCTGTATGTGCACCGCGAGACTGCTAGCCAGAGATAAGAATGTTAAATATTGTAATATAACTCAATGTATATATATATATATATATATATATATATATATATATATATATATATATATATATATATATATATATATATAGAGAGAGAGAGAGAGAGAGAGAGAGTGAGAGAGAGAGAGGGGGGGAGAGAGTGAGAGAGAGAGATGCATGTGTCTGCATGGAGAAATACTTTTTTTAAGGTTATTAATTATTTTGCATTTAGAACTAAGAATTATCAGCAGTTTAGCATATTTAACTTTATGTAAAGATGCGTCTGTAAAATGAAAATTTAAATACACTTTATATGCATAACAAACTGCATTTTATTTTTTTTCCTGCAAGAATTTATTGTATTAACAGGAGTATATCTTCAGATATTGAGTTTCATAAAAGGCATTCTAATGTGAGAAAGTTATTAATTTTTAAGGGTGTACTATTTCAAAATTAATTAAAATTGCCTGTAAAAATACTTCTTTGGCAACGTGAATTTGTTGCTTTTTCTTGAAAGAAACGTTATATCTTAGTTATCAAGGTCTTAAAATAGAATCTTCTTTCCCAGTGTACTTTATTGATCCAGAGAAAATCATTAGCGGAGAAATGAAAATTAATTAGTGCAAAAGGCATTTCATTTATTGCAAGGTATAAAAAGATTATTTACAATACTCCTGTCTTAAAAAGGATTTTAACTTAATTGTAACTATACCAAATATAAGCTCCTTAGTAGTTATCTGGAACGGATTAAAATATATAACAATTCCTATAAACTTTAATGCTCCAGTAGAAATCGGCAATTCACAGAAACTAATTAGTCTAAGAAATGTTTGTAAAAAGTTGTTAAATACATGTGCAACCGTTTACGGTATTATTCCCGATTTATCAAAATTTTGGAGAGGAAATGCGATATTTTTAAAAGTACCCACATCTTATTGAAATATTTGGCATGTTAGTTTATTATTTTCTGTATGAGGCCCCTCTTCTTTACTGTTATTTCTCTATATTGTATTTTTTGCAAAATTTTAACAGTATTATATCACGCAAATATTTTTACAACTTGAAGTTGTATAAACAACAAAATAAATTACAGCAACCTCAGCCAAAACCCTGAGACCGCTGATGACATATCCGAATAAATTTAAGTTTCATTTATGAAAAGCAACGGTGCTTGTTAATTTGTTTAGAACTTTAAATTGAAATTTTAGATGCTTATGATATGAAGAATTAGGTTTTAGGCTCTGCACAATTTTTCAAAAAAATCAATTGAAATATTTTAGTTTTCGTTTACTTTTTGATTACGGATAACTTTAAATTATGTATTACGCCAAATAAACCTTAATTCGCTATCTTTGTCAAATGTCACTCCTGAACTGGAAATTACTTTTCTTAAGTAATATATTTCCCCTTTTAATTAATGCATCTCCCCCTCTATTATATTTTTGAAACGAAAAAGTGAACTGATGCCGTGATCCATCCGCGTTAGTCTATGTTCTAAATGATAGTAGTCTCCCCTTACTTGTGATATACGGTCGGCAGAAACTTGGAGCGTGGTGTTAAAATGAATATGTACTGAGGACAAACATATAAATATGTAAATAACATTCATTCTTATACAACACTGAACGCTTAGAAAAACCAGTTATTTAGAGAAACAGGAAAAAACTACATCATTTTAATTTTTTCTTTTCGTTAAATCTTCTTTTTCGTGGAGATTTTAGTTGAATACAAAATGGTATAGGAATCTAGTTTTGCTGTTCTGTTCCTCCATGTGCTATGTCCAAATTGAGGTGATATGAGGGATAGTTTTTGGTTCACCTTACAAGCAGCCAACTAATCTCGGTAACATGTCGATAAGACAATATGCTTGACAAAAGAAAAAATAATTAAATTAAAAAAAGAGTTTTTTTTTCTGGTTTGAGGAATTGTATCACCCATGCGCATAAGTTTTTCGGATTCCTCTTAATCGCTGAATTTTCTCTCATCATAACAAGCTAATTTGACACCATAAACTTAAAAAAAAAAATTTTCCAACTATTTTTTGACTCTGGTAGGTTGCATTCCACTTCTAGGGAATATTCGAAACTATAAGATACACTAAATCAGTCTTTGAATTTTTGCGAAGACGATCGATCTGAATCTATACATACTTGTGAATAAGTTTAAGCAGTTTCTGGCAACATTTTGTTTCAGTGATCTCTTGTGTTTCGTCATGCTATTTTATTGATGTTTTCTAAATCATTCTTAATGATTTACCTTCTTCACTCAATACATTCGTCGTAAAAACATCCATCTTTAAACAGTCCGCATCACTGTAACACACCCTTTTCGAGAACCCTAAAATGGATCTCATAGACCCCTTCAACTGTCTTTTGCTGAAGGGGCCTAAAGAGCTTTTAAAAGCTCTTTAGAGCATTTTTGGGCTGATAAGCAAAAATCAAACTTACGAGTTAATTTATATAAGAAACTAGCTGAATGCCCGTGCTTCGATACTGTGTACAATTGAATTATACACAACGGTCAATGTATGCAATTGATGCCAAATATATATACTGTAATGACTTCAATAGTGGCCTGCATGAAGTAGAAGATAGTGACGTAACAGCTGCAACACTTATTAGTGTTGTTTTCCCCACGCGCTGATTCAGCTCAACTCCAAAAATAATATAAGAGGATTTTTTATAGATTGTATAAAAAAATTTTTGAACTCGTTGTGTATCAACAAGATTTCTGGTGAATGGATGTTAAATATAATTTATTTTCATAAGAAGAGAATTATTCCTTTCGCCACAAAACACAAACACGCTACAGACTTGTATTATTGGTGGCAAGCGTCGGGATGGAATTATCAAGTGCCGATTGCAACCTAAGTAGAATTTGATTTGAATTCTAATAAATAGTTTGGCGATTAAAGAAGAATATCGAATTTGAGAAACTTTGATTTCGTTTATGATTTATATAAACTATCTGTCTTGAAATTATTGACTCTACATTTGTATTAGCGTTAGGGTAATAATTCTTTAATGGAATTTAATAGTTTGGCGTTTGAAAAGTCTCATGAAAAAAGTTTCCGAGAAGAATTCTAGATAAAGTTGATGTATGACGTTTCGAATGTATTTTCACTAACGTAAAGTCTGAATTTGAAATTATTTATTTCAGCAATTGTATTTTTGTTTTGGAATAGTAGTTCAGTGAAGACTTTATATCAACTGTTTGGCCAGCGATTTGGCGATATTTTTTCAAGAACGACTGAAAGTTCATTATTAGGAACTGTATATATGTTCTTGTTTAAATAAATATGAAATAGAATTTGACATAAATTCAGAAGTTTGGGTAAGAAAATACCCGAAATATTATTGGAAATAAACTTAGAATTTGTTTTTAAAAGAAGTGCACGTGATTATAAAAGAAATATTAAAGTCATATTTTGTTTTGAACGCACGTTTCTGTGATATAAAAAGCCGAATTGAAACAAGAAAGTTTGAGATTTATTTCAGCAAACGATTTTTATTAAAAATAATTTAAATTGTGCAGTATTAGTCCAGTCAATTTGTTCTCAAAAGGGCCCTAGAGGGAAAATTTTGGGGTAGTTTTGATTTCTTCCATTTTATATGTTTTTTGGGGTGCTGAATCCGAATCTGAGGTTTGTTAACAAAATTTCGTGACGCAGCATTGAAAAAAATGCAAAAAAAGGTAAAAATTTTCATTTTTTGGTTGTTTTTTGCTTATAACTCGGAAACTATCAACTTTTCATATATATAACCCTATTTATCAAAATTAAAGTACATAAAATTTCCTACAAATTTCACTATTTAGGTTTTTTTCTTCGACGGACCGTTTGGGCTCAAGCGCTATTTGAAAATTGGCGTATTTCGGCTGGCTCCGCAAAAACCCACTTTTTACACTCCAAAACTTATCATTAAAGGCTGTCATTTAATTCCTCCATCCAATACAATGTAGGATTTTCAAAATCACATTGTATTTAAATTCTGTGCAAATATAATTCCGTCTTGTACGTCTTTTCATGTTATTTATTCTCGGCGAGCCTCACCAAATGATTTTATAACTGCCTCGTTTTTTTAAAAGCCCTCTTTCCTTCTATTCGATTCCTTCACAGACGACTCAAGGCCAACTACGTCACCGTGTACATGCGTACCCAATCAACACCCCCTATATCCGATATAGGGGTGTTGACCCAGTCTCAAGTCCCTTCATATTGTTCACGAGGTTTCCTCCTCTTCCCCCTCCAAAAAAAAAAACAAAAAATAAAAACACCGGCCATCCGATTCCTACCAGTGGCAGTGCGAAGGAAGTAAGTAGTTCAGTGTTAGAATCCAATGACAACACGATTCAAAAGTTATATTTACGCGTAGTGTTAAAAATGGCTTCAAATGTGTGTTTTATTTGTGATGAAGTGCTGGATAATAACGTAGAGAAGGTGATAACGGTGCGGCAAAGAGGTTTGAAAACGTTTATCGAGTCAAGAAAGAAGAGGAAGGATGGTGAGTATGTTCAGCTACGTGAAAAATCTGCAGTTGATGTTCATGAGCGATGTCGTACAAGCTACATTAATAAAAGAATGATTGCAGCTCATTTGAAGAAGGCGGAACAGGGTAGAGAACAAGCCAAAAGACGTTCTACTGAAGCGCATTTCAATTTCAAAACTCATTGTTTTATGTGTGGCCTCGTCATAACACCTGAATTTATAGAACAACAAAGAAAAAAGAAAACCAATCGTAATATTGTGTATCAGGTTCGAATTTTGAAAGTCAAGGAAACTATCATAAAAAGGGCAGAAGAACGTGGTGATGAGTATGGACAAGCCATAATCAAACGTTTTCTGCCTGTCTCAGACTTGGTGTTTTCTGATTGTCAGTATCATAGTTTATGCATGAGAAAATTGTACAATCGCCCAAAAATTCAAGAGAAGAGAAAAAGGGATCCATTCGCCAATCATGTTGAAGCAGCAATGGAATATGTCTACACTTGTCTTGAGAATAGTGATGGAGAATGTCAGTTTACGCTAGACTAGTTGGTGGACTAAATGAAGGGTGATTATCGTCCTGACATAAAGACAGTTAAAGCTCATCTACTCAAAAAATATGGAAGCGATATAATAATGACCTTTTCTCCAAACAAGAAGCTGGTAGTGTGTTTCAAAAACACTGGGTATAGAATTTTAAATGATGCTTGGTACCAGCAGGCGTTAAAAAAAAGAACAAGAGGAAAGACTCCGGATTATTAAGACGGCTGCTGCAATTGTTGTTGAGGATATCCGGAGCCAGGTTTATGAGACAGCACAGTACCCCTCACCTGATAAATTTTTGGAAGGAGATGAGGAACTCATTCCTGAAAGTCTCCGTACATTTATGGAAACAGTTGTACTAAACAAAAAACGTGGGGACCATGATATGTGGAAGAAGAAGAACACAGCACTGGCTCATAGTCTTGTAGCAACAGTGAGGCCCAGATCATTCGTTTCACCAGTCCTCGTAGGGTTGGCAGTGTTTCTGTACAAGAAGTGCGGCTCAAGGAAATTAGTCGATGTGGTTTCCTCATTGGGATTTTGTTCGACTTACACAGAGACTGTCCGCCTGGAAGCATCAGCTGTCAGCAGCGATCCGCTGAAAGTTAACCAGCCATGCTTTTCACAGCAGGTGTACGATAATGCTGATTTTAATGTACATACAATCGACGGATACAGCACCTTTCACGTCATGGGTACAGACTGAAGAACAGACTGAAGAAATACTCTTACATGATGCCGAAGGTATGTCTAATCTCACAATCTATTTCGTAATCACTCGTCTCTCCTTAAGATATGATCACAAGTTGTTGTTTTCGCACCACCTCTTTCATTTTCCAGATGAACAAGCCCCGACTCTGACGACAGAACAACCCGAACCTGTGCCAGGACTCGCCTCCTTCGAAGAACCTCAGCCAGGACCCTCTAAACGACAACGGCTCATATAATAATGTAATATATGATCATGTGTATTGTAATACAATATAATAAAATGTAATAATTTTTCAAGATTTTTCTTTGGAATTTCAACTTTTTTGTAACAATTACAACTAATTTGTACAATTTCGGACTTCTTTAAATAACTTGAACATTATTTTATTTTTGAAAAAATTACCTGTACCTCTACATATAAGATCTGAATAAGGTATGTACAGAGAACTGGGATGAATTCACTAATTGACAGCCATTAATAATAAATTAGAATTTTGGAGTGGAAAAAGTGGGTTTTTGTGGAGACAGCCGAAATACGCCAATTTTCAAATAGCGCTTGAGCCCAAACGGTCCGTCGGAGAAAAAACCTAAATAGTGAAATTGGTAGGAAATTTTATGTACTTTAATTTTGATAAATAAAGTTATATACGAAAAGTTGATAGTTTCCGAGTTATAAGCAAAAAAACCGCCAAAATATGGAAAATTTTACCTTTTTTGCATTTTCTTCAATGTTGCGTCACGAAATTTTGTTAACAAACCTCAGATTCGGATTCAGCACCCCAAAAAACATATAAAATGGAAGAAATCAAAACTACCCCAAAATTTTCCTCCGAAAAACACAATTTGACTGGACTATATTTGCAAAACATTATTGTGTATTTTTAGATTGTGAAAAGTTTGTGGAGTTAGAACAGACTTCATTTTGAAAGGTAGATTTTTGGTTGAAAACTTTACCTATAATTGTGGTAATTTGGTGCAAGTTCAAGTTAAAAGAATTTATTTTGAAATTTTTAAGAAGGTTGTGATTTGCGTGTGGTTGCTAACATGTATTTCTTAGCCAAAGGTAGGAAAGCGGACTTATTACTTGTTTGCGAAGAATTGGGAGAAGAGATATCATCTTCGAATAAGATTCCCGAAATAAAAGCAAAAATTTTAAACAGTAGCAATTATATTGAAGCTGATGTTAAGATTATTCTAGAAAGAGTAATTGAAGACAGGAAAACCGAAGAAGCTCGCCAAGATCAAGCTCGCCAAGATGAGTTAGCTCGCCAAGAACAAGCTCGCCAAGATCAGTTAGCTCGGGAGAAAATGCAGTATGATCTAGAAATGAAACGTTTGGAACTTCAGACTCAAAGTGTGTCAAATCCTCCAACCCGTCAAACAACCGGTATGGAAGAGCATAAAATACAATTAATGAATATAACTCCAAAATTTGATGAAGAACGTGATGAAATGACTCTCTATTTAATAAACTTTGAACGAAAAGCAGAAATGGCTAAGGTTCCAAGAATAGATTGGGCCGCCTATTTATTGGGAGTGCTGCCAGTGGAGGTTTCCAATATGTTGGTGAGAGAACCACCGGAAACCGCAAACAATTTCGATTCTGTAAAAAGTCTTATCTTGAAGAGATACAAATTAAATCCTGAAAAATTAAAGCAGTTGTTTTACAGACATCAGAAGAACGCAGAAAAATCTTGAAGAAATTATGCTTATGAATTGAACAGCTATTTTACAGAATGGGTCAATGATTTAGAAGTATCTACGTTTGAAGAGTTGAAAGATTTAATCGTAACCGAACAACTCAAATTTAGAGTTCCTGCTGATATAAAAGATCACTTTCTCGATGATTGGATAAATTGGAAAAAGCCTTACGAATTGGCGGAAAAATTAGACGAATATGATGATATTAGACAAAGTTTCCGGAAAAAGGAATTCCCTCGGAAGAACACAAGTAAAGTACCAGGAGGTAACAACAGTGGATATAAACCTAAAAACCAGACAAACAATTATAATGATAAGCCTTTTCCACGGCGAGAATTTCACAAGGAGAGAAATGAGGAAGCTGAATTCGAAAGAAGGAAACAGCCTCGTTGCTATGAGTGCGGATCTCTTTCGCATTTAAGACCACAATGCGATAAGCTTAAAAAGAAAGTTGAAACTGTTGCTTCCAACATGACTGCAAGGTATGGATACCATGATGCACTTGCCCCCTACATAAGTATGGGAAAAGTAAATGGGATCGAGATGCCGATACTACGAGACACGGGTGCGAGTTTAGACTTGATTTGTAAGAAGTATGTCAGTCCGTCGATGTATACAAGTGAAACAGTGTGGATTAAATCTCCGCTGGAAGAAAACCCCACTTGTTACCCTTTAGCTAAAGTAGAACTTGAATGTGAATTTGGGCACATAGTGACCAAAGCTGCTGTTTTAATCGACTCTTTGGATCAAGGGAGGTATCTTTTGGGGAACAAGACCGCTGCATTGTTTGAAGAAGCAAAGCAAGTCGAAGATGTCAAGATTCATATGGTGAATGCTGTTCAGACCCGTGCTCAAAAGAAAATATCTGAAGATGTCCAGAGTCTAGGAGTGGATGAAAATATTTCGGAATGTAGCCCAGATAATGAAGTCCCTGTGGAAGAAAATGTCTTACCTATAGCAGATTTTAAGATTCCGGAATTAGACCTTATAAAACTATCCCCAGAAGATTTTTTAGAAGAACAACGAAAAAGCGCTCAATTGAAACCTCTGTTTCAGGAGTCTGAAAGCAAGTTAAGTTCTGGGAACTCAAGGTATGTGGTGCGAGGTCAAGAACTATTCTTCCGTAAAGAAGACAAAGATGGGACAGAACGATTATTGCTTGTAGTTCCAGAGAGATATCGAACACAAATGATGAAAATTTGCCATGAAGAAACTGCGGCTCATTTGGGTGCAACCAAGACTAAAGATGTTTTGTTCAAAACATTCTATTGGCCGAACTGTTATAAAGATGTGGAAACTTTTGTGAAGACCTGTGACGTATGTCAGAGAGCAGGAAAGCCACAGGATAAAAAGAAAGCCCCTATAAAGCTAGTTCCGGTTATTTCAGAAGTATTTTCCAAGCTAAACATTGATGCTTGTGGTCCTTTACCGATGACGCCTTCTGGAAACAAATACCTCATCACTGTGATCTGCATGTCTTCCAAGTATCCAGATGCCATTCCTGTTGAAAATCTGCTATCAACTACTGTAGTGGACGCCCTGCTTCAAGTTTTTAGCCGCATGGGGTTTCCAAAAGAACTGCAAACCGACCAGGGCACGTCATTCATGAGTGCTTTAACCACAGAATTTCTGGAAAGGTTTGGAATCAAAGTCGTGCGAAGCTCCGTACATCACCCACAAAGTAATCCAGTTGAGAGAATGCACAGAACGCTAAAGAGGATTCTTCGTGTCCTATGTCTTGAATCTGGTCCGGACTGGGAGAAAATTTTACCTCAAGCCCTTTTTGCATTAAGAACTGTGACTCACGACAGTACAGGTTATTCCCCAGCAGAACTTGTCCATGGAAAAAATTTAAAGACTCCTGTTATGTTACTGTATGACAAATTAACAGAACAAGATCGTGAAGAAGATAGTGTTGTAGACTATGTTTTCGAACTGATGAATCGCATGAACATACGTCAAGAAATAGCAGTGCAAAACATGGAAGTTGCCAAAGAAAAACAGAAACTATGGTACGATAAGAAGACCGTTAAAAGACAGTTTGCTATAGGAGATTTAGTGTTGGTTGTGGCACCATCAAGACCTAATAAGTTATCAGTACAGTGGGTAGAACCTGGTGAAGTAGTACAGCAACTGTCAGAAACCAACTATGTGATCAAGTTTCCTGAAAAAGAAAAAAACTCATGTGTACCACATCAATATGCTTAAACCATACTTCCAAAGGGCAGAAAATGTAAATCTGTTGTGCTTGGAAGAAACTGAAGAAGATGAAGATATTCCTATTCCTTGCCATGAAGAAAATCCAAACATTTCTGAACTGCCTGAAATTTTTAGAGAACTCAGATTGAATGCGCGATTATCTGAAACTCAACGAACTCAAATGGAAAATTTGTTGACTGCCTACTCCAATATCTTTTCGAATCAGCCGGGATGTACTGACTTGGTTGAACACGATATTGAATTAGAGACAGAAAAACCAATATTTGCAAAACCTTATAGGATGTCCCCACGACAAACAGAAATTCTAAAGAGGAAGGTGAAAAAAATGTTGGATCTAAAGATAACTGAATCAGGAGACTCTGACTTTACCTCTCCACTAATACTGGTGGAAGTACCAGGAAAAGAAGGAAGACCATGCATAGACTATCGTCGCTTAAACAAAGTAACGAGAACACAGTATTTTCCTATGCCAAATATAGAGGAACTTATAGAGAAAGTGTCATCAGCGAAATATATTACTGTTCTAGATTTAACCCGAGGTTACTGGCAAATACCTTTGAGTGAACGGGCCCAGCGTTATGCTGCCTTTGTGACAAACTTCGGCACCTATAGGCCATTAAGTTTGCCGTTTGGACTCAAGAATGCTCCATATTATTTTAGTAGAATGATGGCTGGGTTGTTGCAAGACTGTGAAGAATTTGCTGTACCCTACTTGGACGATGTTGCAATTTTTTCTAATACCTGGGAAGAGCATGTGAAACACGTAGAACAAATCTTCATGAAGATGAAAACAGCTCATCTCCACATAAAGCCTTCCAAGTGTCAGTTCGCTCAGGAACATGTCAAGTACTTAGGCCACATAGTTGGACAAGGGGAACGGAAACCTGGAGAACTTAAAATACAAGCCATCAAAGATTTTCCCAGACCACTGAACAAGACCCAAATTAGATCATTTTTAGGTCTTGTTGGTTATTATCGCAGATATATTCCTGATTTTTCTGTAGTAGCGGCTCCATTAACAGATCTACTAAAAGGGAAGAAAGTCAAAACGTCAGTGGATTGGAACAGTTCTTGTGAAGATGCTTTCAAAGAATTAAAGAAAATACTTTCAGAAAAACCAGTATTATTTAGCCCCGATTTCACCATTCCATTTGTCATTCAATGTGATGCTTCAAACCTTGGACTTGGTGCGGTGTTGTCTCAAATAAACCAAAGAGGTGAAGAACACCCTATCATGTACTTGAGTAAAAAGTTTTCCCCTGCAGAACAGAAATATAGTAATACAAAAAAAGAATGCGCAGCTATCGTTTATGCAATACAAAAGTTGAGATGTTACTTAGATGGACAACAGAGCTTCATTATACAAACTGATCATAATCCACTGGTCTGGCTAGAAAAGAACACCGGCACAAATCCAAGACTTTTAAGATGGGCCCTTATTTTGCAACCTTTCAACTATAAGGTGGTGCACCGGAAAGGAAAATTTCACCAAAACGCCGATAGTTTAAGCCGCACTGCTTAGCCTTACACCAAAACTTTTCACTGGTGACGTAGTGAAAAGTTTTTCCGAAAGGGGAGGAATTTAAGACTGTAATGACTTCAACAGTGGCCTGCATGAAGTAGAAGATAGTGACGTAACATCTGCAACACTTATTAGTGTTGTTTTCCCCACGCGCTGATTCAGCTCAACTCCAAAAATAATATAAGAGGATTTTTTATAGATTGTATAAAAATTTTTTGAACTCGTTGTGTATCAACAAGATTTCTGGTGAATGGATGTTAAATATAATTTATTTTCATAAGAAGAGAATTATTCCTTTCGCCACAAAACACAAACACGCTACAATACACTGCTCAAAAAAATTAGGGGAGAAAGCAAAGAAGTTAAGAAAACCGTGCGAGACAGCCACGTATAGGCATAAAATGGATAGTACACGCGTATCAATGCACAACACAGAAAAAAAGACATAAAAAAATTTGTAATTCAGCTTTAATTCTTTGAAAATATGGAAAAAAACATGAAAAGATGATTTAGGGCAACAATTTGGTTACATGTAAACGATAAAAAAAAGTATTGTTTAGAAATGATGCAAGATTTTTAATATGGCGTGTGGTCTCCTCGAACAGCTAAGACCTGTTTTTCATGGATGCGATGATGTTATCGATAAGACTTTGCGGAATACTGTTCCACTCCTCAAGAAGTGCAATCTCCAAGTCTCGGAGAGTAAAAGTAGGTCTTGGTCTCGCAGCAATGCGTCGTCCGAGCATGTCCCAAACATGCTCGATTGGATTCAGGTCAGGAGAGCACGCTGGCCATTCCATACGCTGTATTGTTTCAGCTTCAAGCATGTTCTCCACAAGACGAGCTGTATGCGGTCTGGCATTATCATGCTGGAAAACAAAGGAATCTCCAATGGCTGCAGCGTAAGGTATGACATGAGATCTCAGTATCTCGTCTGCATACCTTCGAGCCGTCAAAGTACCATTCCAAATGATATGCAGGTCCGTACGTCCACCTATGCTGATTCCACCCCATACCATAAAACCAGCTCGTCTGTATTGTGACCTTTCACGAACGAATGTGGGGTTATTTCGAGTACCCCTTTCCCTCCATAACAAAACACGTCGGGTGTCACACTCCAGACTGAATCGGGACTCGTCTGTAAACAGCACTTGGCTCCAATCATGTTGCTCCCAATCTCGATGTTCAGCAGCCCATCTTCTTCAGGACGCACGGTGGCGTGAGGTCAACGGAATGCAGACCATGGGCCTACGTGCATAGAGACCTCCCTGATGAAACCTATTACGCACTGGTTGGCTGGACACAGTTCGTCCTGTTGCCAAGAGCAACTGTCTTTGCAGCTGAGTAGCATTGTCTGTTCTGTTTCGACGAGCTGTTAACAGTATATACCGGTCATCAGTTGCTGTAGTGGCGCGTAGCCGACCTTGCCCTGGTCGACGTCTAACATTCCCTGTTTCTTGAAATCGATTCCACAGCCTTGCAACGACACTTCTGGCGACTCCAACAGCGCCCGCGACACTACGTTGTGTTTGCCCGGATTCAAATCTGCCTATAATACGCCATGCCATGGATTCCGGTAAATCACGTTGTTGAGACATTTTCAAGTCACCTTTTCTCAAAAAGAATAACTGAGCAATCGAATTTCACAGTTAAGGCAGTAAAACAGACGTTTCTGCAACATCCCGATTTCCGCCCTTACGTTCTTTTTCTGGTTTTTGACGTCATAAACTTTGATTTGCATATGAAGTTTTCTTCTTCTGTTTCCTGCTAGGCTTTAAATTGTGGATGATTTATTCTATGTTACTTATCGGTGTAAGTATTTGTGTAATTTCGTTAAAACCATGTGCTCTTCTAATTGTTTTGATCAGTATATGTATATATATATATATATATATATATGTCACGACCCTATCACCGTGCACCCATCTAAACACACTAATTATTCTAAATGCAGTCATCAAACAGTAGGCCGGTTGAAGAACTAATACTGAATTCACTTTTAAACACCTCTTTATTAATTAACCTTAATCAAATACCCAATTAATCCAGCAAAATCGCCATTTTCAATCATCTCACAGCTCATACGACAGACGCGCGTCTTGACTCTATCAAAGATTTCCCCGAACTGCGTAATTTCTTTCTCTTCCGTTATATAAGTCACATAGGCGTAGGCACTATTCCAGAGACCCCTCCAACATCCGATGATTATGTAGGATACGCGCGTGTGCGAGCGAATGACTCTGAACTGTTTCGCTACGAAATACACTCACTTCCTGAATTTGAAAACACACTAGGACTTTAATAGAATGTTACTGCTTAAAGTTCATTAATATAATTAACTATAGCTTATGCTTTAATCATCACAATTCCCCCCCCCCTTCCCGAAATGAGGCTCGGATGTAGGAATGGCCAGTTCCTACAGGCGTGACCCAAAAATGATCACTAATATTTAAATTGAAAACCTAAATATTTACTAGCTAAAAACTTTAACCCTAACCTAAAATTAAATTCAAACTCAACTGATTGTTACTTGAAAAGGATGCTGATCAGGGCTGCAGTCCCTAACCAACAAAATTTAATGAAAACCAAAATGAATGAAACTATCCCTACATGCGCTTAGCTGGACTGAATGGAGGTGTGGTTACAGGATACATAAGTCTCCATTTGAGACAGAACTTCACATAAAAGAACACTAAACATTACTTTTTATCCGTGCTCAAAACCAAAACGAAGTACTAAATCACTAGAATATAACAATTCTGAATATCACAATAACACTAAAAGCTAAAAATGAAAATGTTAAAAATCACTGAATAGAATTAAGAATACACAATTAATGAGATTATTAAAATGTTTGAGATAAACAGTAAATTGTATCTTAAAAAGTATGGAATCAAAATTAATCATCCTTCAAATTTATTTACAATCTTCCAAACAACTTCCTTTCTTTCTCATTATTATTCATGTACTTTTCATAATCAATCAATAATCAACTAAAAACTCTAACCAATATGTGAATTGAAGGAAACATGTAAAATTGCTCATGCTTGTTCAAAACTTAAATCCTTCACTTAAATCGTAAAATATGTTAAAGACTCACATTTTAATCAATATTACTTATACAATCCTACTATTACAAAAATTAAAACATATCAAAATCCCTCACTCTATATCTATAAAAACAATACTACTATGATTTCCATACCTTATTTTTAAAAAAATCACATTTATCAATATAAATTTTATCACTACATAAAAGCACTCAAAATATTTTTTATTAAAACGTTAATCAAAATAAAACACTTCAAAAATCACATAGTAAAAAAAAAAAGAATGGACCATCACCAGCTCTGAAGAATCTGCAGAATTTTTTTTTCTTTTAAAAATGCTTAAAATCTGATAGTCTACTTTGTTTCCCCCCCCCCTCAAAAACAACAAAAAGCTGGATTACATATTTTAGTTTCGTAGAATAACAATATTAACTTTTTCTAGTGTCAAGTATTAATTAATCGAAAACATGAAATAAATCTATCAAAACTCTCAATATTCCAATCAAAATCCTACACATATAAACAGCAAAATTTTAATTCAGTAGTCCAAAACTCCACTGAAATTATAATCTTTAATGCAAGCCAATTGGGAAGTGCCGTCAGAAAATGTTTAAGTGCCCAAATCCATAGTTGTACCAAAGTGTTTCCTGCTCTTCAGTGAAACCTGGGTGGGTATCATCAGTATAAATTATTGGTATTGCTCCCGATTAAACTGAATTTAGTTTAGACTGTGACGCCACCTCCAAAACATTCTATTTTTACATCAAAACAAGCTAGCTATTAAGAAGTTCAAAAATCATAGACCCATCTCAGTTACAATAATTAAATCATTAATTTTGGCTTACCTTAAGAAACTTTAACATTCTTTTTTTTCTTTTTTTTTAAATAAAAAAGCAAATCAATTGGAAAATAAAATTATCAGCATTTTTCATAAACTTCTTTTGGTGATCCGGATAATGTTTGATAAACAGTAGATCCACTTTCAATGGCCCATATCCTTCAATACCTTCATTTCTAAAATCGATAAAAAAACACTGAGTTATTCCTGTTTACAGATGAATAATTCCTGATGTCACGTTGTTGTTCGTTACACACACAGCATTTTGTCGAAAAGCACAAACATGCACGCCGGTTGTTCTGGGTAATGAAAATACCGATTCGTCGGTCAACTAGTTGAGTAACAACTACACAAATTACGTTTTGTCGTTGAATTCTAAGGGACATTATTAGGCCCAGATGTGAAGATCGACGTTTCACATCACTAGAAGAAACTTTTTTGAATTTTTTGTTTCACATATATGAAGATCGGCATCACACGGCACTGTAGTGGAAAATCTTGTTGTAAGAAAACACACTGTAGCAACCAGAATCAACCACCTCACAAGTGGCGGAACTCCTTTGAAGACGACGGAGATTTTCCAACGAAAAAGCAGTCATAATGTGACGACGGCGAAAGCAGCAATGGCTCTGGAACACGACACAGCAAATGCATAACCATGACGATCCTTGCAATTCGAAAAATCACTTTTCGATTATATTTATCTTACGAACTGATATGGCGCTGTCGCGGAGATGAGAGATGACGAAAAATGGGAAACATTAAATATAAATTTTATTCATATACCTAATTTTAAAAAGCAAGGGTTTTCGAGAACGCGATTCAATATCCTACTCGGCTCTTTGTCACGATCCTATCGCCGTGCACCCATCTAAACACACTAATTACTCTAAATGCAGTCATCAAACAGTAGGCCGGTGGAAGAATTAATACTGAATTAACTTTCAAACACCTCTTTATTAATTAACATTAATCACATACCCAATTAATCCAGCTAAATCGCCATTTTCAATCATCTCACAGCCTACACGACAGACGCACGTCTTGACTCTATCAAAGGTTTCCCCGAACTACTTAATTTCTTTATCTTCCGTTATATAAGTCACATAGGCGTAGGCTCTCTTCCAGAGCCCCCTCCAACATACGATGATTATGTAAGATACGCGCGTGTGCGAGCGAATGACCCTGAACTCTTTCGCTACGAAATACACTCACTTCCTGAATTTGAAAACACACTAGGACTTTAATAGAATTTTACTGTTTAAAGCTCATTAATATAGTTAACTATAGCTTATGCTATATATATATATATAGCATATATATATAATAAATACAACGGTCAATGTATCCCATTTATGCCAAAAAAAATATTTATGAAAAAATCGTAACGGATATTTTTATAGACAAAATAATGTCGAAGAAAATATTCAAATTAAATCTAATAGAACATACTAAAGAATATAGTACAGTTTGAAGAACATTTCTTTTACTGTATTTTAAAATTTTTTGGATAATGTCCAATCGTCTGCCGCATTAGAAAGAAAAAAAATTTTTTTGTCAATTTATTTCGTTGTTATGCACGTGACGCAAAATTAATTTAAAGTATCACAAAAATAAAAGAAACCACGTGATCAGCATTTAATAAAATGAATTCTAAAAATTAATCTTTAAAAATTCACCAAAAATCAGAAAATGGAGGTAAAGATTTGAAAAAAGATTTCATTTTAAAGTAATTTTTATGATTTTTCTTGTGATATAAATTTTATAACCCTCAGATTATTATTTAAAATGTAAACATAAAAAAATATTAAGAAAATAGCTTAAAAATTTAATTTAAAAAAATGTAAGAAGAAATTTTCAAAAATCTTTTTTAGTGCACCCCTACACTATAAGCAGAATCGTCATGCAAAATTTCAACCCTTTAGGTCCAGCGGTTTGGTCTGTGCGTTATCTGTCAGTCAGTCAGTCAGTCAGTTACGGAACTGTTTTATATACCACTAGCTGAAAACCCGCACTTCGCTACGGAGTACATTCAAATTAAATACAACGGTCAATGTATGCAATTAATGCCAAAATAAATAAATAAATATACGTATATATATATATATATATATATATATATATATATATATATATATATATATACATATATTTATAATAAATGTGACGATCAATGTATACAATTGATGTAAAATAACAAAAAAATGTATTTATAAAAAATCGTAAGGGATATTTTGATAGACAAAATAATTTAGAAGAAAATATTTAAATTAAATGTAATACGACATACTAATAAAATATAGTAGAGTTTGAGAAACATAACATGTTTTATTGTATTTTAATATTTTTTTTGGATAATGTCCAATCGTCTGCTTCATTACAAGACTTTTTTTTGTCTATTTAGTTGTTATGCATGTGACGATAAATTTATTTAAAGTACCAGAAAAAGAAATCACGTGATCAGCATTTAATAAATTAAATTCTAAAAATTAATCTTTAAAAAATCACCAAAAATCAGAAATGGAGATAAATATTTGAAAAGATCTCATTTTAAAGGAATTTTTATGATCTTTCTCGTGATATAAATTTTATAACCCTCAAATGATTATTTTAAATACAACCTTTAAAGAATGTTACAAAAGCAGCTTTAAAATTTAATTTTAAAAAATCTAAGAAGAATTTTTCAAAAATCTTTCTTAGTGCACCCCTACACTATAAGAAGAATCACTATGCAAATTTTCAGCCCTTTAGGTCCAGCGGTTTGGTCTGTGCGTTGTATGTCAGTCAGTGAGTCAGTAAGATACGTAACTGATTTTTTATATATACACAGGCTGTTCACACATTTTTTAGACGATGTATATTGTATTCACAAAACTAAATTACATACAATTTTTGTGTTTTAAATGTTCTATTTGACATCCCTTATTCTGAATTATCTTTCGACACCGCAATTTCCAGGATAATAATACCTTTTGAAGTGTCAGAAGAGGTATTCTATCCCATTCCTCCTGAACAGCTTTCCAGAGTCCTGTAAGGGTTTTGGGACGACGTTTGGATAATGCAGATTTTAAAAGTCCGAAAGCACAAAAATCCATAGGTGATACATCGGGAGATTTAGTAGGGATATCAGTGAAGGGTATGGCCTTGATACCAGTTTTTTGTTCCATTTCTTTTAGGAAATTTACAGTGGATTTTGATGTGTGACTGCTAGCTTTGTCCTGATGTAGTCTCGCTCATTGATGGCACTGTGGGTAAAGCGATGGCATTTCATTCAGAAAAATTGGCGATAAAATATGTTCCTGATAGTATTTGGAGTTAATCTTGACATTTTTTTCTACTGTCTTTATTTTTAACTTGCCATTATAAGAAAAACCAGCAAAAATCATGAATCCCTTAGAAACACTTTCTTTCGATTCTTTGAACCATGTACTTAAATTTTTTTTCTCCCCTTTTATGATAATAAATGGCTCTTTTTTGTTGCAATCATTTAAATATACCCATGATTCATCTATCGTGACAATTGTTTTCCATTTTGCTTTGGATAAGTGTTTCTCATATAGAATTCTGCAGCGTGTCCTGCGTTCAGCGATATGATTTGGAAGAAGACGATGCACATTGCGTTTTTTCGCTTTCTTAAGATTTAAATCAACGTTTATCATTTTGTTTACAGTGGACACCGAGCATTTTAATGATTTTGCAACTGTCCTTTGACTAGGGGGATTTTCTTTTAACATTAAACAACGTACCTTTGCAATAGTCGAAGATGTCCGTTTTTTTTCCTTGGATACTTGTTTGGAATTTTTGTCCCACTTGAGGCTACAATTTGACGTTTTTTCCTGTCTTGTTGACGATATTACCTATCGACGCTTTAGATATCACAAAAACCATGACTCTCACATCGTTTTTTGGATAACGGAGTAAGCATATTTCTCTTCGGAAAGAGCATAAATGTAGCCTTCGAACTACTGCTTTGTTAAAAACGCCATTTTGAATAAAAACAAAACTTTCAAGCCGCAGACGATAATTTTTACTTTTAAAAACATAGTACAATTGCAATTATTTCTTTTGCAGCAAACGATTTTTTATTACCGCTTACCAAAATCGTCTAAAAAATGTGCAAACAGCCTCTGCAGATAGATTAAGAAAAAACAATGTTAAACTGATTATATTTTGCATTGTTTTGTCGCCCTTTTAAAATTTCTTCCTGGGACACAAAATACTCATACAGATATTTATTTTCTTCCTACACAAAAAAAAATCAAACAAACTGCATGTTTGACGATGATTATACAGAATTTTTATGCTGCTCTATTAATGCGTACATCGAAGTCGGAACGGACTATTTCTTTATTTTTCCCTTTTAAAGGGATATATCAAAAATGTCTTGCAAGCTGTCTCTGTGATATTTCTTTGTTTGATTTTCCTTAAACAGTCTTCGAGGTTTTAGAGTTAAAGTAAAATTCCTCAAAATATTTTCCAGGAAGTAAAGCTTATCCTGAAAAATATTTTTTTTATCAACAGCTTTATTTATGAAGTTTTATATAAATCAAAAATTATTTTAAAACCTATCAAATGTACAGAAATGAAAACAATATTAAAAAAATCTATTGCTAGTGCAGATACATCAAAATCGAAACTTGCTTGAAATTGTGATATCTAACTGAATTTTAAAAAAATACATTTTGAATGAATAAAAATCTTTATGTGAAGGCTGATTTTGATTATCATTGTAAAATATACTTAACAAAAATTAAATTCCGATCCCTGACCTTCTTAAACTTATTGCATTATGCTCACCAGTTCACAAGAATAGGTGAATATCGCTATTGGAGTTATCGATTTCAGACATCATGTATTGATAAAAATTTAAGTTTTATAATTAAGTAATATTCTGCATCAGGCAAATTGAAAACCTACTGGGTTTATACTTACAGCATTTATACTTAATAGATGAACAGCGAATTCTACAGAAGGTAAAGAAGAATTATAGCAGCTGCTTTAATAAAGGAATAATTGAACAACCAACATGGAAGTGTATTTAGGTTTGGTATTTTAGCAATAAAGAGAAGATAATTTTTAATAAAGCATTATCGATATTAATAAACAAATCTCTTTTAGATCACAACTGACAGACAACGAAATGAAAGGAACTCAAATTCTAAGGTACTCGCCATCTCCATTCATAACTGTCTGGTTGATTATGTTTTTTAAAATGTTCATTGCATCACATCAAAAATCGATTCCTGTAAAATACAGGATATTCACTGAAATAATCAACAGTAGAAAATTGTAAAACTTAATTGTAACTAATTAAGAAAAATAACTAATAATTAAGACCTCAAAAGCTTGTAAATCATAGATGTTAGGAAAATTCAATTGAATATGTGACAATTACGAAGAATGTATGTACTGCACTTACACTCATGGTTGAGTATAACTGTCCCTTATTCCTTAATAATAATAATAATAATGAATAATAATGTGAAGGACATTTCTGCTGAGTAGCAGTTGTTAGAAGCCATATAAGCTAAACAAAGCAGATTTACTGTTGAGCAAACGGGTATCTTAAGTTGTAAGATATTTCTTGTTTTGTTTCATTCTTTTATCTGAAATTACTCCAGGTAAAATGACTCCATTTAATTTAGGTGCATTCCGTATAGAGACATGAACCTCTCATTTGATGTTAATTGAGTGATTGAGGACGTTGATATTCAGAATGTGACATGAACGTTATATCAGGATGCATTTATGAAATACTCATAAGTATTTATTGGGGAATTCAGTTCACGTGAAATCGAAATCCAAGAATGAGTCTACCTATCCAACACTTATCTGGTAGGCCATCACATCTTCTTGTTTCCTTGTGCAGGAATGGAATATACGTCTTTAAATAAAAGACTATTGTAAAATAAAGATTCTTAACATGGAGTTTTCAAAAAAGTTCGCAACACTTTTGCGTATGATAAGACAAGAAATCCCCATGGGCAATTTCCCTTGATTTATGATTTTCAAAATATTTAAAAGAGGAAATAAATTGACAATACAAATTATGTCTGTAATAATACAGAATTAGAGAAAGGTTTTCACGCGACTCGATTAACTGATTTAAAGTTGTGTTAGGGAAAATGTACAATGCGTGCTGTTAGCAAATTCTTGTGATTCAGAAGTAGAGGTTGAGTGTTAAGCTATCTAATTACAATTTTTGAAAATTTATAAAAGGGAAAATAATGCTTAAAATACATTTGAATTTTGTTAAAATATAAAACTTCATAACGAAGTAATGTTTTGGGAGCTTACACTTGTCTCAGCTAAATATTGGTCTATATAACTTGAAGGAATAAAGATTTCAAGTGAAAAACTGTTTACTTAAACTGTTGAGGTATTTTCATTTTGATTTTCTTCGGGAATTGGAATTTGAATTCAGTAGGAAATACTGTTATTTAAAAACTTTATCTCGTAGAATTGTTATAAGTCAGTAAAAACGTTGTGTCTCGAGGAAATAAAAATCCACAAGGCTTTGATAAGGGACAGCAAATATCAGCAATTTAATGGTTACTTTTCCGTCATAATTGGAATTCTCCTATTAATGTTTCATTTGTTTCAGAATATCGAATCAATTATTTGCATTTTTTATCTTTTATTTATGATATTTTTACTAAAAAAGGGAATTTTTTAGAGATTTCATCTTTCTACTGCTGACACTAGAAACAGTTCAAAATTTCAACAACCAACAGAAATAATTATATATATATATATATATCAGTAATTATATATAACCTCTCTGTTGTAATTAAGAATGGGAATTATGTCAAAATACTAAGATCTTATATGATATTAGTACATTTAAAGTACAAAATGTACATATCAGCTAAAGGATGAAAGACAATGTTTTAAAATATATGCAATTTACGTCCCATAAATATTGGAAACCTATACTAGACGTTTGAAAAAATCTTAAAGACTTAATTGAAATTCTCTTGCAAAAAGAAAAGACACCCTATCTACGAGTAAAGATATAGCATATCTTCCTAGCACTTCCGAAATTGATTATTGATTTTTTTTCAATATGCTCGGAATGTACTACTTTCAAACACTTCTCGTAAAATGGTTCTGTAACCCTATATTGTAATTTTTATCTTTTTGAGCTAAATTTTATAACTCTCACTCCTTTTTAATAAAATACTGATTTCCCATGCTTTTTATTCAGAGGGTATATCATTTTTAGGAGAGTCCTAAACAATATTTTTATGTATGAGAACAAAATGCATTTTTTATGCATTGCTCACAGTGCCTTGATAGCCATCTTTATTTAAATTTTCAAAAGTTATAGAAAGAGAACAAAGGAGAAAAGCTCTCCTATAAATCATAACTTTTGTTATTTAGTACTACATGATCTCCCAGCATTATCCTCAGTCTTCATAATGACAAAATATTAATAGTTCTGAAATATATTATATATCTATATTATATATCTATATTTATATCTATCTATCTATCTATCTATCTATAATAGGGTAAATATGCTGTATATGAGACCCCTTTTATTTTCATATATAGCTAGGAAAGCAAGTGAGAGATTATAGTACCAACTTGATATCCTTTTAATACATATATTTTACTACATATAACAATGACAGAAAATTGAAAAAAACCTTATAATTTTCTTGTATAAAATTATAAACAAAAGTGTTCCATTTATGGGGTCTGAAAAAAGTAGTCCTAATATGAGACCCCCATTCTACAACTCTATATATGAATTAGAATTACTGAAAAGTTCGTAGAAACAAAACTGTACAAAATAATTAGATAACAGTTAACTACACTGAAGTGCCACTGAATTAGGGATAGCAAAGCCTATGCAAACTGTGTAGCGCTGCGCATCATGTATGTGCAAGTGAGGGCGCTGTGGTAACTGCATACATAGCGCGTACTGTGGTTGTTCTGAATTAGTTGTTGGAATTGCCAGTATGGGTAAACTGTCTGATTTAGACGCCTTCGATCGCGGACAAATCGTAGGTGCGCGACGCATGGGCTATTAAATTTCCGAAATCATCAGACAGCTAGGATTTTCAAGGTCGACAGTGTAAAGAGTATACCAAGAATACATGGATGGTGGAAAAAAAAACTAGCGATCGGGCAAACTGCAAATGACAATTAGCCTTGACAGTGCGTGGTGAGAGACGGCTCAGGCGTATTGTACGTAGCCAGCGAAGCCAAACATTAGCTCAAATTACCACCCAGTTTAATGACGGTGCCAGTCGTACAGTCAGTAAACGGACTGTGCAACGCTCGCTTCCCCGTATGGGTTTCGGGAGCCGTCGACCTACGAGAGTACCATTGCTCTATACTCGCCATCGGGCTGCACGTCTTGCCTGGGCAAGAGAGCACAGAGACTGGAGTGTAGAGGACTGGAAACGAGTAGCATGGAGTGATGAGTCTCGATTCCGACTACTTAACGCCGACGGGAGGCTGAGAATATGGCGTGAGGCTCATGAAGTCATGGATCCTGCATGCCTGTCTGGAACTGTACAAGGGCATGGTGGCTCAATCATGGTCTGGGGTGTTTTTTCATGGCACAGTTTGGGATCTTTGGTACGTGTACCAACCTCCCTCAATGCAATTCGGTACGTAGAGTTGCTGGGTGATCACCTCCATCCGTTTATGCTGTTCTGTAATCCGCACGGTAATGGAGTTTTACAGCAAGACAACTGTACCTCTCACAAGTCCCGGTTGGCTACTGGCTGGTTGGATGAGCATTCCTCTGACTTCTCTGTCATGAATTGGCCACCTAGAAGCCCAGAGTTAAATCCTATTGAGCATCTTTGGGATGTTTTGGAACAAGGCGTGAAAGGCCATCACACAGAACGAAAGAACCTTACTGAATTATGGACAGCTTTAGCCAATATTTGGCAAGCCATTCCCGTGGAACGTTTCCAGAAACTTGTTGAATCTATGCCTCGTCGTGTGGCAGCCGTTATCAAGGCCAGAGGAGGCCCAACTCGTTACTAGGTTGGTATCCCTAATTCAGTGGCACTTCAGTGTATATACACTAATAGGTGAAAAAGAAAAGTGACATTTTAAACAAATTAGTTGGTTTACACTACAGGTTTTGTTTACTTTTTGTTTTTAGATTCAAACTTTTCACATTGTTTACAAATAATAAGTTCGTCAGCTCCATAATCTTCATGGGCCCACCTGAAACACCTTCTACATTGAAGCCACTGCTCTCCCCGTTTGTTTTCTGAAAATAAACAACCACAAAAAAGGCATTCAGCGTCGTTTTCATCAATGTTATCATGGACAGAAAGCTTTACATCATCTTCAAAACAGCTGAAATCATAGCTATAATTAGGCTTATTCGTTCTCTGTTTTTTAACTAGTGTTTGCATTTTCATCCATCCTTAATTTCCCCCTTCCTGTAGGGACCCCTTTGCCTTTTCCTTTTCCCTTTATTGTTTCCAGATACTTTTCTTTTTTATCTTAATCTCCCTTTCCTTGTTTATCCTTTGATTTCTTATCTTTTAGGTCTATTCCTTTTTTTTGTTGTAGGAAACATAGTTTTTTTAATATGCTGCAGTTCTTTTATTAATGCTATCAATCAATTTATTTTTACAGGGCGATGATGTGATAATATCGGGTTTATGGGCCCTACTTATTTTCAAGGTTTATATCGCAGGTAACGTAGGCAACGAATTTATTTCTTCACTAAGAACTTGTTTGAACTTGTTTGATCAATACCTTCCACATTGTTACTTCTGCTACATGGTTGTGGATTTCGCCTGAGCGTCATTGCAGCGTCAGAGTAAACAAGGCTGTGAGAGTGAAAACTAATGTGAGACCTATCTCATATTAGGTACGATTTGGGGTCTCATATTGGGCACGATCATGTTGTTGAACACGCCAACGATTTTTTTAGGTTAGGATTGATGTCAGCTTAAAAGCAAACAGGCGTGTTTACACTCCAAATTTATAGCTACCTATCCAATACTAACAATTTTAATAGAGTCTTACCTTAAAGGTGAAAACAGCCAGTGAAAATGGTGATGCAAAAAAGTCGATGAGCACACATTCAGGAGAAAAAATACTGTACATTTGTGTGAGCTTGCAAACATTCGACTGACTCACCGATTACAAATGTTGCAATAGACTACTGTTTTACTCTCCAGTCGCCAGGCGGCAGCACTTTGTCCATCCTATAAGCTGGGATCTCATATTAGGCAAGGTCTCATATTAGTCATACTTACCCTATATACTCGTATATACAGAGTGTCCCAGTTAAACGTTTCAGAACTTCTACGAGGGATAGGGTGCATCCTGACGACTAGAAATCATATAGCAATGTGGGGTCGGAAATGCTTTCCTGAAGCGGTAGATAGCGGTGCGGGAAAGTTCCGAGCGTTCGTGAAGGGAATCGTAATTTCGCACAAGGACTCAGAGTTAGTAGGTTAGCTATAATTCCACGAGCCGGAGATGTGAGGTCTGCATTGCAGTCGATGGAAAAACTTCGAACAATTACTTTGACCCCTGTACCTTTTGTTTTTGTCCATTTATTATTAAAGTGATTATCCCCTTACGATCTCTTTCTTTATGGTTTTGTGTACATCACCGCTTTAGGAAAACATTTCCGACCCCACATTGCTATATGATTTCGAGTCGTCAGGATGCACCCTACCCCTCGTAGAAGTTCTGAAACGTTTAACTGGGACACCCTGTCTATATATATATATATATATATATATATATATATATATATATATATATAAGATAAAGTTGAAAGAAAAAATCCAGTATGAGCACTAAAACTACTTGCAGCCAGGAACTAAAAACATGAAGCGATAAGATTGAAAGAGGTT
Source organism: Dolomedes plantarius (assembly GCA_907164885.2). Lineage (NCBI taxonomy): Eukaryota > Metazoa > Arthropoda > Arachnida > Araneae > Dolomedidae > Dolomedes > Dolomedes plantarius. Next base: position 42,037,412 of record OU015494.1, on the reverse strand, counting down.
TTTGACAGCATCTCTTCATCAGCGGTATCGATACTGTCTAAAAACCAATGGATTGTTTCTGATAAGTATGATCTATACAATAAACATACTTAGACACCGTACAATCCATGACAAACTGTAGAATAGAATATACGTCCACTCAACCATAGAATACCAAGCCTGGCGCCAGACAGAGTGGAAGTTAAGAATATGTAACCGCAAGATGACTGACGTCACAATACTTGCAACCAAGGAGCAAATGGAAACACAGAAGCTGTCCTAATATGGAGACTGTGTTTTAGGGCAATTAAACCTTAATTATATTAGCTTTTTATTATTATTACTAAGAGTTATTTATTACTATTTTATTTTTATTTTTACTTTAGTTATTAATATTATTTATTTATTTTATTTTTAGTAGTAATTTACTCGAATTAAACTTATTATGTTGATTTACTTATTAGTTGCAACAGAACAAACTATTCATGAAATCTAAAACAACCAATTATGTGCTTGGAAAGACTATCGGGATAATAATTACGTGTTAGCACAGCTATCAAGTCTAAAATATGCTTATTCCTATTGTATATATACAGAGGCTGTTCGCACATTTTTTAGACGATTTTGGTAAGCGGTAATAAAAAATCGTTTGCTGCAAAAGAAATAATTGCAATTGTACTATGTTTTTAAAAGTCAAAATTATCGTCTGGGGCTTGAAAGTTTTGTTTTTATTCAAAATGGCGATTTTAACAAAGCAGTGGTTCGAAGGCTACATTTATGCTATTTCCGAAGAGAAATATGCATACTCCGTTATCCAAAAACGATGTGAGAGTCATGGTTTTGTGATATCTAAAGCGTCGATAGGTAATATCGTCAACAAGAAAGGAAAAAAATGTCAAATTGGAGCCTCAAGTGGGACAAAAATTCCAAACAAGTATCCAAGGAAAAAACGGACGTCTTCGACTATTGCAAAGGTACGTTGTTTAATGTTAAAAGAAAATCTCCCTAGTCAAAGGACAGTTGCAAAATCATTAAAATGCTCGGTGTCCACTGTAAACAAAATGATAAACGTTGATTTAAATCTTAAGAAAGTGAAAAAAACACGATGTGCATCGTTTTCTTCCAAATCATATCGCTGAACGCAGGACACGCTGCAGAATTCTATATGAGAAACACTTATCCAAAGCAAAATGGAAAACAATTGTCACGATAGATGAATCATGGGTGTATTTAAATGATTGCAACAAAAAAAGAGCCATTTATTATCATAAAAGGGGAAAAAAATTTAAGTACATGGTTCAAAGAATCGAAAGAAAGTTTTTCTAAGGGATTCATGATTGTTGCTGGTTTTTCTTATAATGGCAAGTTAAAAATAAAGAGAGTAGAAAAAATGTCAAGATTAACTCCAAATACTATCAGGAACATATTTTATCGCCAATTTTTCTGAATGAAATACCATCGCTTTACCCACAGTGCCATCAATCTGTGAGACTCCATCAGGACACAGCTAGCAGTCACACATCAAAATCCACTATAAATTTCCTAAAAGAAATGGAACAAAAAACTGGTATCAAGGCCTTACCCTTCACTGATATCCCTACTAAATCTCCCGATGTATCACCTATGGATTTTTGTGCTTTCGGACTTTTAAAATCTGCATTATTCAAACGTCGTCCAAAAACCCTTACAGTACTCTGGAAAGCTGTTCAGGAGGAATGGGATAGAATACCTCTTCTGACACTTCAAAAGGCATTATTATCCTGGAAATTGCGGTGTCGAAAGATAGTTCAGAATAAGGGATGTCAAATAGAACATTTAAAACACAAGAATTTTATGCAATTTAGTTTTGTGAATACAATATACATCGTCTAAAAAATGTGTGAACAGCCATATATATATCTTAAGAAAAATGCCGCAACCCCACATCACCGTCATCTCTATAGACCCTGGAGTGGTAGTCTGTCCGAAATAACCAGTCGTCGACACGAGTTTTTACGGGAACTTTTTATTGAGATCACCGACGGATCCGTCGGTATGGATGCAGCAATAGCAATTACAAAAATCCGCCCTACTTCCGGACGTCACGAGTTATGTAAACTTTACCTCATCACGTGATTAAAGGGTGTGTCTTAATGGTTGATTGGTTTAAAGTTATTGTTGATGTGCAGAACTGATTTAAACCTGCACTGACGCTACGCAACGTCTCTTTAGTTAAAAAAAACAGCCATCTTGAATGATTTTGCCTAAGGCTGTAATAATGGAATTTAACGCGAATGCCCAAAGGGAATTAAATAGTTTAAGGGATTAAAAAAGGGTTTGTAATTTGGAATCGGAAAGTGAGGAATTAATAGTTTTTAAATGTTAAGAGTGTTGAATTAAGAAATTACTAGTTTTTAATATTATAGAATATCCCCCCCCCGTCCGAGAAGAAGCTGACCTACAATGCCTGCATTGGAGGGCAGACTCACTCAGATGAGTGAGAAGAATGGGCATTAACAAAAATTTGGAATAGTTTCTTTGAAGTATTGTCAGCAAAATTTAGCTATAGCAAAAAGTTTTAAAAAGCACGAGATGAAATGACATGACATGAGTAATTTGTAACAAATATTTAAATTTCATATTAAAAAAAAATACACATAATAATAAAATTGAAAATTTTACATAAGCATGTTTTTGAAACCTGTTGAACAAGGACGTCTCCCCACACAACAAAATCTCAGAAAAAAAATCAATTAAATTTAACTAAAAAAAAACTAAGTTGTCAAATTTTCACTCTACATCAGTTTTAATTTTGAGTCGACTCACACAAATAATAGAATATAACAATGAAAATATCAAAATCAACAAACAAAAATGTTAAGTAAATGGAATAGAACATGACAATAATAATTTGAAGTTATTGTACTTTCCTCCTCAACTCTCACAACATTGGGGTGAGTCCAAAAAAGTTTGTAAGGTACACATGGTAGCCTATAATTCACTGTCCTTGTTATGTTAGCTACAGTATGTTGCTTGAGAAAAGTACAAAAAAAAATAATCACAATTCGGCAGGTTCTGTGACCTATCATCTCGCAAGTGCAGAATACACAAAAAAATCACAATATCTTGGCTTAAATTAAAAAAAAATAGTCCTTTGTAGTTGGTTACATAAAAAAAATCACAGTCTTTTTAGTGCTGTGCTATTTCTGCTTCACAAACGTAGAATACATAAACATCACATTATCTCGAATTGTTTACATATAAAGAAAAATAGTTCTTTAGTTAAATAAAAAAAATCACAGTTTATAATAAAAATCACACTTTCAATAAAAATCACATTTGAAATACATAAATTGTATATAAAAATTACAGAGCATGTTAATCAAATAACTCAATCTTGTACGAGTTCTCAGTATATCAATTTTTATTCATTATCTAGATTTCATATCTTTATTTATCTCAATATTTTTTCCTTAATATCCATTATCTCCTTTATTTCAATATTACTTATTATAAAAAAAAAATCTCTTTTCAATATTCTGTATATTTCTTATTATTCTCATTTCATCATTCCCTATATTCATTCTTATTCCAACAATATTTATTCATTCCAAAATTCTATTCAATATTCTTTAGTTATACTTATTCATAATTATTCTAACTTTATTTATTTATTCTCAATACTTTTTACTTTATTTTCAAATTATTTATTTACTATTCATTTGTGTATACTTATTTTAATTCTACGTCGATATCTAATTTTTTGTGTTGAAGGTACCTTGTTGTATGTGTGTTCCCCAACTCTTAGTCTCAAATTCTTTAATTCTACCTCTAAGCAGTGAGGGGTTGTGTTTATGTTTGTGTAACAAGTGGTTTTCCTTTCTCCCTATTGTTCTCTGACTAATAAGGAGGAAGAGTCTTTTAGCCGTACAGTGGACTAACCGTGAATCTCCGACAGGATATGACTGCATTGAAAATCATCATCTTGCATAGTCAAAGATGGAGAAAAAGGAAAATGTGCAGTTGTCATACCTGTGGGAGTATAATATATAGAAATGGGAGGACAAAAGGAGTGGCCATCCCAGCCCTGTTTTAGTCAATACTCAAGCATATGGTCTTCAGCACTTTAAGTGACTGAGTTGATGAATTAAAAACAAATAGTAAAAAAAATTAAAAAAGATCTTAAACAGTTGGGACGACATCCAACGCGCTTCTAGAGGTGGGTGATAGGAAAGTGTATTCAAGGAATAGAAAATTTACTGAAAGGTTAAAGAAGTAGATTTGTCATAGTCGGTGTTTAAATTGAGATCCAAAAAAAATTCACATATAATAGTATTATTAAGAAGAAAGTTTAAGTTAGACATTTTTTTTTTGTTTTTTTTTAATATCTTTAGTAGGACAACACATAATTATATCAATTAAAAAATGTATAATGATGTTAAGCATCACATAGAAAATAAAAAAATGGATCTAATGTTTGTCATTATTCGTGGTGTAGTTTTAAGTTCTCTGGTGCATTATAATATCTTAATCTGCAAGCATGGACAATTTCAGAGTCTCGTTTAGTGTGAAAATTTAGTTTATCAATTTCATAATTAACTTTTGACATTTGTTTTAGAATAGTGTAAGGTCCAGAATAGGGTGAGCTTAATTTTCTTGTATTAGGTATTCTTGTAGTAGTTGTAAGGTATACACAAGATTCGATTCACAAGAATCGAACTTTTGAGTGAATGAATTAAAGAAGCTGCTTTAGATATGCTAATTTTGGCATACGCGCTTAGTATAAATACCACGCAGCGTCATTAAGAAGAAAGGGGGAGGTTGTTAAGGTTAAAATGGTGTTATCCTGCGCTAGTGCTTAGCGGGCCAGAAGTTTACATGGCAGTACTGCTGGTTTGACTTACTGTTCGTGAGTATAAAAATATATTGTTCTTGAAAGCTGTGTTTATACATTCCGTACAAGTAGTACGCATGCTTATTGCTGTAAAAGCCAATTATATGTGCAACGAATTCAATAAACATTGTTTCATGTATAAACTGTGTTTGCTTCAAATTCAAATAGAGTGCCACTTCAAATTATATACACCCAAGTCTGGGTAGAAGTGAGCATAGAAACTCTATACTGGCGCCCGAAAGATATATATACCCTAGTAGTTAGCGTTAAATTTGTAACGAACAACATAATTGAAATTAAAAACTGTGTACTGTGTACTTATATTGATAAAATTGTTGCAAGTACTTATATACTATTTAAAAAATGAGTGTTGTAGAACAAAATCCTGCTGGAAATTTTGGTCGGGTAATTATGGTTCAGCAAATTGCGCCATTCGAAGCCACATTCAATGGCGGCCCCTCAAGCCAATTCCTAAAGAAAATTGAGCATTACTTTCAGCAACAATGCACCCCAGAGGGGGATAAACTTAAAATTGCTCTAGCCGCTTTAAGAGGTAGTGCATTTCAGTGGTACACATGCATGCAAAGCAGTAATCTGATTTTTGACTATTTGTCATTCAAGCAACAGTTTCTTAGTGTTTTTCCAAAGACCTTTAATCAAAGTGAAATTGAAGCGGAAATTTATTCGCTAAGGCAACGTGAAGGTCAGTCTGCGTTAGATTTTGCTACGGAAAAGATTTCCAAGTGTGAGGAATATTTAGAAGGGGTAACGGAAGCGGTAATCTTAAAAATAGTTATCCAACGTTTGAAGCCAAGTGTTCAAGATTTTTTAGATGATCAAACAATTACAAGCAAGGTTACCCTCCTTCAAGCTTTAGCTAAATATGACAATAGGCATTTCTTCGCTACCCCTCACCGTCATGCAGGTACGAGAAGTTTTATACAGCCGCGCCAAAATTTTTCGCGAGTTTCAAACCAGCAGCGTAAGCAGTACCGCAGGCAAAATAATAGAAGCGCACGGCGTTATAATGAAATTAGTGCTCTTAAAGTAAATAATATGGAAGCACCTTACTTGCACTGGCAAGTTGATTCACATGATATGGTTCAACCTGTTGAAACTGTTTGGTCAAATGTATTATTTTGTCCGAGCAGTAATCATTATTTTGAGAATAGTGAAAGTCAGGGTATTTTTGTGGCTTATAAAGAAAGTGAGTCTAGCTGGAATGATGAGGTAATTCCAGTACAAATTTCTGAAAATAGTGCCGATACTAATGCTAGTGGTTTAGAAAATAAATCATCTGACACTTCTATTAATGCTATACCTGATATTATTGATGCTATACCTGATATTTTAGATGATATTCACACATCTGTTAATGAAGGAAATTTAGTAGATGACGAAGTATGCGTTACAGAAGTTAGTGAATACTTATTAGTTGACGACAATAAAAATTCTTTAAACGATAGTAGGAACTCGCCAGGTAATGATGATATTATTTCAAGTTTCCATCCGAATGAGGATTGTGTAGGCCAGGTTGATAATATGGTTTTAAATAAAGTACATGAAAACCATACTGAGAGTCAGGATGAAAAGTTGACACAGAGTTATACTGTAAGTAGTTTAGCTGATGCTTCGGAAGTTATAGACGTAGGTTGTATTAAAACGCACCAGTACGAAAAGCTTAATCTTCCTAAAACTGAAGCAGTGTTAACGAATATAAATGATAACGATTCTGATGTCGCAAGTTTCAAAGAGACTTTTTCGTCAAAAGAGGATAAAACTAAAGTTAAGGGGGATAAAAAACGTGAAAAAGCGCCTTGAGGTTCCAGCATTAAAACTGCAAATACTGAAGTAATTAAGGCGGTAAACAAGAAGTTGCATAAGCACCAATACCAAAAACAGAGTCAGTTTGTTGAAAAACATGACACAGGTAGAGAGATAACGCCAGTAACTAAACACGTTGGTGCGGCGTATAAATTTGACAAAATAGAATATGCATTAAAATCTAATACCGATACAAGCAAAAGTACGAAGAAAGGTAAAGTGTGCACTACAAAAACTCCATCAAAGGTACACAAGGTTATCAAAAGGAAGAATGACAATTTTAAAGTTCCTTTGCATAAGTACAGGAAGCGCAAGATTTCTGCCGCCCAGCAAGGTTGGCCTCCTCCCAAGAGACCTCCTGTCCATCGTCAAGCCGGACCAGCTCCTCAGGACCTACGACCTGCTGCACGAAGGATGCCCACACGGTCAACGAACCCCTTTACTAGGACTGCGACCATCAAGAGAGGTTCAACGGATTGGACAGACTGGTGCAAGGAAGTTGCTGCATTCATGAGGAACAAGTCTTGTATCAATTCTCTTATTCTAACTCCCACCCTTTAATAAAACCGAACCAAATTGGTTTGAAGTTCCCCATTGTATATACTGTGTAAACATTTTGAGGGGAAGGAGTGAGCCACTGAAAAAAAACGGCATACTGTTGTTTTATAAATTTTTGAAGGGGACATGTAGTGACTAGAAAAAAAATACATACTGCACAATATACCAATTAACCACTAATGTACTAACTTCACAAAAAATAACACATGTACATTATAAATTGGGGGAGAGCAGATACAGTCAAGAAATGTCATGCTGTGCAATTGTGTTGTCACTTTTAATTAAAATAGATATTCTAGGGCGCAGTTGGCCAGCCCAGTATCCGCAACTCTGCAAATCCACTGTTTGATGGTGTCACCTGGACACTTCGGGGTTAGTTTTGTAAAATAGTAGTGGCGTTTTTCCTCCACACAACGTGTGGAAGGTTTTTTTGACTTTGCCACCCATTATGTAAAAAGTCAGACCAGCACGCGTTTTCAATTAGTTAACTGAAGCCGTTCAGACCTCAGTTACCTAATTTTTTTTTTCGAGGGAGGCCAGTGTAAGGTATACACAAGATTCTATTCACAAGAATCGAACTTTTGAGTGAATGAATTAAAGAAGCTGCTTTAGATATGCTAATTTTGGCATACGTGCTTAGTATAAATACCACGCAGCGTCATTAAGAAGAAAGGGGGAGGTTGTTAAGGTTAAAAAGGTGTTATCCTGCGCTAGTGCTTAGCGGGCCAGAAGTTTACATGGCAGTACTGCTGGTTTGACTTACTGTTCGTGAGTATAAAAATATATTGTTCTTGAAAGCTGTGTTTATACATTCCGTACAAGTAGTACGCATGCTTATTGCTGTAAAAGCCAATTATATGTGCAACGAATTCAATAAACATTGTTTCATGTATAAACTGTGTTTGCTTCAAATTCAAATAGAGTGCCACTTCAAATTATATACACCCAAGTCTGGGTAGAAGTGAGCATAGATTCTCTATATAGTTAAATTCTTCGAATAACACTAAATCTCCAACATTAAATTTAGATTCTACAAAACGTGCATCATATTTTACTTTATTCCTATTGTGGTAATTAATTGTCCTTTCTTTGGCTAATTTTCTCGCCTCATCCATCTGAGGATAAAAATCTTGTTTTTTAACATGAGGTTCATAAGGTAATATTCCAAAAAGTAGGTAAGCTGGGGTCATTTGGGTAACTGAATGAGGCGTACGATTGTATTCATTAATTACTTCATTTAATAGGGTTGTCCAAGAAGTTTTACTTGTTGAGTTATGTACTTTGTACCTTAATCTAGTAATTATTGTTTGATTTACCCTCTCTACCTTCCCATTCGTTTGTGGATGATGACTCGACGTAATTGTTGTACATTATTATGCTCTAAAAATCTTCTAAACTTTGAACATAAAAAAGCTGCATTTCTGTCTGTTAGCAATTTTTTTGGTGTTTGAATTTGGAATATTTGTTTTAAGCAATTTGTATAAGTTTCAGTAGTTACGCTTTTTGATGGAAAAGCCCAAATATAACGCGTTGCATGGTCAATTATCAAATGTAAATATTTCTTTGTGGAATTATAGTAATTAAATCCGCCTACTGTGTCTAAACTTAAGCACTCGAAGGGTTGGTCTGTCGGAGGTACTTCTTGCAGCAATCCAAACCTTTTCTGTCTTTTCTTTTTGTTTAATTGATAAGTATGGCAATGTTTAACATAATTACTAATGTCCTCAGTGACTTTGGGCCAATTATATTGGGGAGTAAGTAATTGCATTGTTTTATTTTTCCCAGGGTGTCCATAGTCCTCGTGGGCTCTTTTTAAAAATTCTAACCTCAATGAAAATGGTACTACAATTTCTAAAAATCCTTTCTTTCTCACGTAGATTACATCATTTAGTTTTTTATATTTAAGTCCCTGCACATTGTCTTTATTTTGAAAATCTACAATCTTTTGTAATTCGATTAAATGATTTATTTGTTGATTAGGTTCTGAAATAGGATTTCTGGATAGCATGTCGGCCTCAATGTTCGCAGTTCCTTTCTGGTATTATATTTCATAGTCAAACATACTTAATTTTAATGACCAACGAAAAAGTCTTCCTCTAAGATTTTTAATGTTCCTCAACCAGACCAAGGCTGCATGGTCAGTGTGGATCGTAAATTTCCTACCATGGAGGTAGTGGTAAAACCGATCAAGACTATCAACTATAGCGAGACATTCAAGTTCTGTGATTGAGTAATTTACTTTATAAGGTTTCAAATCACGTGAATGATAAGCTATGGGATGTAACACCCCATCTTCACCTGGCTGTTTTAAAACAGCTCCAACCTGATGTTTACTAGCATCCACAAATAAATGACAGTCTTTGTTTACATCATACAATTGCAATATTGGTTTACAAATCAATAAATTCTTAAGATCCTCAAAAGCTTCTTGGCACTTGTCTGACCATCCCCATTTTACTCCCTTTTTCAGTAATGTATTTACTGGATGTCTTACTTTTGCATATTTTGGAATAAACTTATTATACACATTTATAGTGCCCAAGAATCTTTGGAGTTCTTTTACATTAGTTGGTGGTTTCAAACACTTTATCTTTTCAATGTTAATGTTGTCTGGGGCAATTTTCCCATTTGTCACATTATATCCAAGAAAATTAATTTGTTGCTGCAGAAAAGTACATTTAGCTAATTTTAACTTGATATTCTCTTTTTTGAAAATGTTAAACAGTATATCTATATGTTCAAGGTGTTGTTCTTTGGAGTCTGAATAAATTATAATATCATCGAAATAGTGGCATGCAAAGTTAACTTTATATTTATCTAAAATTCTCCTGATAGTCCTATTGAATATTGCAGGGGCATTCTTTAAGCCAAATGGAAGTCTTAGCCACTCGTATAAGCCAAAAGTAGTGGCAAATGCCAATTTCTCAGTATCTTTTGGGTGGACGGGTACATGCCAATACCCTGAGGTAAGGTCCAAAGTTGAAAAGTAATTATCTCTGCTTAATTTATCTAGAATATCATCAATTCTGGGTAAGGGTTCTGCATCTGTCTTAGTAATTAAATTTAGTTTTCTGAAATCAATACAAAGTCTAGTTTTTCCTTCATTTCGCTTTCTTGCCAAAGTCACAGGACTTGAGTATGAACTATGTGATTCTTTTATGATTCCTGCTTCTAACAAATTTTTAATTTGGGTCCTGATCTCTTTTTCCTCAATTGGCGAAGTCCTGTATGCTTTTAGACTCACTGGTAAATCAGAATTTAGGATTATTCTTTGGGGTTCCATCCTTATTTTGCCTATGTCATATTTGTTAGTTGAAAACAGTCTATTATTTTTGTGCAATAATTTTTTTAATTCCCTATCAACATCTAAAATTTTTATTTGATCATTAATGTCAACATTTTCATAATTTGGGGTATTTTCTGCTTTTATTTCACCAGAGTGTTCATTGAAATTTTCACTTACATCATAATCAATACAGAAAATATCATTTTCTTCCTGCGAGTTTTCTTCATAAGGGTTAAACATATCAGAAACTTCAATTTCATGAACATTACTATTATTATACACATGCTTATTATCACATTTATTTTGTAGGTGTAATGAAATTTTACTTATATCACAAATATTAATCATCTTCAAAGAAATTCTATTTTGATACACACAAAATTGGTTACAGTCAATTACTAATTTAAACTTTTTACACTCAGGAAGTCCCAGAATAAGATAAGGCAAGTCATTGTCCAAAACATATGCAGAAATATTTCTAATTATTTTCCCTATTCTCAAAGTTAATACACATTTAGTTGTAATTAAGATTTCACCCTCAGCTTACCTGACCTTAATTGGAGAGCTTGAATAACTTTTCAGTTGACATTGCTTGACCAGTTTTTGTGACATCAGACTAATAGTCGAAGCAGTGTCAATCACACAATTTGAAAAATTCTGTTTCTCATTTCTATACAGTCCTTTTGTTTTGTCAACCCCATAATTTCTGATAATGTTCCCCCTCAATGACAGTAATTGTCATTCTGGCGCCTGATCTCTTTCAAATTCAGGTTCCTTATACTGATGTTTATTGTCTGACACCGACATCTTATCAAATCTCTCATTAATAGAACAAGTTTGTTCCCAATGGTAAGCATTACTTATGCCAAAGTTAGAACATTTTCGACAGGGTCTAGGTGGTAAATCAGCATATTGTTGGTGGTGATTAATTTGGTTATTGGGATTGGGTGCAAAATTTCTATTCAACTTGTGATCTCTGGGTTGCCATTGTCTGATTTGTTGCTGCTGACTATAATTAGGTCTAAACTGAGTTTGTTGATTATTATTAGGTCTAAATTGAGGCAGGGACGAGTAATTTTGTCTAAATTGATGAGGTGGGCTATAATTCAGCCTAACTTGAGGTTGATTGTAGTAATTTTGTCTAAATTGAGGCAAATTTTTAAATCTAGTGTTAAAAAAGTTATCCCGATCCCCTTGATTAGCTTTGTTTCCTTCATTATTTATTTTGATTAGCTTATTAGCCAACACTATCCATTCTGTTGTTGTTTGAGGAGGATTTGCAGCTATGGTCATTCTCATTTGAGCATTTAGGCCTTGTGTTAGGCCCTCTAGTATTAACTTCTGTGATAACCCCTATCTCTTTCCTACATCAATTTTTTTATGAAAATATTTGGTTAAGTCATCATCATATTCAAATTTCAAATTGGAAAATTCAGAGAATTCCACGCTATCTGCCTCAAAGAATTATTCCTGCAAAGAATCTTTTAATTCTGTCCAATCTTGAATGTGTTGACAAGAGTTTATAAAAATCGTTAGAGCTTTCCCTTTGAGGAATTTTGAAATACATCTTATTTTATGTTCATCTGAAACATTTGCTTGGGAAAATTTCTGCTCAATATAGGCAAGCCATTTTTGTAGTTTCATACCCCCCTCCGGGTCAAAAGGAATAAAATCCCTGAATTCTCTCTCTAAATTTTCAAGTTGAATTTGGTCCTTGCATTCTGTCCCTTCATTTTTATTATCTGTTGTTCCCCCCTGAATTTCTGTTTTTATATTTGTTTCTACCATTTTATAAGTTTAACAAAATATCACAATTATATATTTCAATTAAAAACAGGAATATAATACCATACAATCACATTTAAAAAAAGAATCTTTCCTGTACTGTTTTTATATTTTTTCCTCCATTACTAAAATTATCAAAATATTATAAATTTATACGTCAAATAGAGAGATAATACTTTCTATATCATAAAAATCACTGTTTACGAAAATAATTTTAAAAAGTTCATGACGGAAAAATATACACGACCTGGTCTTGTTATTCTTGGCTTGTTACTGTAAAATTCTCGGTTGAACAAATTTTATTTTTTGTTCACGGTACGGCGGTAGGGCTTGCATACCGGCTTAATTAAATTCACACACAAAGAAATTTATCATATACATCGATGATTTTTGAACTGGCGGTGATCTACTTTCATTTCCTGCGCCGCTAACTCGGTGCGGCGAAATTCACTAAAACACTGAACTCGTGGGAAAACTGTATCAGCCGACGATCCTTGTGGCAATGAAGAACACTAATCGTAAATACACACATTCCGGCACAAGATTTCTGAAAAGGAAAATACACAATTTTTCAAGAATACACAATTTTTGAATAGTAAAGTGAGGAATCAATAGTTTTTACATGTTAAGAGTGTTGAATTAAGAAATTACTAGTTTTTAATATTATATATATATATATATATATATATATATATATATATATATATATATATAATTAACGCATTAAGCCCTTCTGGCTTACGGCTAATTATTCAACTAAAACAAATTCTTAACGCATAACATTCTTTACTTCATCTCTTATCCGACCCTGAATCATTTAGAAATTGTGGCTCAGACCAACAACACTTCCTACGTGTTCGATATCTCCATTACTTCTGTTAAAACCTACTTGTACTACATAATCAAAATGCCAATGATACCCAGAAATTCCAGCAGACTGATATCAACTGCAAAACAATAAATCTGCCAGTAAATTTATCAGTTTATCTACCTCACGGGGTACTCTTTTTCTTTAAATACCCGTTTCTCATGGTCATCAGAGGGTCTGACTACATGTGTAAATTCGAGTGCCCATGATGAAAAAAAGGTTGAAATAAAAAAAGGTTTTCATGATTTTAAAGGGGTTGCATAAATTAATATGAATTAATAAAAAAGGGTATCAATAGGTCACTCAGGAAGAATGAATAAGTAGGGTATTACAACCCGTTTAATTGGCCTAACAATATATATACCCAACAAACACAGGACTGACGGCAGCTTATCGGGCCAGTGCTGGAGGCGCCGGTTGAACGACAAGCACGGGAGAATTTTTCCGGGCCGCTGGCGGGTTGTTTACGAACCTCCGAAGGGAAACGCTTTCCGTTTACGTGTTTCAGGGCCTGTTATGGGTTGATGTGAATCGCGCCAAAACCGTTTTTCCTCTATCGTCTCGGAACTGCACCTCCGATTCGTAACCACAAGTAACAGATATCTGCATCAGAATTATGGATTTGAAAGGGAAGGCGAAGATTAAATTAAACAGACTTTTCAAAAATATTTATTTCATTGTTGTGAAACTTCTTTTACGCGGAAAATTCCCATAATTTTCCTTGTATGTAAAGATTGTATTATGTGAAAAGTATTATGTGAAATTGTATAATTGTATTATGTGAAAAGTATTATGTGAAATTGTATAATTGTATTATGTGAAAATTCACATAATTTTCCTTGTATGTAAAGATTGTATTCTGTGTGTATGTTTTTAACTCCCTAGAAGCTCATAAAAACAGATGAAAATTAATTTCATTGTTTATTTTTATATATTTCTGGAGAAATTAAATATCTACTTAAAAATGGGTCCTTGTTTCACCACTCTTTACTTATAAGAGAGGAAATAGTGATAAAATTTGTATTTTTTAAAATTTCTTTTATAGTATATTAAAATAATAATATATATTTTTGTAGATAAAATATTCAAAATATACATTTTTCAGGAAACTTACATATTCTAAGTATTTCTAATTTTTAGATGCCATTATAAAACAACTGATTTTGTAGAATTTTTTCTCGAATTTCATCGTATTAATTTTACAGTAACATATTCTTATAATACACATTTGAATGAAAGAAAAAGAATTTTAAATTTACAGACCTTAGTTAAAATAAACAAATCACACATATTTAGAAAAATATTAATGTAATGTAATGTAAGAGACATAGACAGTAGATGTCATGAGACACCAAAAAAGATAAAAAAATAAGACCCTTTATCCTCAGTACGTACATTGAAGAATATATATTACATTTTTTTTTTATAATTGAATCAGGATACGAGAAATAATATTTACAATAAGAAAAAAAAAGGCCAAAAAATTTGATTAAATAAATGTTAGAAATAAAAAATAAGGCAATTAAGTTTAAAATAATAAGTAAGTTATATTTAATAAATTAAATTGGCAGGTTTGAACATCCGCGAGTACAGAAAACAGAACTGCACTTTGCGGGATCGAACCCAGGACGGAAGCATGAGAAGCAAAAACGGACGCCACACACCAGCATTCCCTGACTGAATGTCAAGTGTGGAACTTCAATAAGAGGAAACTGCCTGGCATGGAACAGAAAAATAAATGAAAAATGTTAAACACTATCAGAAACCAATGAATTAACCTGTGAACAATTAATGGACTGGGTAAGATTTGAAATATTAAGATCGGAACATAAATTTTTAATTTCAGCTAACACATCGCGGATTTTGATAAATTTATTTAGTGTACATCTAGATTATACATTGTTGTGTTGTAAATTTTCAATAGGTTTGCTAGATGAGAGATTTAAATTATTTTTAAGAGCTTAGCTGTATGAAAGGGTATTGGAAGTTTGGTACCAAAGTGGTTACCAGTTTTTACAGTGACGTAAGCCTAAAATAATTAATTCGCCTTCGACTTGATGGCTCAGGTTTGGTTTCCCGCCTAACAGGAAATTCATCATTAGCAGCGGGAATTTCTTTCCTCCGGATTACGACAGTTTCCTAGGATAGAAAATTGGCTTGAGAGAGGGATTCGATCATTAATGCTAGTTAAGTTAGAGTCGCGAGCAATTTGCTTTAGACCAACACCAATTTCAAAAATCACATTATGTTCGATTTCGTTCAAAATTACCACATTACATTACATACCAAGATTATAATATTTTATACATTACATATACAATGTATTTTTCCTTTTCATAATAAAACTAAACTTTTGAATGTAGTTGACTTTTTTATGCGGCCCGCCTGCCTTGAAAAAATTTACCATGTGGCCCAGATGCTGCAAAAAGTTAAACACCCTGCTTTAAGCTCATCTGCCTCATTCAGAGGTTTAACTTTTTCAGATTTAGGAATATAATGAAAAGTGGGTGTAGAAGAAAATTTAAACGCACACTTACTGTGTATAAGATTAAAAAGTTCTTTGAGATTGGGCATGTTAAACGTTATTTTGAAAAAAAAAATTCATGTTTTTCAAAAGTCCATAGTAATCACACATGGTTTCCATTACTTATTTCACTGACACATTGAATTGTGTTTTGTTTTGTTTTTTATTATTAAATTTTGGCATTATCTTTTGAGAATGTATTTTCGTTTTTATCAATGCAACTCTTGCAGAAGTGCCACGGACGGGTAAGGGTGACTCGGTAACGAATTTAACAATCCTTTCTACTGCTTGTGTGTGACATGGAAAATTGCTGAAGTCAGTACGTTGACTCTCCTGATCAGATTATTTTGCTTCCTTTAGAAACTGCTTTAGTTTGTAATCAGAAATATGTCTCGTTCTGTTACTTTAACATCTTTACGTACAATCATATCAATATAATCCTTGGCATCAAAGTTTATACGTTGAATTTAAAACTTTCTAATGCCCCCTTCATTTTTCAGTCCTTGCTTTTAGAATCCGGCGTAATCCAAGCTCTCTTACGTGGCTGCGATCAACTGATATCATACATAGGAGGACATTTTCAGAAGCAGCAAAGTACGAATTTCTTTGAATGACTGGGTCAATTACATATTTAATAGTCTGATGGAGGTAACGTGAATAGCTTACAAGTTTCCACAAGTGCTTCCATCCATGGATATAAGATAGTTTCAGCTTTATATGACACGAAACAGATGCATATACTTACAAAATGTACTCAGTCAGTATTCAAGGATTTTTTTTTTGCAGTACATTCTGTTCCCACATACAAGTGAAGTATTCGGTTTGCTAATGTAAGCTATCATGAATAACAAAGTTTTCCTGGTTTTCTCATAGACAAATCAGAAGAGCACCTTCCAAAAGAGATTGCATTAGACATTTCTAACAAATATTTTGGGTCCACACTTAAATCATCCTTAATTTCTAGTAATGGAATGCCATTTTCAATAGGTGATAATTCAATTACTGGAAGTTCATAGCAGTTTTCTAGTTGTTTACCTATTTCTCCTCCAAATTAGGACGTAGGCGCAGTTCATTTCCATGAAATAGACAAATCAACCACTACAGTGGCCTTCTTAATTCCATTTCAAATAAACGAACCACACCATTATTCAATCCAGTGTTCACGGCAGTTCCATCCATTCCAATTACAGTAATGTTTAAATTCTGGTTGTTGCCATTGAAAAATGCTATTATGCTATCTTATATACATTTTCCAGTGCCAGAAATCTGCTTCTGAAAATCTCGTCCTTTGTATGATATCAGATGATCGCAGTCATGTAAGAGAGAGCTTGGATTACCCCGGAATCTAAAAGCAAGGGCTGAAAATGAAGGTGGCATCAAAAAGTTTTTATTTCAACGTATAAACTTTGATGCCAAGGATTATATTGATATGATTGAATGGAATGATGTTAAAGTAACAGGACTTCCTATGAAGAGGCATATTTCTGATGACAAACTAAAGCAATTTATAAAGGAAGCAAAAGAATCTGATCACGAGAGTCAATGTATTGACTTCAATAATTTTCCCATGTCACACACAAGCAGTTGAGAGGATTGTTAAACAAGTTAGCGAGTCAAAAATACATTCTCAAAAGATAATGCCAAAATTTGAAACAGAAAGCAATTCAATGTGTCAGTGAAATAAGTAAAGCAAACCATGTATGATTACTATGGACTTTTGAAAAATATGAAAGTTTATTTCAAAATAACACTTTGCCTTTAAAGACATTACATTAATATTTTTCTAAATAAATGTGAATTGTTTGTTTTAACTAAGGTCCATTAATTAAAATTTTTTTTTTCATTCCAATGTGTATTATAAGAATATACTACTGTAAAATTAAGATGATGAAAATTGCGAAATTCTGCAAAATCAGTTGTTCTGTAATGACATCTAAAAATTAGAAATACTTAGAAATACCTAAGTTTCCTGTAAAAATATTTTGAGTATTTTATTTACAATAAATATATATTATTAATTTAATATACCATAAAATAAACAGAAAAAAAGAATTTTATCTCTTTTCACAAAAATATCTATTTTGAAGAACCTGAAAAAAATTTCAGTAGAGCAATAAAATTTTATATTCAATACCAAAAGACAGCTTTTGAAAGCTATAGCATACTGAAATTTCAAAACATCTTTGGATCTGAACATTGGCCGGGAATTACAATGCACTAGTGTCATCTCATTGGACATTCAGTTGCACGTGATTGAAAAGGCGCCATTAAAGATTGCTTACAAGTTGGCTGAAATTAATCCACAAGTAAGTTTCATTCGTTAGTCTTAAATTATTGCCTTTAGATTTTATTTAACACCCTTACATAGTGAACATTATTCTATTACTGTTATAAGATAGTGTTTTAATCCAAGTTATAATATGAATTGACCATATTTCAGATCAAATTCTACTGAACTGAGTGTATTGAATTAGCAATACTTATACTTATATTAGCAATACTTATGGCACTTACGAGCACTTTCGTATGTATAAATAAACACATTTTGTTTCGGAATAATTTAAGATTCGTGTTTCAGTTAATATTTTAGATGGACAAAGGAAGTAAATGGTTTGTTCATCATTATAAATTTTCTTTGATAGTTTTCTTCCTGTTCAATGTATTGTATGATAAATCAATGAAATATTAGTTTGATATCTAAATTTTAATAATTATTAAATTATTGCACAATATAATTATGATCCATATGATGTAATTTAATGTAATTGACATTTGTTTCTATGATATTTTACTCCAAAATTTATTCATTCACTGAATTAGATTGCTCATAAGCCTAATAACAAACACCCAACTGAAATTAAGAAATCCCCCTTTGAAATTCAGAGAAAGCATATTCACAGAGAAAGAAGAGATTGAGAATAATCATAGAAATACTAAAGAATAATCCATGATTATAATTACATTAACAGCTATCTCATAGTAACATGCACACATAAGTACGTTTTTAAGCAATAATTTCTTTGGAAAAGCCTTAATTGAATCAGGTTAACTTGTTTAGGAATTCCAGTTATCTCTAGAAGGTTTTTTATAACAGATAATTTATTTTTTAGGAATAATTATAATTAAAGTCATCTAAAAAATGTCAAAAGCAACCAATATTACTTGTGGTTATATTATTTATATTAAAAATTGTTGATATATAATGTATATAATTATTGAATATATTGATATTTTCAATTATTATTGATATATAAATGCAGTGTTCCCTAAACTAAGAGAAAAATATTTTTCCACACAATTAGTGGCATGAAAAAAGTTTTAAAATAAATAAGTACAATGAAATTGGTAAAAAAATAACAAATAAAGACTTAATATGAGAGTAGGATGTTCTTAATCTGTTTAAAAAATCCACTACAATTTCTTTCTAACCTAACTTTTTTTTTTTCATCAGTTTGTATGAAACATTAAAATTTTCTTTTCATGAATGCCTACGAAATCCATGAGATAATCAAAACATTTGAACATTTGATGTATTTCATAATACCAGATCTGAAATACTAAAAATTTTTAAAAAAGAGTCAATGGTGCTATAATTTTGACTGCTATCCAAATACATTATTCATGTTTTTAATGGTAATATAGACAGCATTTTGCCTGTATGTTAACTTGGGCTTTATATTAAGAAACCAAATATTTATCATATAATGGATATTTATATACACTTCACAATACCAACTAAGAAGGTTCAATTTCATGCTATAATTTTTATAAATTCTAACTGAACTTTATTGATTTTATACTTATAGATCATGCATACTTTTAACGGAAAAAACCATATAATTCTGATTTATGCCCCATCATGTAGTATGCATGAGTGCGTAAAAGATGCAAAATACTCATGCACATATCAGTATAAATGTGAATATTAATGATTATAATTGTTTTTATTTTTTGTTATTGCTTAATCATATATAATTAAGATTATATATGATTTTGTTATTGCTTAATCATATATAATATAGATGCAAAAGGTTATTCCATTTTTCATCCCTAAGTTATTAAATTGTTGGTCATTGTGCATTTATATAATTTTATTTCTTAGTTTCAGCTTTAAAATCTTGAAGAACCCAACAAGGATGAGAACTTTTATTTAGATAACATCATGTATGTTAGATTGTTATTAAAACTTTAGGTAAACTTTTGCATCCTGTGTGTGTCATCGGTAAAATCTTTATTAAAAATGTGATAATGTTCTCAATAACTGTCTATATAAGCTCTTTGTTTTCAAAAGACTTTAAGAAAGTCTTTAGGTATCATTATGTTCAAAATAAATAATAACTTAGCCCAAAGTTATATGTAAAGGGGTCATATTCTCCTTTTTTATTTTAGTGATAAGCAAGTTTATAAAGAACTCTACTTTTCAATACTTCTTGGTTGGATAAATCGTTCAATTTTTATTATGGCATTATAAGAAAATATTAGTTTCTTTTCAGAATTTTAAAAGTGGAATCTAGCTTCAGATCGCAGTCGTTTTGGAAGACCAAAGCTGACTTGAATTCATAACTTGTGTAAGTTTGTAACTTTTTTTTTCTCGACATATACTTTTGTTTTCAGCAGTAGACTCGTGGCCAAAATCACTGTTTTTAATATTTTTTAGATTTATTTTGAACTTTAATTTAAATTTTTCTATGAAAAAACTATAAAAATATATATTAAAGAACTAAAAATTTCAAATTAATTTTTTTAACTTATATGCTAATCTCAACTTTCTCATAAATGTTGGTCTCAATAATTTGTGGATTGAATATTGATTTCCTGTAATTATTCTTTTTTAACTGTGAAGCTTGTTGTTAAGGTTTTAGGTGAGTGAGAAAGTGCAGTTCAGGGATTTCAGTTAACATGATTCTTGTGAAAGTCTTTTTAACTCTTGCTGAAAAAGAGGTTTATATTATAAAAGTATAAAATGCCAAGGTTTATTTAGAAAATATAAAATCCGTTCATGGACAAAGTTTGTTTATAAAACTAGATTTTTATTAAAACTTTAGGTAAACTTTTGCATTCTGTGTGTGTTATTTGTAAAATCTTCATTAAAAATGTGAGAATTTCCTCAATAACTGATTTATAAGCTATTTGTTTTCAAGACTTTTAGAGAGTATTTAGTTGTCATGTTGTGCAAAATAAATAAGAACTTACTGGTCCAAAGCATAGACGTGCCCCCCCCCCCCAACTTAACTTGAAATAAATTAAAATGTTAATAGAAGTTCAGTTAAATCAGAAAATTGTAGAAAACTTTTAAGAAAGTTGGTTTTTTTCCCATTTTTTCGAACTGTGAAAATGAAAATACCGATTATGTCTTTAGCCCTAACATAGTTTTTAACAATGATATGATCCATAACAAAAATTCGATGCTACATTTTTTTTTTCTTCTTTTATTTATATTACATTTATTTTTCTCATTGTATAACTTTTTGAATACTACTCAAACATCAATTCTAGTGTTACTCAATTTCAAAAAATCATAATATTTCAAATTTTAAGGGTCGACCTTTTTTATTTCACTGATAAGCAAATTTATAATGAACTCTGCTTTTCAATGCTTCTTGGTATCACAAATCACTCTAATTTTTATTATGGCATTATAAGAAAATATTGGTTTCTTTACAGAATTCTGAAACTGGAATCCATCTTCATCTCATTGTGATTTCTTTCAATTCCATAGCTCACTTGGCAGTGTGCTCGATTCATAATCTGTGTAAGTTGATTTGAACCTCACTGAACCCATTTTTTTTTATTTATTCTCTAGATATCCTTTTTTTCAGCAGTGAACTTGTGGGCAAAATCACAAAGTTGTGAATATATATTTTAAAATTTATTTTTTGTACTTAAATTTGAATTTTTCTATGAAAAACCATAAAAAATGTTTTTATTACATGATTCTTAATTAATAAACAACTCAAATTTTCAAATTTCTCTTTGTATATTTTATATGCTAATCCGAACATTCTCATAAACTTTGGTTGCAGTAATTTGTGGATTGATATTGATTTCCTTTATTCATTATATTTTTAACTGGCAAGCCTATTATTAACGTATTAGGTATGTCCGAAAGTGCAGTTCAAAGACTTCAGTTAACTATGACTCTTGTAAAAGTCTTTTATCATAACTGCTTACCAAAAAAATTTTTATATTTTTATATTATAAAGATATAAAATGCCAAGGGTTATTTTAATCTTGATAGTTAATGTTAAAAAATTTTTAAATTTAATTATCAGAATTTCATGAGAAGTAGTTAGAGGTTGATTCATAATTCCTTACAGAAGTAATAATAATAATAATATTGCTTATAGATGTATTAGATCATTCGTTGATGAGCTAATAGGTAGTTGAATGTCATTTGGAATACTAACTTCTGCCTAGTATTTAATTTTTTATTATTTCATTGTCAAATTTTGGTGGACATCTGTCTATAAAATATATTTTTGTGAGCAGCTGTTATTATAAAGTGTAAGGATAAGGGCAGTAAAAAAATATTCCAAAATATATTATTTAGGTTCAGTTAATTATTAAACAATTGTTGACTATAATAAGGTTATGTTTGCAAGTGTGTAGGTTTTTTATCGTCTATTATTTGGTTTATCTAAGTTAAGTTGAAAAAGGATGCAAGCATACAAAGATTGACTGGTTGTCAATGTTGAGTGCAGTGGCATAGATTTTTTTACAAAGTGCTATAAAATACTTTTAACTTTTCAAACCGAACTTCTAACCAGAATTTAAAAAAAATTTAATAAAACTTTTAAAATTGAAAATATTTTCATGGATCTAAAGAATGGAACAGAACACCTGTATGGTCTACTAATTCATGGATAAAAGATGCAGACCTAAACGCAAAAGGCATGGTTTCTGTATACTTTTATAATAATCATGTTACAACAGTATACAGAAACCAGGCTTTTTGCTTTTAGAACTGAATCGTTTATCCATGAATTTGTTGACTATACGGGTTTTCTATTCCATTGTTAAGATCTGTGAAAATACTCTCATTAGCAAAATATTTTTAAAAAAATTTAATTTTGGGTTAGAAGCTTGGTTCAAGAAGTCTCAGTGTTTCTTCACACTTTATAATATAATCTATGCCATTTCACTCAACATTGACAGCTAGTCAATATTACCCACCTCATTTTTCAAATTAACCTAGACTAATCAAACAATATATCATAACAATTGTTTAGTAATTACGGAATCTAAATAGTATATTTTGAATAATTTCTTACTGTGGTTATCCCTAATAACAGCTGCTCGCAAATAAAAATATTTTATACACAGATCTCCACCATAATTTGACAATTAAGTAACAAAAGATATGCTCTATTAAAATACTATGCAGAAGTTAGTATCCCAAATTACTTTCTACCACATTTTTTGTAAAACCAATTACTGTGAAAGCTACATCATATAATAAATGTTTACTTTATTAATTATTATAGTAATAGATTAGTTGTTTAAGAGTATTCACCCTTTTCACTAAATTTTTGAGTTCAGTAAGACATTCAATCCTGTCAATTAAATGATTAGTTATTACAGATATAAATAAAATAGATTAGAATGCCTTGATAGAGTACAATAATAGAAAGCTGACCGAGAAACTTGTTTAGAATGACAACAAAATTTTCTCTTCACTATCGAGAATCACTCTCACATTGA
This sequence comes from Dolomedes plantarius, assembly GCA_907164885.2. Taxonomy (NCBI): domain Eukaryota; kingdom Metazoa; phylum Arthropoda; class Arachnida; order Araneae; family Dolomedidae; genus Dolomedes; species Dolomedes plantarius. Next base: position 42,014,014 of record OU015494.1, on the reverse strand, counting down.
AAGTAAAGAAACACAAGAATGAAGATTGAATAGTAAATAAAATGTTAGCATATAAAATCTTAAATTTCTAAATGTGACCCAGCATCTGTATTAATGCTCTCTATGGCACGTTGTAATCAAATTTAGAAATTTAAGATTTTGTATGCTAATGTTTTACTTAGCATTCAATCTTTATTCTTGTGTTTCTCTACTTTCAACAGCATTATTGTCAATAGTGAAGAGGAAATTTTGGTGTCATTCTAGACAAGTCTCTGATTCAGCTTTCAATGTTGAGCTGAAATTATGCTCAACATTAAAAACTTATTATTGTACTCTTATCAAGGCAATCTACCCTATTTTATTTATATCTATAATAACAAATTAATCGACATGGTTGGATTTTCTACTGTACAGAGAGAAATTTAGTGAAAAGGGGAATACTCTTTAACAAATATTTTATAACTATTTTCTATTAGTATATTTATTTAATCAAGTAAATATTTTTTACATGATGTAGTTTTCACAGTATGTAATTGGTTTTACAAAAAAAATGTGGTAGGAATTTACTTCTTGGAAGTAGTTATCAATAAAATGACAACAGATTTAAAACTGCACTCATGTGTTGGGTGCTATTTTATATCAAGTTTTTTTAAACCCCTGTCTCAGAATTTATATTTCCTAATTGGATTTATTTAATTCTACTTTATCAACAATGAATTTTTCAACTACTTTCAACAATCAACTATTTTTACAACAATAAATTACCCTTTAATGTACAAAACTATGCAAAAAATAATTTTCTTATCTGCAGAGCATTTACTAACTCTACATCAAAAAATAATTTAAATAAATTCTTCTTTTGATTCATAAATTAGATCAGGGGATGGGAGTCATTTTCCTTTCACATAAATTTATGAACTGATTTTCTCTTTCTTTTTTTTCCCTAGATGCTGTAAAGATGGAGCCAGAGGTACAGCGAAAGGATCCTGTTTTGTAGAAAAAATTGTGTAAATGTGCTATGTACTTTCTAAATAAACTATTTTTACTTTAAACCAGCTCTTTTCTGTATTTAAAAACAAGTGTTTCTATAATTATTTCTCAAAATTACAATAGAAGATATTACTATCATAGTACTATTTTTGAGAAATATTACTATCATAGTACTATTTCTCAAAAATAGTAGTATCAAGTGTTGGATATTGAATGTCCAATATAATATAAAAGAAAATATTTTTTAAAAGTGACTTATAAGAATTTAATGAATTACTCTTTAATTCACAAAACTATGCAAAAAATAATTTTCTTATCTGCAGAGCATTTATTAACTATACACCAAAAAATAATTTAAATAAATTCTTCTGAGCAAGTTTTCATAAGCTCACAAAGATGGGTTTCATTATACACACTACACATTACTCAAGTTTTGAAAAATGAATGTATCAAATTTATGTTTATAAATTTATCAAATTATGTTAAATTTTATACTGGGGAAGTACAAATTTTTTTGGGTTAATTATTAAAGTAGTACTGTTTTACATACTATATCTCATTCTAAATAAAAAAAAAAACAAACGGGAACCTTAAATCGAATGGAAAGATGATTTAGCTTTAATGGTTGGTATTAATGCTATCTTAACTTTCAAATTTGGGTAAATGTATCTTAATAGCTGTATACAATGTGTCTTAATAGCTGTATACAAAAGGAGGTTTTGTTCTAACAAGTAAACTTGTGATTCATATGCAAATTTTTAGGTAATAACAAAGATCAGTATTTGGTAATACCTAAAAATACATAAGGCAAAACTGGAAAGAATACTAGAAATATGAAGACAAAATAATAATAATAATAATAAAAGTGAAAGGGTTGATATCAGAGGTTATTCGTCAATGTAATAAATAATAAAAATAAGCATATAAACGAAAGGGTCCTACGCAAAACTTTGAAAAAATTCCGGTGGTCCGATTCTGGTAGAATGCTGGCATGATGCCCGGACCTACGGCACATTGCTGTTTACGAGATGGGTAGATGACGGTATGTCGACACCAATTATTGCTCCCGTAACCGGCCCGTCAACCTCCGGTTACGCTCCGGCTATCTGTCCGCATCGATGGCTTACTCGCGGCTGCCTAACAGTTCGCAGTCGGATGAACGATGGCTCGATTTCTACCGGAAGCGACCCAGCACGCGACGGGGTAGTCGCGGGCGTGAGGACAAGCCCGTGACGGAAACGATAGTGACCTAATGCGCCGGCCAGGTAGTGGAGAAATCGGCAGGCCGGAACCTTCCGACCCCGGCCCGATGCCTCTGTGTTTGTTGGGTATATATAGATATATATATACCGGGTGGCCATAGTTAAACTGACAGTGCTCACAGTGTTCTGTAGCGCGATCTATTTGCGAGAATGACGCCACATTTTGTAGGAAGATTAAACAAGACGGGGGACGAAGGATTCCGCCAAAAAATAAATTAGTTCCAAAAGTCACCGCTAGGGGAATATTTGGCGCTGTGTAATAGAAAATTGAGTGTTAACAAATGCAAATCAATAAGGAAATTACCTTTTATTTTGCATTCAAATGAGGTTCAATGAGGCTGCCGTTGTTGTGGACCACATATTGCATTCTGTGCACAGTATGTACAACAGCAGAAAGTAACATGTCTGCAGGAATCTCCCGTACAGTTCGTGATATGTTATCCTTCAACGAAGCCAGGTCCTGGACCACTCCTTGATAGACCTTGGACTTAAGGTAACCCCATAGCCAGAAGTCGCATGGGGTAAGATCAGGCGACCGAGGTGGCCATGCAGTTGGAAAGTAGCGGCTAATGACTCTTTCTGTTGTGAATTTCTGTCGTAGCAGCTGTTGCACCCGTACAGCAATGTGTGGAGGGGCTCCATCTTGCATGAAAATGATTTCTCCCAGGCATTGTCTTTGCTGAAGTGCCGGAATGACAAAGCTGTTCAACATGTGGCGATCTTTCTCTCCTGTAACAGAACAGGTTTCCGGTCCTGTCGGGGTAATGTTCTCATAGAAGAATGGACCTACGATAAATTCCGCTGTGAACCCACACCAAACAGTTACCTTTGGTGAATTTAAGGGAATTTCTGTGACTGCATGTGGTGATTTGTCATCCCAAATTCTGCAGTTCTGGGTATTCACAGTTCCATGCAGGTAAAAGTGGGCCTCGTCTCCCCATAAGATTTTCCACGGCCAAGCATCATCCAACTCCATTCTGCAAGAAAGGTGAGAGCAAAAGTCAATCGCTTATCATGGTCGGGGTACAGTAACTCCTGTACACGGCTGATCTTGTACGGATAGAAGTTGATAATCTTTCGTAAGATTTTCCATACCGTACTGTAAGGCATATCCATATTCCGAGCTAATCCACGAGCGCTAGAGGTGGCATCAATATTGTCTGGTCCTCTGTCGACAATCGCCGTGGCAACTGCTTGGATTGTATCCTGTGGTACAGGTTTTCGTCCTCTGCCTGACTGAACCTTCAGAGAACCTGTTTTCTCAAACGTCGAAACCATTGCTTTTAGCCCATTATCTGACACAGGACCGTTACCTTTACGCATTTTTTGTGCGTTCTAAAAGCACGAAGAGCGGCTGACGCGTTGCACTGATTGAGGTATAAGAATTTGACCAGTAACGCACGCTCGACTAAAGAAGGATACAGTGCACATAAACTTTCAATCCGATTGATTCGAAACGTAACACATTGCCTTTTAAAACCCAAGCAGCTGGCACTGTACCAATGGATGTAACGTGAAATTTGAATAAAGAACTTCTGCTCAGCGTAAGTGATATTGCAGATCACGAGACTTTATCGGTGTTTATGTAGATTTTACGCTTTTTTAAAAGTGTTGCGATATTGCACTTGAACTAAATAAGAAAATGTGCATAATAAAAGGTAATTTTATTCCGTATTAATTTGCATTTGTTAACACTCTATTTTCTGTTACACAGCGCCAAATATTCCCCTAGCGGTAACTTTTGGAACTAATTTATTTTTTCGCGGAATCCTTCATCCCCCGTCTTGTTTAATCTTCCTACAAAATGTAGCGTCATTCTCGCAAATAGATCGCGCTACAGAACACTGTTAGCCACTGTCAGTTTAATTATGGCCACCCGGTATATACAGTCGTATATTAACAGAGAAAGAGGATATGTACAGAGGCTGTTTACACATTTTTTAGACGATGTGTATTGTATTCACAAAACTACATTACATAAAATTCTTGTGTTTTAAATTTTCTATTTGACATCCCTTATTCTGAACTATCTTTCGACACCGCAATTTCCAGGATAATAATGCCTTTTGAAGTGTCAGAAGAGGTATTCTATCCCATTCCTCCTGAACAGCTTTCCAGAGTCCTGTAAGGGTTTTGGGACGACGTTTGGATAGTGCAGATGTTAAAAGTCCGAAAGCACAAAAATCCATAGGTGATACATCGGGAGATTTAGTAGGGATATCAGTGAAGGGTATGGCCTTGATACCAGTTTTTTGTTCCATTTCTTTTAGGAAATTTACAGTGGATTTTGATGTGTGACTGCTAGCTTTGTCCTGATGGAGTCTCACAGATTGATGCACTGTGGGTAAAGCGATGGTATTTCATTCAGAAAAATTGGCGATAAAATATGTTCCTGATAGCATTTGGAGTTAATCTTGACATTTTTTCCACTCTCTTTATTTTTAACTTGCCATTATAAGAAAAACCAGCAACAATCATGAATCCCTTAGAAAAACTTTCTTTCGATTCTTTGAACCATGTACTTACATTTTTTTCTCCCCTTTTATGATAATAAATGGCTCTTTTTTTGTTACAATCATTTAAATACACCCATGATTCATCTATTGTGACAACTGTTTTCCATTTTTCTTTGGATAAGTGTTTCTCATATAGAATTCTGCAGCGTGTCCTGCGTTCAGCGATATGATTTGGAAGAAGACGATGCACATTGCGTTTTTTTGCTTTCTTAAGATTTAAATCAACGTTTATCATTTTGTTTACAGTGGACACCGAGCATTTTAATGATTTTGCAACTATCCTTTGACTTGGGGGATTTTTTTTAACATTAAACAACGTACCTTTGCAATAATCGAAGATGTCCGTTTTTTCCTTGGATACTTGCTTGGAATTTTTGCCCCACTTGAGGCTCCAATTTGACGTTTTTTCCTTTCTTGTTGACGATATTACCTATCGACGCTTTAGATATCATAAAACCATGACTCTCACATCGTTTTTGGATAACGGAGTATGCATATTTCTCTTCGGAAATAGCATAAATGTAGCCTTCGAACCACTGCTTTGTTAAAATCGCCATTTTGAATAAAAACAAAACTTTCAAGCCGCAGACGATAATTTTGACTTTTAAAAACATAGTACAATTGCAATTATTTCTTTTGCAGCAAACGATTTTTCATTACCGCTTACCAAAATCGTCTAAAAAATGTGCGAACAATCTCTGTAATACGCAAATTATTTTATTCCAATACGGATGAAATATAAAATGATTGGTGTACTCTGAGAGTGTGCAAGATACTAGAATTAAATTTAATAAATGACTGATAATGAGTACTCTGATGGTTTTTATCATTATATGCGATACTAGCTGAAAACCCGCGCTTCGCTACGGAGTACATTCAAATTAAATACAACGGTCAATGTATGCAAATAACGCCAAAAAAATAAATATATATATTTATAATAAATGCGATGATCAATGTATACAATTGATGTAAAATAAATATATATATATATTTATAAAAAAATCGTAAGGCATGTTTATTATTTTGATAATATCCAATCGTCTGCTGCATTAGAAAGAAAAAAAATATTTTTTTGTCTATTTTTTTGTTATGCACGTGACGATAAATTTATTTAAAGTATCAGAAAAGGAAATCACGTGATCAATATTTAATAAATTAAATTCTAAAAATTAATCTTTAAAAATTCACCAAAAATCAGAAAATCGAGGTAAAGCTTCGAAAAAGATTCCATTTTAAAGGAATTTTTATGATCTTCCTCGTGATATAAATTTTTATAACCCTGAAATTATTATTTTAAATGTAAACTTAAAAAAAGTTTCTAAAACAGCTTAAAAATTTAATTAAAAAAAATCTAAGAAGAATTTTTCAAATATCTCTCTTAGTACACACCTAAACCATAAGAAGGATCACCTTGCAAAATGTCAGCCCTTTAGGTCCAGTGGTTTGGTCTGTGCGTTGTATGTCAGTCAGTCAATGAGTCAGTTACGGAACTATTTTATATACATAGATTATACAGGGTTCCCACCTGTATCATTTACACCCCCCTTAACTTCTAAACGGTGACAGATTAGGCCATAAAGGTGGTGTTTAGGTATAGTTAAAAGACTATGCGCTACTCGTTGAGACTTCTTACAACGACATCTATCGGCAAATTTTGGAATTAGCATTTTTATCTCCAAAACAGTACGAGATACGGGGAAAAAGTCAATAACAAAACTATTCAACATCATCGATTTAGTAAGAAAAGACACCTTGCGCACATTAATATATTATAAATCAGAATGTAGAAAACGAACATTTGTTTGGTCCCGATTTCGAAAATTGTCATGTCACAAAGAGTGGAAGAATTAAACTGAGACACTTCCCTATCTTCAGAGTCATTTATTAATGTTGCTGAAAATGTTCTCCATTAGCCACTATACACATTTGCACTCTGGACCTCCGTGAGGTGGCCTTTTCGAGCTTCGTTCGCGTTTCCCGTCGCCATAATGTTGAAAATCCTGACCAAATAAATGTTCATTTTTTACATTCTGTTTTGATAAATGTTCATTTTTTACATTCTGTTTTGAGTATTAATGTGTGCAAGGTGTCTTTTCTTACTAAGTCGATAATGTTGAATAATTTTGTAATTGACTTATTTCCCGTATCTCGCACCGTTTTTGAGATAAAAACGCTAATTCCAAAATTTGCCAATAGATAGCGTTGTAAATTGTCTCATCGAGTAGTGCATAGCCTTTTTACTATACCTAGACACCAACTTTATGTCCTAAGCTGTCACCGTTTAGAAGTTAAAGGGGGTGTAACGGATATAGGTTGGAACCTTGTATACTGTCCAGGTTAGTATTGTCACGATCTCAGTGAATTAAGACTGGAGAAGCATTTAAGAAGTACAGCCTTCACTATCTACACAAAAGTAAATTACAAAACTTATTTTCACTCATATACATATACTTCCAAGACGGTCTTAACCTGAGAGGCCCCAAAACCATACACAGACAGCGCTCTCCGAAATTCAAAATAACGAACAGCGTGGTCTTGCTCTCAGGCTCTTTCTGCTTTCCCGATCTCTTCTACTCCCCGTGGCTTGGAACGCAAGCCGACTCTTTCTAAGTGGTGGTTCCAAAGATAGCTGGAGATCCTGGTGACGGAATACTTGAATTATTTTGAATAAACTATTTTTATATATTGAATTATTTTTGCAATTTTTTTTATCAGTGAAAACATATTTTGAATTATTTTCTAAGATAAAAAAATGTGATTTTACTTTTACTTAAATATCAAAATAAGGGTAATAAATATAAGTAAACTTATCCTAATGATTATTTCGGAATTTTAAAATGTGTCGTTTTGACTTTAATAACTCTCTTGGAAGATTACTGAAGGAAAATGAAAAACAAAACATAAAGTTCTGAAAGGAGACAACAAAATAAACTCTCGAAACTGCCAGGTACCTGAAAAGGCAACTTATTTGCATGGAGAAGAGAAGATCTAAGCTATACTTGTAGTCCTGGCAAATGCAGGGTATAGTGCCAATCTGGCCTTTGAACTGTTTGGGAATGACCTTTACTTAAATATCAGGTATGTTAAAGGGAAAACAAGTCCTTAAATAAATGGTACGTCGACCATTCTCCATCATTGAACGTAATTAAAAGTAGGAGAAAATGGTCAAAAATTACACTTTGGCTAGAGCTTCCGATTACTCATGAGTAGGGATACGTAATTTTCGTATTCACGAAATATATGCAAATAAATGCAAAATATGCCGATATGAGCTAATAAATGCGAAAATTATTTTTATTTTTATTTCTTCTCGGCGAAAACTCGGCGATAAACGGCTTTTTAAGCGAAATTAGGAAATAATTGCAATTTTTACAAACATAATTGGTTAACTAAGAACATCTACGGTCTTTAACTTAGAAATTCAGTCTCCTTCGGATTTGCTCCGAATTTCATTTGGACAGTTTGTCCGTACCAGAGTCGAACCTAAAAATCTAACCGTAAAAATTTAGCATCAAGTTTTGTGGAACAATTTAGTAGATTTAAGAACATCTCTTGAGCACCAAAGTTAAGTGTATTTCAGCTACTAACAGTATTCAACCAAGAGACTCCTGTTGATGTTATACTGATTTTAATTGAAACAAAATGCTGCTACCTTAACTTTGTAAAGGCAGCTATACAAAGCCTCTATATTCCCGTTAACAGAGTGGCTACTGAGAAATATTTTAGTACATACAACATAGTAATTACTGACAGAAGAGAACATAGAGCAACATAGTGTAGAGACTACTACAATGTTAGTTTTTAACTAAGAATTTTGATATTTTCCCATCCAAGTAAGTAAAATTGTATTTTTTTTTTAATAAATGCGAAATTTTTGAATTTATATATTTTATTGCGAATAAATGCAAAATTTGATATATTGTTTTTTGGGCGAAATTTTTATATTTTTTATGCGAAATTTACGTATCCCTATGCACGAGGTTCAAATCACGCATAAGTAGATTTATGAATGTCAAAAAGGGTTGTATTGGCAAATTTTACTTATTAATGCTGTTTTTTGGTTACTTCTAAAGGTAATTGCACATAAAAAACATTAAAGTACTTTTACTTTGTACATAAAAGTTATTCATTTTTTTCCTTTAAGAACTTAATTATCTTTCAATTTAAATGAAAAAAAGTTTTTAAAAAATATTTTTAGTTACACTAAATACTATTTTGAGCTAATCCAGCCATTATATACATCTCACACTATACTTCTCACATATACTTTCAGAATAAAAAATCGCAGTTTAGAAAAGCGATGGCCCCTTATATAATCAAGTAAATAATTTCAAGATAAATGTTATCTACTACAAAGTACTACAAGAAGAAATTCTATCACGTAAGATCTTTACCATTGACAATCAAATGAAATAATCTGCAGAAAGAAAAGTTTAGACATCTAGCTTTGAAACTTTATATATGTTAAAAAATGTCAAAAATATAAACCAACAGCCCATTTTACTCTATTATATATTTTATCCAACTGATTTCTGTTACTATTTCACTTAGCCGTCATATTTATTCCATTAAATAATTCGACTTTTCATAGATCATCATGCCGAGTTCTTTCCAGAATTCTTTGAATGTTATTAAATAAATATCAAATTCGAAAGAAATGGTTTTGTATATTTAATTCATTTTTATTTCCATTTCATATAATGAGAAATATCATTAATTTTGGAAACAGTAGACACTAAATTGCTAAAAGTTTCAAATTTCGATATTGTGGAGTTTTTGCGTTTCTTCCACAATTAGGACAGCATACATCCATACACCGGAAATCACAAAGCACTCTGTTTATTTCAAATTTTGCCTTCAATCTTCAGTAACTTAATATCTGTCTGTAAATAAACATTAAGCCCGTTTCGAAACAAATAGAATTTTTTTCGAATTATATATATCCACACAAGATAGAGCTAGGAAATCAATGAAAAACAGTTACCCATTTTTGAGATTTTTAGGCTAATTTTTGCTAGATTATAAGACTAGAAACCTGGAAAATTTATTACTCTCACAGCAGAGCTAAAAATGATACTGTTTTCGGGGAGTTTCGAATTTGAAAGAATGCCGAAATAACATTTTCGGAATGGTATCCTGATTTAACACTGTCTTTAACAGAGTTAATTGAAAAGAGTCGAAATATTGCAAAATAAACCCCGATCCTTTCGTCAATTGCAGTGCATTATGCGACTTTACCCCATGGAGAATTCCTGATATCGTGCAGTTATGTAGAGCTGAAAACAGAACACATTGACACGACGTGATTTCTTACACCTTATGTCAACAAAATCTCTCTTTGTTCAATTAAAATTTCGAAAGGTTCATACTCTATAGAGTTTATATATATATATATATATATATATATATATATATATATATATATATATATATATATATATATATATATATATATATATGTGTGTGTGTGTGTGTGTGTGTGTGTGTGTGTGTGTGTGTGTACTACCTACTGGTAAACAAAACCAAAGGTAAAAAAATTCTATTAGTCCTATTACTCCACTTTCATACCCTTTTGGTTGCGCCAAAAATTGCACTGGATATGACTAGAACAAAAAGGACAAAATACGGTATTTCCATTACCCTGGATTGAAAATTTAGTATGATGCATAAATACCCAGAAATGATATGAGGGCATCGCCTGGTTGGTCACCGAAATTTATATACGAGTTAAGGCATTTGGAGTTAATACTAATTCTTCTATGAAGGTAGATCTTAGCTTCAATTCGTGTTGAGGCTTACGATCTGGAACTCCACGTCCTCACATATTCAACAAGATTGACATGTGGTGAGTACGGCAGTTAACTCAATAGAAAATTTTCACTTTTAAGGTATTCTTCCTTCAGATTTGCTCAATGAGGTCGGGTATTGTAGTCATCAATGATTCCGCGGAATAGCGGATAGTCCGCGGAAATGCAGAATCAAAAGCACTCTGGAAATGCTTCCAACATACGTATTATCTCTACAGTTAGTATGCATGTTGCAGTGGACATTTATTATGAGTCCTTTCCGAATAGTGAAATCTGAGCCTTTCTCCAATATCCGATAGAACATAACATGCTCTAGGTGCTCTTCCGATACAAGCACGTTGAGATACAGTATTTAAATTTAACTATGATTCTTCAGTGAACAGAACTCGTATCCAACCGTCGAAGCTCTACTGGCGATGTAGGCAATACAATTGACCTTATTCCCTTAGTGTCCATCAAGCAGGATTCTTGCTATATTTTGGAAAATATAACTCTGGAGACCTACGACTGTGATTGTCCATGTTCGAGCAGTTCGCCACTGCTGTCATTTATCTAAATGATATATTTGAGTAACATTTGCTTACTAACTCAAAGGAAGAATGTATGCATGAATCGAAATACGCGATATCCTAGTCTGTATATCTTGTTCTTTTAAATATTCCCATACACACATTTTCCCTTCTGGAAATTTTTAATTAACCTACATAAAGTGTCTTAAAAATTTGAATCGGTAACTACTATTTGCTATCAAATTTTTCTCAAGTTATCCTCAAAAATTTTACTTGTCTTTTTGACAATCTTTGTGAAATACGAGTACGATGTATAAAACACTATTTATCTCCGATGTGTTTCGGAAGCTAAGAAATGTTTTATAAAATGTTATAGCTTGTCATCTGTTGGAGTGTAATCTCGCTCCGTCTCAGCAGTCAGTAAATATCAGTATGTTAATTCGAGGGGGGAAAATCATTAATTGGGGGGAAACAATTCATCTCAAGAGTTTACGAGACGTAAATTAGAAAATGAAAGAGTGCAATTTATGAACCAGGTTAGAATCAGAAAAGATGAAACAGCATGGAAAATAGACTTCATGCTGTAACGGAAAAGATTATGGAAAGACAAGATTTGTTTCACATAGTTCAGGGATTTTATCTCGAATCACAAACCCCTGACACCCAGTTCTTAATATTAGAGAAGGAATGCTGGCGATCCGCTCTAGTTTTTTCCGAAAAAATGCGCAGTGACATTGAAAAAAAACTGCCTCAGCCCCTATTTAGTTGTGATATATTACAAACTCTGCCAAGCTTCTAAAAACAGGGGGGGGATTCGTGTATAACGATAAAACATTTATTGAAAGTGGAACGAGTATAAGCAAATATATACTAATGTAAAGAAACTAAAAATTATACCGTTGTTTGGTCCTTTTTAATGGCTATGTTTGGAAGAAGATTATCTGTTCAAATACCTAATTATACGAATGAAACATTTATTTGTAGTCACTAAATGTTCCTATTCATACAAATAAAAGTCTCACTCCTAGCTGGAACTATATTAGATACTTAAGAACACTGAATATGTATTTTTTAAAGAAAATGTTTTAAAAGACGTTTTAAAAATAAATCTTCATTATCATCACATTTGCAGAAAAGGGAAATCGATGTTCTGAAAGCCCTAAAGAAAAGAGGAAAAAATAATTTAAGTGCTTTATGGGAAATAAGGTTTTATTTATTCAAAAAACGTTTTTAGTAAAATCTAAGAATAATGCTTTGAAAAAGATGTTTACTTATGGACACTCCTATTTGAATGGATCATCGAATTAAAAAAGTGTCTTTTATTTTTCTATCCAAACAATTTTGAAAACATTTGTTAAAGAATGTAAATTTTTCTCGTTTTCATAAGAATATTTTTAAATTAGAAAAATGATTATAGACATTTAATTATGTATATTATTTTTCGTAATTTGATCGGTAGGATTGCAGAACAAAATCAGCGTTGCTTCAGTGGAGGTGAGGAAGTTTAAGGACTAGCAGAGAAGATCCATGACAGGAAACCCTTTGAATACCTTCTATGTGAGAAATTAATAACAGCCTCCTTGGTCAACACTTCCAAACGTAATCAGTAAATATAAAAGAGAATATGTCACAATAGTCAACAGGCGGTCAATCTGACCACAATGAATAGGATGGCTTTGAAATTTGAGGTAATATCTTCACGGGATTCCCCATCACCAAATCTTACCATATGTTTTCGTGTTGGCACTAAAAATATTCTCACGAATATGCTTAGATGGAATTTTCATGGCTGAGCTTCGAGTAACTACGCCAATAACTCAACAATTCGAAATGGTTGGATTTTCTGGCATGGCTAAACACGCTTTACTCCCCGATGATGTCGCGTGTCTGATAAGTGTAGCTATTACAGTCTATCGAACCAACTTGCGTTTCGTGCTATGGGTTTAGACTTTAGACCATTGGCTGGGAGGGCTGGCAACATTAATCCGGAGATATTCGGACATTCTATATAATTCTCAATAAATTTTGCAGAACAATGGAGAGGGGCCATCTATGAATGTGATAATGCTCCATTCCATATAGCATAAAGGTTGTATCTTGACGCAGGTTTGGATAATATGACAGGCTCCTCAGAGAAGCACTAACTTTATCCATTCAGGACAGCCTTTGTGAGCCTCGACGACACACACAGACACACATGCTCCACTCCCCTGATAGAACTACATAGCTGCCATCTTGATGGAAGAAGTACCAACCGCACTTATCTAAAACCAATTGAACGTAATATGAAAAATGATACTGTGGCCAAAGGCATTACAAATTTCTTTATATGGGACATTTGGTTCTCACACTATCTCCTTGACACTTGATTTCCATAGAAGGCATATGGGCATGTATGCGCATGCGTATATATATTGATCATTAATAAAATACCTGTTTATGATTGACCTGAGAAGTTGAAAATGTACAGCGCAATTATAAATTTCAACATAATTTAAACATGTTGTTCAGCAACATAAAGTTGAATCTAAAAACAATGGTATTTTGATATATGGGGAACATTTTGCTTTGTCTTGATTATTTTGGATTGAAATTTTCAAATTTCCTTTTTAAAAAAAAAGGAAAACGTTATCTTGTGTGTTGGAGCGTACTATAGCATTGCCAGCAATTAAAAATGAACGGCTAGGTGAAAACAAATACCAGTCGAACATATGCTTGCTAGCTTTAATCATTTTCACATAAAAAACCACAAACGGAATCCTGAGTTTAGATCTGGAATGATTCAGAGAATATTAACATACGATTTACCCTTAAATAAAGGAATCAGATATTAAATGAAAGAGCAAAGAAAATAACCAGATCAACACATAGACTAATCAAAATTACAGTTTAAATAAATATCTTAAATAAATCATACCATTGATGGAAATGCAAATTTATTTTATAAAAGAAGCGATAGTTTCAAATTTTCAGTTCAAACTAAGGATTCCCTAAATGACTTTCAGTGTTTAATGTTGACAAATTAATATTACGCGCAAATTATTATGAACGAATAAGCTCTAAATAACAGATTTGATGTGTGAATTAATATTAACTATAATAAAATCCTCACAAACTTGACATAACTATAAAGTACCCCACAATATCACGGTGCAATAATGCAGTATGTTGAGTAAATAATTTAAAATATTTTGTAATATTAGTTTAAAATGAATTATGAAGCATTAAGTTCCCAGAAAATCTTAATTTTACATATAAATATTTGAATAAGATAAAAATATGTGTCTTTTACAGATATAAAATGCCTTGACTTGTGAGGAAAAGCAGCATTATTTTGAATAATTTCTCCCTTTCGAACATTGAATCTGGTTTTCAATCATCAACATTGGTGTTGTCTTCTTTTAAATGATTCTCATTAAAGCGATCTAACACCCATTTTATTAAGATAGTAATAATGGCCATTTTTGGGTAAATCTCTATGTATCCATATATTTTATTTATTCCATTCTTCCACAACTTCAAATAACAATTTAAAGAATATAAGGAATGAAATGCTTTTAATTCATACTGACAAAGCCAATATTTATATTTTTCACGTTGAAATTTATCATAATACATGCACAACCTTCGGAGCCACAATGGTTTTATTGCGCACTATCTACCAATAAGTATTTGGACACCCATGCAAATGACGATATCTGCGGTCCTGATTTACGTCACGTCCTTCACCGTTAAATATCGTGTAGGAAACAACATTGCCATTAGTCGCATGCATGATGTCACGAAGTGTAGAGTTATCTGATTTCGAGAAAGGTGTAATCGTCGGGTATCACAGAAATGGCCAATCCTTAAGGGACATATCTACCCAAAATCTACCCAAAATCGACTACCCAAAATCGACAGTGGCCTATGTGATTCAGAAGGGGAAGTTTAGCGGTGACTGTCGGAATGTGCCCTGAGTCGTCAGACGCACGAAACTGGGAGAATGAGACCAACGGGTGCTGTCCGGATAAATTCGAAAGAACCGCACCCAGCCGATGGCCCACATATTCCAGGAGTTTCAACAGGTATCCGGGAGTGTTGTTTCGACGAATACCATTAGTAGGGAAGCACATCTGCTTGGTTTTTATGGCCGTGCTGCCACCCATAAGTAAAGTCCAACCGCTCTGCTTGGTTAATGTGGTGCAAAGCACGTCGAAAGTGAATCATAGATCAGTGGAAACGGGTTCTCTGGAGCGACGAATCAAGGTTCACTCTCTACCATTCAGATGGTAGGGTCTGGTTCTGGCGTCTGCCTGGAGAACGCCTCCTGCCATAATGCATTGTGCCCACAGTAAAGTTCGGCGGAGGTGGAATTATAGTCTGGGGTTGTTTCTCCTGGTATGGACTGGGACCTTTGGTCCCAATTCACGGTAAGTTCAACACCGACACCTACTGCACTATTTTGGATTACAGTGTGCTTCCTTTGTTGTGGCAGTTTAAAGGCCTTATCACACGTCAACGCGTACCCGTTTAAAATGCAACGGATTCAAGATACGATTCCCTTTCGCGATGAAAAAACATCGGGTAGGGTTGCTTTTGAATCGCAAAAGCAAACGTCTGGAATTGGCGTTTAAACGCGCTTGCGTACCTGAAATTGGCGATTAATCGCTCCTGCGTATATGGAATGACGTTTATCGCGCATGCGTTAAAGAGTGTGAGGTTGCAATTTGTTGTGCGCGATGGAAAGATTAGAAAATATTAAAATATGTACTGCAGTATTAGCCATTACTGCAGTGATGGATTTAATAAATAAGGAGAAAACTCGACTTAGACCGAAGAGATCTGCTTGGTCCAGAAAGTGGCTACAAAGAAGAAATAAATTGGGCTGCTATGAAAATCTCATGCGAGAACTAGCATTAGAGGTAAGTTCTCTGTTGTCTACTTAATGCCTTTACTTAATATGCCTTTAATTACATACCATACTATGTATTTCATTTATAAACATGCGGTTTATGGTTAGAACGTTTATAAAAAATGACAGATTTAAAATTAAAGAAGTGTTGAGGAAAATAGATGAACGTTATAACATGGTTGCAACACCAGCTCATCTGCTCTCTTACTTGCTTGATTCAAAAACAAAAAATTCAAGAACTGAATTATCTGCTGATGAAAAAAAGACAAGCATTGGAATATGCTAAAAAGAAGTTCCTTCATTATTCTCTACTACTAGTAGATAGAGCAAGTGGTAGTTTTTATTTATTTTTAATGATTAAATTTGCAACACTATTTCAGATTAACTTGACAATTAAAAATTATCAATAAAGTCTACATTTTTAAAAAAAATTAATACAATTATACCATTGTTAATTAAAAAAATGTTATCTTCCAATATTCTTAGAATTTTTTGTAATTATTTGAAAAGTAGGTAACACTAATGTACATTAGTTAAAAGTATTATTTGAATATCATAATTATGGTATATTTATGACAGATGATACTCTTGGACAAACTTGTTGCGAATTGACATTTTTATCCTAAAACAAGGGGGGGGGGGGAAATAGTTAGTTTAAAAAAAAAAAAAACCTGGTTTTTTTTCCTACTCTGATGCTTGTACAACTCATAGAAATACAATTAATGATTTAATTAAGAAATTTTTATCCCTGCAATATACAGTGTAACTATATTACTTATGAGCATTTGTTTATTTATGCCTAATACATATATATATTTATTGTTTAAACTTTTTAATTGTAGTTTGAGTTTTCTGATTCTTTTCAAGAATTTTAAATCCTTAATATGCACAATTCTTTGTGCATTTTAAAGTATGTACAATTTATAACATTGTTCTAAAGTAATATGTTTTGTTAGTTTTAAGGTAAATTTTTTAATTATAAATGAAAACAATTTGTAAATCAATGTACAATGTGCAGCAATTTCTATTTTTAAAACATTAGGACACTGAAGGTTATCGTCGATGGATTAGAATGACCACTGCTGATTTTGAATTTCTAGTTCAGAAAATTTCACCATTGATAAAAAAAGAAAGCACTGTGATGCGTGAAGCCATACCAGCCGCTGAGAGATTGGCAGTTACATTACGATATCTTGCAACAGGTTAGAAACTTTTTTATATATTTTCAAGAAATAAAAGATTATATTTATTCATAATTTATACTATTAAATATATATATTGGACTTTTTGATTATTAAAAAGTATATGAATACAATTCATATCTTTTTTAAATTGACATTTAATAATGTATAACACAAACATTTATTTTATTTTATAATGACATGAACTTCTATCATATGCATTCCCTTTTATATTGGTTTTTATTTATATATACATTTTTTTCTTTTTGCATACAGGAGAAACTCAGACATCATTGGCATATCAATTCCGGATCGCTCAAAACACTATATCTGGAATTATACCTGTGGTGTGTGATGCATTAATCAACACCTTGATGCAAGATTATTTAATAGTCCCATCTACAGAAGCAGAATGGGAAATTATTTCTGAACAATTTAATAATATGTGGAACTTCCCTATGTGTATCGGTGCAATGGATGGAAAGCACATAAAAATCTCACCACCCCCTGGGTCTGGTTCCATTTATTATAATTATAAAGGCGAATTTAGCCTGGTACTCCTAGCACTTGTTAATGCCAATTTAGAGTTTATCTATGTTGATATTGGAACAAATGGTAGAATAAGTGATGGGGGTGTATGGGCTAAAAGTAAATTAAAAGCATCCATAGAATCTGGGAAACTTAATATCCCAAAGTGTGGTACTCTACCGAACAGTACATTAACTGTACCGTATGTTATTGTGGCTGATGATGCATTTCCTCTCTGTGAGAATATTATGAAACCATATCCTGGGAGAAATCTCACAGAGGAGAAAAGGATCTTCAATTACAGAGTCTCCAGAGCTCGAAGAGTCTCTGAAAATGCATTTGGTTTACTGGCTGCTCGATTTCAGATTTTTAAGAGCCCAGTAAATGCCAGACCCGATCGGGTAAAAAAAATTGTACTTTCCACTTGCATTCTGCACAATTTTTTGAAAAAAAGAGCAGAAAGCATCTACATTACAAGTGGCAGTATAGATACTGAAGATCACAAAAATCTATGCATAAGAAAAGGCAATTTCAGAGATAGAAATAGCAGCCTCCATAACTTTCGGAGAGTACCACAAAATTCATCTCAATGTTCCAAACAGGTGCGTGAAATATTTTGTACATATTTTAATTCTGTTGGTGCTGTTCCATGGCAAAGTGATATGTGTAAATATCATTAAGCATTTACTCTGAAATAAATAAATGAAATATTTTAAATTTTATTTTATTCCTCATCACTTTTTTCATTGTATTTAATTTCATATAAAATTTGTTGAATTTTCAGTCTTGCTTTTTCTCTTTTTTTCTGGACATAGATCTCATATAATCTGCTATATATTGTCCATATCCGTCTTCACCATCAATCTCCTTCTTCATATTCAATTTCTTGAGGACATTAGAGGCTTCCTCAAATATGTCCTCGGATGTTTTCCTATGTTTCATCTGTGTTTCAGACCTTTTTCTTTTTGGAGTGCTGTCTTCCGAGTGTACTGGATCTCTATAAAATGGTGTACCAAATTCCTCTTGAGATGCAGCACCAAATTCGTCTTGAGATGCAGGTTAAGATGCAGCCTGAAAAGAAAAGAAGTCATTTTTTCAAGAGAAATGATTTTTCAACTTAGGACAGGGTTTAATATTTAACAAAAAAAATTAATTAAATACCAAAAGATATTTAAATATCATGAATATATAAAAATGTATTAAACATAATAAAAAGTTATACTATAAAAAGCAAAATATTAAAAACCGAAGCATTGAGATGGAATCTGTGATATGAACACCCAAGAGCAAAATAGTGCACACAAAACAATTGTCTCGTGAAACAAATAGCAGTATTATTTATTGCAAGTCATATATATGTATGTATATAGAGTTTCCCCCAGACAGTTTCAGGAGGGCAAGGCACCCCGCCTGCCTTTTGATATAGTGCCTCATAAGTATATATAGTGCCTCATAAGTATAATATACTGCCTCATAAGTATTATAAGCGCCTTTAAGAATAAAAAATTTCCTTAAAAATCTAAAAAGTCCCTTTTTCTAAGCATGGGGGAAACTACCCAACAAACACAAAGGCATCGGGCCGGGGTCGGAAGGTTCCGGCCAGCCGATTTCACCACTGCCGGGCCGGCGCATTAGGTCAGTATCGTTTCCGTCACGGCTGTGTCCTCTCGCCCGCGACTACCCCGTCGACTGCCGGGCCACTTCCGGTAGGATTCGAGCCATCGTTCATCCGACTACGAACCGTTAGGCAGCCGCGATTAAGCCATCGATGCGGACAGATAGCCGGAGCGTAACCGGAGGTTGACGGGCCGGTTACGGGAGCAATAATTGGTGTCGACATACCGTCATCTACCCATCTCGTAAACAGCAATGTGCCGTAGGTCCGGGCATCATGCCAGCATTCTACCAGAATCGGACCGCCGGCAGTTTTTCAAATTTTTGCGTAGGACCCTTTCGTTTATATGCTTATTTATTTCATTGACGATTAACCTCTGATATCAACCCTTTCACTTTTATTATTATTATTATTTTTTTGCCTTCATATTTCTAGTATTCTTTCAGTTTTGCCTTATGTATTTTTAGGTATTACCAAATACTGATCTTTGTTATTACCTAAAAATTTGTATAAGAATCACAAGTTTACTTGTTAGAGCAAAACCTCATTTTGCATTAAGATACATTTACCCAAATTTGAAAGTTAAGATAACATTAATACCAACCATTAAAGCTAAATCATCTTTCCACTCGATCTAAGGTTACAGTTTGATTTTTTTAAATTTAGAATGAGATTATAGTATGTAAAACAGTACTACTTTAATAATTAACCCAAAAAATTTGTTCTTCCCCAGTATAAAATTTATTAACATAATTTGATAAATTTATAAACATAAATTTGATACATTCTTCAAACTTGAGTAATGTGTAGTGTGTATGATGAAGCCCATCTTTGTGAACTTGTGAAAACTTGCTCAGAAGAATTTATTTAAATTATTTTTTGGTGTAGAGTTAATAAATGCTCTACAGATAAGAAAATTATTTTTTGCATAGTTTTGTGAATTAAAGAGTAATTCATTAAATTCTTATAAGTCATTTTAAAAAAATATTTTCTTTTATATTATATTGGACTTTATATCCAACACTTGATAGTACTATTTTTGAGAAATAGTACTATGATAGTAATATCTTCTATTGTAATTTTTAGAAATAATTATAGACACATGTTTTTAAATACAGAAAAGAGCTGGTTTAAAGTAAAAATAGTTTATTTAGAAAGTACATAGCACATTTACACAATTTTTTTCTATATTTTCTACAAAACAGGATCCTTTCGCTGTACCTCTGGCTCCATCTTTACAGCATCTAGGGAAAAAAAAGAAAGAGAAAATCAGTTCATAAATTTATGTGAAAGGAAAATGACTCCCATCCCCAGATATAATTTATGAATCAAAAGAATTTATTTAAATTATTTTTCTATGTAGAGTTAGTAAATGCTCTGCAGATAAGAAAATTATTTTTTGCATAGTTTTGTACATTAAAGGGTAATTTATTGTTGTAAAAATAGTTGATTGTTGAAAGTAGTTGAAAAATTCATTGTTGATAAAGTAGAATTAAATAAATCCAATTAGGAAATATAAATTCTGAGACAGGGGTTTAAAAAAACTTGATATAAAACAGCACCCAACACATGAGTGCAGTTTTAAATCTGTTGTCATTTTATTGATAACTACTTCCAAGAAGTAAATTCCTACCACATTTTTTTTGTAAAACCAATTACATACTGTGAAAACTACATCATGTAAAAAATATTTACTTGATTAAATAAATATACTAATAGAAAATAGTTATAAAATATTTGTTAAAGAGTATTCCCCTTTTCACTAAATTTCTCTCTGTACAGTAGAAAATCCAACCATGTCGATTAATTTGTTATTATAGATATAAATAAAATAGGGTAGATTGCCTTGATAAGAGTACAATAATAAGTTTTTAATGTTGAGCATAATTTCAGCTCAACATTGAAAGCTGAATCAGAGACTTGTCTAGAATGACACCAAAATTTCCTCTTCACTACTGACAATAATGCTGTTGAAAGTAGAGAAACACAAGAATAAAGATTGAATGCTAAGTAAAACATTTGCATACAAAATCTTAAATTTCTAAATTTAATTACAACATGCCATAGAGAGCATTAATACAGATGCTGGGTCAGATTTAGAAATTTAAGATTTTATATGCTAACATATTATTTAGTATTCAATGTTCATTCTTGTATTTCTTTACTTTCAATGTGAGAGTGATTCTCGATAGTGAAGAGAAAATTTTGTTGTCATTCTAAACAAGTCTCTCAGTCAGCTTTCGATTATTGTACTCTATCAAGGCATTCTAATCAATTTTATTTATATCTGTAATAACTAATCATTTAATTAACAGGATTGAATGTCTTACTGTACTCAGAAATTTAGTGAAAAGGGTGAATACTCTTTAACAACTAATCTATTACTATAATAATGAATAAAGTAAACATTTATTATATGATGTAGCTTTCACAGTAATTGGTTTTACAAAAAATGTGGTAGAAAGTACTCTGGGATAAAACTTCTGCATAGTAATTTAATAGAGCATATCTTTTGTTACTTAATTGTCAAATTATGGTGGAGATCTGTGTATAAAATATTTTTTATTTGCGAGCAGCTGTTATTAGGGATAACCACAGTAAGAAATTATTCAAAATATACTATTTAGATTCAGTAATTACTAAACAATTGTTATGATATATTGTTTGATTAGTCTAGGTTAATTTGAAAAATGAGGTGGGTAATATTGACTGGCTGTCAATGTTGAGTGAAATGGCATAGATTATATTATAAAGCGTGAAGAAACACTTAGACTTTTTGAACCAAGCTTCTAACCCAAATTTAAATTTTTTTTAAATATTTTGCTAATGAGAGTATTTTTCACAGATCTTAACAATGGAATAGAAAACCCGTATAGTCAACAAATTCATGGATAAACGATTCAGTTCTAAAAGCAAAAAGCCTGGTTTCTGTATACTGTTGTAACATGATTATTATAAAAGTATACAGAAACCAGGCCTTTTGCTTTTAGGGCTGCATCTTTTATCCATGACTTAGTTGACAATACAGGTGTTATGTTCCATTCTTTAGATCCATGAAAATATTTTCAATTTTAAAAGTTTTATTAAATTTTTTTTAAAATTCTGGTTAGAAGTTCGGTTTGAAATGTTAAAAGTATTTTATTGCACTTTGTAAAATAATCTATGCTACTGCACTCAACATTGACAGCCAGTCAATCTTTGTATGCTTGCATCATTTTTCAACTTAAGTTAGATAAACCAAATAATACACCATAAAAAAAAACCTACACACTTGCAAACATAACCTTATTATAGTCAACAATTGTTTAATAATTAACTGAACCTAAATAATATATTTTGGAATATTTTTTTACTGCCCTTATCCTTACACTTTATAATAACAGCTGCTCACAAAAATATATTTTATGTGACAGATCTCCACCAAAATTTGACAATGAAATAATAAAAAAATTAAATACTAGGCAGAAGTTAGTATTCCAAATGACATTCAACTACCTATAAGCTCATCAACGAATGATCTAATACATCTATAAGCATTATTATTATTATTATTACTTCTGTAAGGAATTATGAATGAACCCCTAACTACTTCTCATGAAATTCTGATAATTAAATTTAAAAATTTTTTAACATTAACTATCAAGAGTAAAATAACCCTTGGCATTTTATATCTTTATAATATAAAAATATAAAAATTTTTTTGGTAAGCAGTTATGATAAAAGACTTTCACAAGAGTCATGGTTAACTGAAGTCCCTGAACTGCACTTTCGGACATACCTAATACTTTAATAACAGGCTTGCCAGTTAAAAATATAATGAATAAAGGAAATCAATATCAATCCACAAATTACTGCAACCAAAGTTTATGAGAATGTTCGGATTAGCATATATAATATACAAAGATAAATTTGAAAATTTGAGTTGTTTATTAATTAAGAATTATGTAATAAAAATATTTTTTATGGTTTTTCATAGAAAAATTCAAATTTAAGTACAAAAAATAAATTTTAAAAAAATATATTCACAACCTTGTGATTTTGCCCACAAGTTCACTGCTGAAAAAAAAGGATATCTACAGAATAAAAATAAAATGGGTTCAGTGAGGTTAAAATCAACTTACAGATTATGAATCGAGCACACTGCCAAGTGAGTTGTGGAATCTTTTCATGGAAATCACAATGAGGTGAAGATGGATTCCAGTTTTAGAATTCTGTAAAGAAACCAATATTTTCTTATAATGCCATAATAAAAATTAGAGTCATTTGTGATACCAAGAAGCATTGAAAAGCAGAGTTCATTATAAATTTGCTTATCAGTGAAATAAAAAAGGTCGATCTTTAAAATTTGAAATATTATGATTTTTTGAAATTGAGTAACAATAGAATTGATGTTTGAGTAGTATTCAAAAAGTTATACAATGAGAAAAATAAATGTAATATAAATAAAAGAAGAAAAAAATGTAGCATCGAATTTTTGTTATGGATCATATTGTTAAAAACTGTGTTAGGGCTAAAGACATAATCGGTATTTTCAGTTTCACAGTTTGAAAAAAAACGGGAAAAAACCAACTTTCTTAAAAGTTTTCTACAATTTTCTGATTTAACCGAACTTCTATTAACGTTTTAATTTATTTCAAGTTACGTTGGGGGGGACGTCTATGCTTTGGGCCAGTAAGTTCTTATTTATTTTACACAACATGACAACTAAATACTCTCTAAAAGTCTTGAAAACAAATAGCTTATAAATAAGTTATTGAGGACATTCTCAAATTTTTAATGACACACACAGAATGCAAAAGTTTACCTAAAGTTTTAATAAAAATCTAGCACACATGATGTTATCTAAATAAAGGTTCTCCTCCTTGTCAGGTTATACAAGATTTTAAAGTTGAAACTGACAAATTAAATTATATAAATGCATGATGACCAGCAATTTAATAACTTATAAATGAAAAATATAATAACTTTCTGCATATATTTATATACATATGATTATGCAATACTAAAAAATAAAAACAACTATAAACATTAATATTCAGATGTATGCTGATAAGTGCATGACTTTTTTTCCAGTTGCTTCTTTTCTGCACTCATACAGACTGCATGATTGAGCATAAATCAGAATTATATAGTATGTTGTGTTAAAAATATGCATATCAGATATCTGATCTATAAGTATAAAATCAATAAACTTCTGTTAGAATTTTTAAAAATTATAGCATGAAGTTGAACATATGCAAAAGAAGTTTAGAAGTAAAAATTTTGAAGAAAAATATTAACTTTCTTTTTTATATAATTTCCTGCTCTGGTTGACTGGAGGTTGGGAAAGGAACGAAGTCTGTATGCTTAAAGAGAATACTTTGATAGACATAATTATTCTAAACATTCAAGTATTTACTATATAATATACTACAAAATATCATTGATTCAGAACTATAATGAAAGGCTTTTTTTTTGGTTAATAATAAAGTCAGTTGTTCAGTCAAGAAGTCAATTATTGTATTTGGATGATCAGAAATTTTATGTCGTAGAACATCAAGCAATTCAATTACCACATTTAATACATTTTCACCATCACTCATTACTGTTTTCATTTAATCCAAATTCTTTTAAAATGCTTAACATATTATTTATCTTATTTGTTTTGCAAGGAAATTTATAATTATTAAATTTTGAAATCTTACAATTCTTAACAAATGCCACAATATTAAGTTTTAGAATAGCACGTTACCTTTTGATGCTTTCAACAATCCTTTAAGCCAGGCTGATGTTTTGTTGATCTTATCTACGAAGTTAAATACAAACAAAAAGATATTTACTTTACTACAAAATAAAATTACATATTTCATTTAAATACAAAAGAATTTGCATAAATGTATATCTAAATTAAACAGTGTTAGAATGAAGTTTCTGGAATTTGTATAACATTCAATTACATTAATTTAACTTTTATATCCTTTACTAACTGTAGGCAAGACATTTAAGATCAACTCAGTTAATCCTACCCATTCTTTTACATCAATATATGCATTAAATTTGAAACGTTGAAAATTAAAAACAATAATTTATTTTAAATAACTGCAATTAGTTTAATCACAAATCTCTAAACAATAAACAATGTTACTTACTCTTAAGCTGGAGGTAACTTCTTTTAAGAGGCACCCACTATGAGTGAAGCTACCCTAACTACGTCACGCTTTAAAGTGGCAACCCGTGCAAAAGCGTTGTTCTCTACGTCGTTCATTGGTCCACGTAGCTGCCATTCATCCGAAGTCCTGCCTTTCTTCCCCGATCTTTCAAAAATGGCGGCGAATTTAAACCAAATATCAAATTCGATAGCTGAAGCATTTTTTTCTGTTTTCATAAGCTTCTGAGAAGCTAAAAACACAGACGACGACCCCCCTTTTTTATATCAAACCACTGAGCTACTCTTACAATGTCAAAATTTTTGTTAGTTTGTCATTATAAGAAATCTTAGTCATATGAACAGTATTTACAGTTTAAAGAATTCAAATCATAATGAAATACATCTCATTTTCATCATATTAATTTTACAGTAGCATATTCTTATACACATTGGAATGAAAGAAAAACAATGTTTAATTAACGGACCATAGTTAAAACAAACAAATCACAGCTATTTAGTTCTTGTATATTTTTCAAGTTTATTCTGTTTCTAGTTTATATTGTCGTTTTCAAGTTTATATTGTTGTTTTGTTTTGTTTTGGTTCCTTATCCTTTGTAGTACACAAAAACATTCATGTTTTTCAAAAGTCCATAGTAATCACACATGGTTTCCATCACTTGTTTCACTGACACATTGAATTTTTTTTCTTTTTGTTTCAAATTTTGGTATTAATGTAATTTTGTTTTTATCAATGCATGTCTCGCAGAAGTGCCCCGAACGGACAACGATGACTCGCTAACTAATTTAACAATCCCTTCTACTGCTTCAGTGTGACATGGAAAATTATTGAAGTCAATACGTTGACTCTCGTGATAGGTTCCTTTATAAACTGCTTTAGTTTTTCATCAGAAATGCCTCTTCATAGGAGATCCTGTTACTTTAACATCATTCCATTCAATCATATCAATAAAATCCTTGGCATCAAAGTTTATACGTTGAATTAAAAACTTTCCTTCATTTGCAGTCCTTGCTTTTAGAATCCTACGTAATCCAAGCTCTCTTACATAACTGCGATCATCTGATATCATACAAAGGAGGAATTTTCTGAAGCAGATTTTTGTCACTGGATAAGGTATAAAAGATGGCATAATAGCACTTTCAACGGCAACAACCAACACTTAAAAATTACTGTAATTGGATGTGATGGAACTGGCTTGAACACTGGATTGAATAATGGTGCGATTCCTTTATTGGAAAAGGAATTAAGAAGGCCACTGCAGTGGTTGATTTGTCTATTTCAAGTAAATGAACTGCCCCTACATACTAATTAAAGGTCCAAATGAATTTGGAGGAGAAATACACTGCTGGCCACTGTAAATGCAACACCCTGAAGGAAACATGCAAATAACATGAAATTTACAGCATGCATTAGCGGAGGTGAGATATGCAAATGATTAGAATTTCAGCGCAGACGCACATCACGCGCGCCTGTGGCGCCACTTCAAAGCGCTATTTAAGGCTTGGAGATTTCGACGATTTCAAGTTCGGCAATTGTGTTTTTCTTGTGGTTTTCTCTAAAAACGATCAATTATGCCTCGTCGAAAACAGCGATCATCTTTTGATCAAGTATCGAGTTCGACAGAGGAAGGATAGTGGCCTACCGAGATTGTGGATTATCTTTCAGGGAAATCGGTAGTCGTGTTGGACGAAACCAAACAACTGTAATGCGGATATGTGATCGTTGGATGCAGGAGGGTACGACGGACTGGCGTGTTCGATCGCATCCACCTCAGTGCACCACTTCACGTGATGACAGGCAAATTGTGCGCATGGCAGTGACGGATCGCTCAGTGACATATCGAACCATAGCACAGCACATGCAGTCTGTAACGCATCATCCAGTGTCTTTGCGTACCATTCGACGCCGTTTACAGCAGAGTGGTTTGTCCGCAAGACGTCCATTGCTTTGTCTACCCTTGACGCAGAAACACAGACATCTCCGCCGCCAATGGTGCGATGACAGAAGGATGTGGACGGCAGAATGGAATGAAATTGTCTTTACTGACGAGTCACGCTTCTGTCTGCAACACCACGATGGTCGCATTCGAGTCTGGAGACACCGTGAAGAGAGGATGTTGAACAGCTGCGTTATGCACCGCCACACTGGTCCTGCACCGGGTTTTATGGTATGGGGCGGTATTGGATATCACTCTCGCACACCTCTAGTACGCATTGCCGGTACTTTAAACAGCCAGCGCTACATCTCCGAGGTGTTGGAGCCAGTTGTCCTTCCTTACCTTCAGGGCTTGCCCACAGCCATATTTCAACAGGATAATGCGCGACCACACGTGGTACGCATTGTCCAACGGTTCTTTGTCAATCGCCAGATTGAATTGCTTCCCTGGCCGCCTCGCTCTCCGGATCTTTCGCCGATAGAAAACATGTGGTCCATGGTTGCTCTACGTTTGACCCAGATTCCATCCCCAGCTGCCACAGCAGATCAACTTTGGCAACGTGTGGAAGCTGCTTGGTCTGCTGTATCCCAAGAACTCATCCAAAGTCTCTTTGAATCAATGCCGAGGCGTGTGGCAGCGGTGATCTCCAACAATGGCGGCTACTCTGGCTACTGATTTTGGCAGGAACCACACTTCACAGAAGTCTATAAATTTAATCATTTGATACTTGGTCAACATGTTATCTACAAAATAAATTTTGTTGTGATATCTCTTGTCTTTCTTGGTGTTGCAATTTGGGTGGCCAGCAGTGTAGGTAAACTACTAGAAAACTGCTATGAACTACCAGTCATCGAATTTGCACCTATTGAAAATGACATTCCGTTACTAGAAATTAAGGAAGATTTACGTGTGGACCTAAAATATTTGTTAGAAATGAGTAATGCAATCTGTGTTGGGAGGTGTTCTTCTGATTTGTCCATGAGAAAACCAGGAAAACTTTGTCATTCAAGATGGAATAGATTAGCAAACAGAATACTTCCCTTGTATGCGGGAACAGAATATCCTGCAAAAAATCTCCGAATACTGACTGAGTACATTTTGAAAGTTTATGCAGCTGTTTGGTTTAACCTAAAGCTGAAAGCATCTTGTATCCATGGATCAAAGCACCTGTGGAAACTTGCAAGCTATTCACGTTACCTCCATCAGACTCTTAAAAATTTAATTCACCCAGTTATTCAAAGAAATGCATACTTTGCTGCTTCTGAAAATCTCCTCCTTTGTATGATATCAGATGATCGCAGTCACATAAGAGAGCTTGGATTAAGTCTGATTCTAAACACAAAGGCTAAAATTGAAGGGGACATCAGAAAGTTTTTAAACCAACATATAAATTTAGATACCAAGTATTATACTGACATGATTGAATGGAATGATGTTAAAGTAACAGGACTTCCTATGAAGAGCCATATTTCTGATGACAAACTAAAGCCGTTTATAAAGGAAGCAAAAGAATCTGATCACGAGAGTCAACGTATTGACTTCAATAATTTTCCATGTCACACACAAACAGAAAGAAAGGATTGTTAAATTCTATACCGAGTTGTCCGTTCGTGACACTTCTGTAAGAGATGCATTGATAAAAACAAAAATACAATCTCAAAAGAAAATGCCAAAATTTCAAACAAAAAAACAATTCAATGTGTCAGTGAAATAAGCAATGGAAACCATGTGTGATTACTATGGACTTTTGAAAAACATAAATGTTTTTTTCAAAATAACGTTTTCCTTTTAAAGACATTAATCACTATTAATATTTTTCTAAATAAGTGAGATTTGTTTATTTTAACTAATGCCCGTTAATTAAAAATTGTTTTTCTTTCATTCAATTGTGTATTATTAAGATATGCTACTGTAAAATTAATATGATGAAAATCGCGAAATTCTACAAAATCAGTTGTTCTGTAATGGCATTTAACAGTTAGAAATACTTAGAATTGTAAGTTTCCTGTAAAAATATCGTATTTTGAATATTTTATTTACAATATATATATGTATATATATATTATTTTAATATACTATAAAAGAAATAAAAAAATACAAATTTTATCACTTTTTCATAAAAATATCCATTTTGAAGCACTTTGCGGTACTTGAAAAGATTTTAGTAGAACAATAAAATTTTATTTTATATTCTTTATTCTAATCCCAAGAGGCAACTTTTGAAAACTATAGCATATTTAAATTTAAAAAAAAGTTTTTTCGTTCCACCCTAGCAAACATGCACGAAGATTATCTTGAAACCGCCAACATGCTCTGGTTTGTTATCGGTAATTCACACATTTTTCTTGAGTGGTTCGTAGCATGGGTGGTAGCGCTCTGGGTTTGTAACCTAGCGGTGGCGGGATCGAGTCCCGCGGCTGGCATTTTTTTCCTCTCTTTCCCCTGCTTCAAGGCTGGCAAGCTGAAGTTCTTAGATTATTTCCTTCATGTTAATTAAAAAAATATATGTAATTAACATGTAGATGTTAGTCGACGGCAAAAAAAATTTTAAATGTCGTAAAAAAATATTAATACATAGGCTATTTATGGCAATATAACCTATAAGAAAAAATATTTTGTTTACAAATGTTAACATTTTTAAACTCTCTTGCAAACTCTCTCTGACTGCAGAAATTCCAGGAACATGCTATCTCTTTTCTATATCTTTTACTAACAATTCTTGCTACCAATGGTGTTAGACGAGCTCCACAAAATAAGAACTATTTTCAGAAGTAGAGGGCATAAATATGGAACCTCTCCCCACATTGGAGATCTACGTCTATATCCGTTTCAAAATCAAAATCATACCCGTCTGAAATATGTGCTTGAAAATTAACAACTGCAAATATATTTTGGTAGCTGAGGCACTTTCTTATACATTTTAGGTATAATTATAATTTGGTTACATGCACTAAATAGCATTTTATTTTTGCAGTGCAGGTAAAAACAAAAAGAGAAGATTTTGATTAAGAAAAAATATCTTTAATATTTACTAGGAAATTCATTGTGGAAGTTGCTACGTAAATGTGTGACATCCACCGCTAAAAATAAATGAGTAGTAAAATAAGATAGACACCACTAATTCCTCTCTTTTAAATAAAGAGTGGTGCAACAAGGCTCCATTTTTAAGTAGATATTTTTAAAATTTCTCCAGTAATAGATAAAAAATTAACAATGAAACTACTTTTTGATTACCTTACACTTCTCACATAATATAATCTTTACATACCAAGAATGTTATGTGAATTTTCCTCGTAAAAGAGGTTACACAGAAATAAGAGCTATTTCTCTGAAAACTATCTTTTGTTTAATCATCACCTTCCCTTTCAAATCCATAATTCTGATACAGATTTCTGCTACTTATGGCTACGAATCGGACGGCCGATTAAGGTACGATGGAGCCATGTCGGTATCGGCGCGGTTCATATCAACCCATCACAGGCCCTGAAACACGTAAACAGCAAAGCGTTCCCCTTCGAAGGTTCGTAAACAACCCGCGAACGGCCCAGAAAATTTCTTCCGTACTTGTCGTTCTACCGGCGCTTCCAGCACTGGCCCGATAAGCTGCCGTCAGTCCTGTGTTTGTTGGGTATATATATATATATATATATATATATATATATATATATAGTTGGGATACATCACTGATTGCAAGATGTGGTACAGAAGAAAAAAAAAGTATATGCATAAAAAAATCTTTTTCAAGCTGTGCGTTTGAAATATTTGAAAGAGAAAAAATTTTGATCAGATTCAGAAAAATTAAAATGTAAACTATCAGAAAATTGTATGATCATTACACACACACACACACACACATTATATATATATATATATATATATATATATATATATATATATATATATATATATATATATATATATATATATATATCTGCCAACATTGCCAAAAGCTTTTCAGGAGCAAATACAAAAGATTTCAGGAGTTTTGAGGAGCATTTCAGGAGCACACCACCAAGTTGATAATTTAAAAATGTTTTTATACACATACATATATGTGAGTGCGTGCAAACTTGTAATTAAAAAACAATGAATTTTAGGAAAAAATTATAAATTATTTTTCTGCAAAACTAGTTTTCTTAGCAATTTCCAGATTACACAATAAGACTAACTGCATTGGAATGTTCAGTGTCATATAAAGTTTTAAGAGTAAATTTGAGCAAAATGAAAATGTAAAGTCTTACTTCCTAGCCTTCAACATACATTCATAAGTTTATAAGCACAAGGGAGTTAGAATTACAGATTCTTAATTAATCAAAGCAAGTTGAGATACCACAGTAATATATGATTTCAATTACCTTTTGGTAGGTTTGCTACTATAGACTTTAAAAAAATGAAACAAAACTTTGTTGGCACAATAATTTTACCAAATTTTATTTTATTTTCACTAATATTATAAAAAATATGTAAATAAATAGAATTTCTACTAAAAAATTTAGTAACCATGTGCACACAGCTAATTATTGTTTCTTTAATGCTTGATAACTTGCTTTTTTTAGCTCTGATTAAATTAATCTAATTCTGATTAATAGCTCTGGGATAGAGACACTTTATAATTTTTCCACAAAAGAAATATATATTTGATGATAAACAACCAATGATAAATTTAACTTTTAATCCACAATACATTTTAATGTACAAACAGTTAACAGCAATTGTATATACAAATAAATTTGTGAAAATATATCAGGTAACACCCATGAAAATGAATAATGTGCATTTTTCTTAAAAGTTTATTAAATTCTTTTTTTTTTTTTGATGTGATATAGTCCAAGAACAAATTTACTAATGAAAGTATCAGTTTTAAAATGACACACAAATTAAAACATGAAAATTAATAAGTTTTCTAACAGTTAATTAAAAGATTCAAAGAAATCTTACCTCAAATGGAGTTACTTCACACTCCACAGGCATGTCCAAATTCGACGAACTTTCTTGTGGTTCATGAACATCATTTAAAAATGCCAATTTAGAAAAGTGTGTCCACTTGGGCTGCATTTCAAAGGCCCCTGAGCCACTTTTTAGAGACCTCAGCAGCTTTTTCTTTTTGAAGTAATAGGCCTTCAAATTTATGAATTTGCACTTGAGCAATTCTGAATGGATTAAGGAATGAAAAAGTAGATAAGTTCACATTTATGTTAAAGTATTTCAATAAAAATAATAAGAAATAAAATATAAATTTATAATATAAATTCTTTTTATTTAAAAAATAAAATTGTCTTGACACTTCAGATTGAATCATATATATTTTGTGTTTTGAATGAGAACAAAAAGCAAATTATTTATTTTTTTTAGAAAATTGTTTCTGTTTTGAAGTGGTTAATCTTCATTATTTATAAATTATAATTCTGTTCTCAAATGAAAAAAGTTTTAAAATATGATATTAATACAATTACAAATATAAAATGGAGGTTTTTATGTTAAGCGAATTAAATTTATGCCATGCATGGAAATATTAATATCTTACACAATAGGTTGACTATTGAAAATATCAAAATAGCGGATATTTTTTATATTTTCGAAAATATCATATTTACGAACTCTGATATAGTCTAATGATTTGTTTACATTTCAGTATTTGGCGACCATATTGGCGACAAACTGACTCGTTGCACAAAACACGAATTTTAGAAAATGATATTCAAATAATATTGCTGCGAATATGGACTACAAAGATTAGTGTATGTAATTATGAAGCATTAGCCGTTTACAAAATAAATTCGCACATATCAAATCAAATTAACAACAATGAAAGTAGCACTTACCGGTGGTAAAAAGACTTGAATGACTGGGCCATTTTGATGTCATCAAAAGGCTAATTTCTTCGTATCCTAGGTGTTTGAGATTCTTTTTGGTGTAATTTGGGTCTGCTATATCCCACAAAAAATTTTTTTTTAATACTTCGTCAATAAAATTTTCTTCTATCTCCGCAGACCACTGTGCAGCCGCCATCTTGAATATCAGTCGTTGTGACGTATGAGAAAGGGTGAACTTCTTCGGCCGCTGATTGGTCGATTTCACGATTGTAAACGTGTACGCGTTGCTTTTTCCGTACATGTTGGAAAATGAATCGGATTCATCAGGTGCCTCTATCACACGGGGAATTTGTGCGTTCTTCATCGCGAAAGGGAATCGTATCTTGAATCCGTTGCATTTTAAACGGGTACGCGTTGACGTGTGATAAGGCCTTTACGGGTTGAACTCATGTTACTTCCAGGACGAGAACGATAGCTGTCATGTTGCTAGGTCCACCATGGATTGGTATGGTGACAATGGGGTTAACCGAGTGGACTGGCATGCCCAGAGCCCAGACCTGAACCCTATCGAGAACCTCCGGGACGAGTTGGAACGCCAAATTAAGGGGTGCAACAACCGTCCAAAATCGGTGAAGGAAGTTACAAGTCTTCTCCAAGCCAAGTGGAAGAAAATACCACTAGCCGTCATACAAGGACTTGTGGAAAGCATGCCCGGATGGTTGAGGCTGTAATTGTCTCTCGTGGAGGCTCTACCAACTATTGAATATGAATAAATTTTGTTTTTCTTTTCTATCACAGGTGTCCAAATACTTAATTGGTAGATAGTGTAGTACCTGCATTGTAGAAAGAAATGGGTTTTTAAATACAAAGCCAAGCATTTTAATATAAAATGGGGAAACTGTTCCATTGAAAAATAAAGGTGTATGCCACACAGATAATTCCTTAGAAGGCTCTGTGATGTACTTTGAAATGGACTGCGAGTTGAATTTGTATATTGCTAAGTTTCAGTTATTAAATGCCATGTCATCTTATACCATCAACCTACAAGAATCATGCTCTGGATTGTGACTTTCTTATGCTTTCTAAGAAAAATAAATAATAGTGAGATCAATATGGAAGCAAAATTTATGTCTTGTATTAAAGAAACATATGCTTTCCATATCTGGTCTATCAGCGTTATTCGCTTTTGCAGAGCAGGGACGAAAATCCCGAATATTCTAATAAAAGGGCAAATTTTAGTTTTCCATAAAATAAAGTCCTAGAGGTATGTAGTAATATTATATACACACAGTAATTCGCATACTTTTCAATTTAATCAATAGTATTTAAAAAAATAATCTTCAGAAAAAATATAGTAAAATAAACCTCGTCGAATAAGGATATAAAGCCCATATTAATCATTTTATTTTGTCGGGACCTTCCCAATTTTTTAAGTGTTAAATGCACTTAGAAGACACAATAAAATAAAAGTCTCTATAAGATAAGATAAATATCAAACGGATTAAAGAAATATCAAAACAGATTAACTAAAATATTGAAATGAGGAGTAATATGGACTTTTGAAAATTAATAGGTGTACACAGAGAAAAAAAAGTCGGTCAGCCGCCGGAA
Source organism: Dolomedes plantarius (assembly GCA_907164885.2). NCBI lineage: Eukaryota > Metazoa > Arthropoda > Arachnida > Araneae > Dolomedidae > Dolomedes > Dolomedes plantarius. The sequence goes on along the minus strand of OU015494.1, from coordinate 41,979,224 downwards.
TAAGTAGGTTCTGCAACCCACTTCGCGTGGGTTATTGTGGGTAGTGAGTTAAACAAACCACTATCCGTGATTTTGAACGCGGATGTAAGTGAGTTCAAATACTACTGAGTCATCGCAAGTGTGTTATCGAAACAAGTGTGTTATATAACTTATGTTATCTGAGTTTACTGCGCTGAAAAACCAACTTTAAGTATTAGACTGCAAATGTCATGCAACTTGAAAGGCTGAAATGAAGTATTCGGGTTGAAAATTTTTGAATGTACTTAAATTTTTATTTATTATTTTTTATAAGGAATTTAATTTTTGGAATACGATGTCTACTTTTTTAGACGAGATTAACAAAAATTCTTTTCTGATATTCTAAATCAATTTTGTGTTTATATTTAATTTTTGCCTAATGACTATTGTTCTCAACGTAGAAATTATATCCTTTATGTAGAAATGTTTTAATTTAAAAGAGTATCTTTTAAATCCAAGTTATTGAAAAATTTTGCAGATTTTTTTTATGACGTAATAAATGTACAAAGCAACTATCAGTTTCAGACAAATTTTGCAACAAAATTAACATTCTTTTACAAAAAGAAGCTAAAGTTCTTATGCGTAGGTTGTTAATATTTTACGTCTTGATCTGTAAGGCAGACGCTTAGAGGTCGAAAATAAAAGGCTGGGATTCGCAGGTTTGCATTTTCATAATTTGCTCCTAAAGTTAGCTTAATAGGTTACTTACGATTCGCACGCGTCATAAGGAATACTTGTGAAAATATTTAATAAAAGAAGTCGTTGTTATGGGACATCGCTTATTAAAAATCACGTAAAATTTATCGCTATAGAATATACCTCCATCGCACAGCTATCAAAAAGTTATGTTTGCCCACCCTTACACACATATATCGGATACATTATATATATATATATATATATATATATATATATATATATATATATATATATATATATATATATATATATATTTATATAAACCCAAACAAAGACTATAATTATTTTCATTTTACAGACTTTGCGACACTGAAGCTTCTTATTTTAAAATGTTTATGATTTTAACTGTATATTATATTTTTCTCTAATATGTTTTTTTCACACCCTTTTTTATTATAATTTTCCGGCCAAAATCTAGCCACTACTAGCCTCTTATATTCACAGAAACTTGACATTTATCGTTAATAATAGTTTAAAATGTGTATCTCGGTTTCATAACTTTTTAAATATGAAATTTATAATGCTGAAAATTATTAGTTTAACAGTTATTAAGAATTGTCATTAGCAAATAGAGGTCATCTCCTTTTTTAGCATTCCATTGTCCGAGTTATCCGTGGAAACTCTCTTTACATGTGCTCGCCAGAGGACAGGAAATAGGTATTTTTTCTCCCGCCGAAAGTTTTTCCAATTAGGGTCTCTAAGTGTCCGCCATGTGCTAGTACGTGCCAGTAATGGCGGGAACCTCTTTATGATTTGAAGGAAGGGAGCCTGAAATTAATCTCAACTAAGATGTCGTAAACACAGGTGTGCCACCTAACAAGAGCTAAATGGGTGCATGATTGCTAAGATGTGTCTGACACACATATGTGTGTTTACATGTGGAAGAAGGAATAAATGTTCAGGGAACTGCCAGCTCGAACTCGGACTTGAGTACCATGCTGTTGCAAGTTTACAATAGTTGCGCTGCCAGTATAGATTGCGGCTTTAAAATCATCCATTTCCTGAGTTAGCCAAGGTGAGTTCAATTTCGTTATTTAATTCTTTTATTATTGAGACTAATTCTATGTCAATGAATGTAATCCTTATCTATTTTACTTTTTAAAATTTATCACTAATATGTAATAGTAGAAATTGTATGGAAAAGCTATTGATTTTCACACATACTATATGTGCAAATATATAAAATTTGTGTGTTTTTGTCTATTTAAAAAAAAATTATTGTAGATGATCATAAGGGTCTAAGTATTAAAGACCGATGCTCCTGAGACCTATAAATTGAATAAGTCGATGCTATCTCTGATATAGATTTTCTTTATTTTATTGGGCTCAGATATATATTTGTGGTGTCTAATTTTACATATTCTGTTTCCATATAACAAGATAACAGACTATGCAAATAATAATATTGTTTTAACATTTTCATCTTGCATATAGTACTCAGATAATTTTTCTGTCTCTTAATTAAATTTACTAGGCATGCTACGAAATAAGAGCTTCGGCACTTTATTATTTAACTTAAACTATAAAAGAAAGGGACAGTGTAATAAATTTTGTATGTTAACATATTTTTATTCAAATGAGTTTAAAATTGCAATTTTAAGCAATTTCTATCTTTCTACTTATCATTATCTATATCTACATCTGTATATAGTACATCTATATCTATTTATATCCATATCTACACACACACATACATATATATATATATATATATATATATATATATATATATATATTGGAAGGGGAATTTAGTCAATATATAATATGTAATTTTCAATATATAATAATGAATTAATATACTGTTTTTGTATTCAGCTGATGAAACATTTATATTCTGCTCTAAATTTTATTTTATACCTATGTAAATATTATAGTTAACATTTTCTTCTGAAGTAACAATTTCAAAAGGATTTATCAGTAATTTTATTATTCATCTGAGAATGCTGAAAATAAAACAATACAGGATATTGTGTTTCAGGCATGCATAAAGTATTAATTTTTAAATACAAAATGAGAGGTTCTGTCTCTTCAGTTCCTTTTGTTTTAGCTGAAATATTAACTGGAGGTACACACACACACACACACACACACATATACATATATGTGTGTGTGTGTTTGATTCTTAATTAAATTTTGAGTACTGTAATTGGTTACACACATAGCTTTTTATCAAAAACAAAACTGAATTTCATGTGTTAAAACGTCATGTTTTGTTTACATTTGTTAATTTTTGTTGTTCACATATTTCCTGTAGTATTTTAACAATTTTAAGTTCTTTATATTTTTTTCTGTGTTAAAAACTGAAAGTATACTTCAGTTTTGTCTTTGCACAAATACTGCCTAGTGTCTACTATGCATGTCATATCTTACTGGTATAATGATAGTTAGTATTCTACCTTCATATTTGAATACTATATATACAGCATATTTCGTTTCCCACTCATGCATAACTTAACTGTTCAAAAGTCACTACTCTGTGGCTAGTTTAACCCCTAATAAACCCATCTAGGTTTGTCTGTATGGATGGTAAAGGTATTGTAAGTAATAAAATTTGAAAAGTTATTTTTTTATTACTAAAAATAAAATATATTGTTTTTGCTCCTGTTATTGAAAAGTTTGATGCTATTTAGGTTAATGAGCTTGTTGGGGATTTATTTATTAGACTGAATTCTTAAGGTTTTTTTTTTTTTTAACTTTCATTCAAAAAAGTTTATTGTAGTACAAAACAAAATAATTAAAATTATATAAAAGGCAAAATTATATTTTAGTTTTTATGTATTTCTTCTTAATTTTATGCGAAATATGTATTCTGATTTTCAAAGAAATGTCTGTTAAAAAAGTTAAAAAATTTATTAATTTTAATTTCGGAATAAATAACATACCTTTTGTATTTTTTAAAGTTTGGCTTTATTTTAAATATAGTATGGAGAGATATAGTTGAGTTTATTAATGTTCTGAGAAAATATGGATCTGCATTCTCAAAGTAATAAAAAAATATAAATCTTTCCATAAGTTTATTAGGATTTTTGACCATTGGAAATTATGTGTTAAGACAAAGTACTTTTTTTTCTTTTTTGAAAACAAATATCAATACAGGTTAAGAATAACATATCTATATCATTTTTACTGCAGACATAGTTGAAGATTTGTTAAAATCTTGAGGTAAAATTACTTTTATCTTTTCCAAGCAAGTTTGTATACGTTAATGTATTATGCACTTTAACATCCTTTTATAAACAATTTAAAAAATACTTTATCATAAGTGCTGAATAGATGTGAACATGTATAAAATGTTGCTAAATAGTTACTAGTTTTTAGGATAAATTAATATTTTTTCTGTTGATTTAGCTACTTAGTCTAGATTAAGTTAGTGTAGGGAAACAATTTCTTCATGACATCTGCACTTTTTTAAGTCTTTTTCTCCATTTTCAGATATTAGAAGCTCCATTAGACCTACATGGCTTTTCACATTTCATGAGATTAAAAAAGCATTGACTCAAGAGGGACTCAAAATGGTAACAATAAGGATCTTTTATTTCAAAATTGTCTTTTGCTGTATTTTAAACATATGTTACAGTATATGCATTTTGCATCATTTGCTAATTCTAATTCATGCATTAAAATAAATTTATCTTCAACATCATGAATTATAAAGTTTTTGCTATGCACATTTTTAAATTAATGTATTAGTAGTGCTTGTATGAGATTCATCCTTAAAATAACAATAATAATAATAGTAATAATTCACACATTAAGATTTATACTTTGGAGAGACTAGTCTATTAATGTAGCAGTTACTTTCTTGAAACATGGATAATCAGTTCTCTATGCTGCATCTGCAGTTAAAATTTTGTTATGGACTGGTAATGACAGATATATCTACTCACTCTCACGAACATTTTTAGCTTAGTATGGAAAAAAATGTTTGCTCATGAGTGTCATTTCTTGCTAGCTTTTATTTCAAAATTTAAAATCCTAATGAAATGATTTTTCAAACATTGCAGTAAAAATCGGGCAAAACAATGTCCATTTATGTAGAAGCTGTCAGTGGGAACTTCAAAAGTTTAACTACATGAACATTAAAATCAACTTTGATGCTGAAATGCATAATATTTATGAAGTTTATTTTATATTTCAGGTGAATAATCCTCCACATTCGAAAGAAATCTTGACTACCTGAAGGATTTTGAAGATTTTAATTTCAAAATAATTTTTTTTTTATTAAATTGTACCTAGTTGTTTAAAAACAAAGATATGTATATTACATGTTAATAAAGTTTCTCTGTGTTTGTAATTTTGTTTGATTGTGAAATGTGAGTTTATATTCATTCTCATTAAAGTGTGCATTTGAAACCATAAGATTTAACAAGAAGAATCAATGCATTTTACATGAGTTATTTTATTTCTATGTAGAAAAGTATATAGTAAATATATATTTGTACAATATAAAATTTTCAGATTATGTGTGTTTTGTTTAGAGCAACTAGGTAAGTATATTAACATATTATGAAGTTTACAAACCATGTAAGTATAAATGGGTGATTTATCGAATAGACCTAGTTTATACTCGTGAAAAAATTGTGTCTTAGAAAATAATTATCTATATTTTCTTAAATCTTTGTTGTTGCAATTTGAAATATTGTAATTGTTTCTGAACTAGTTGTGTTGGGATATGGTATCTCTACCAATTAGAAATATTTATTTCTGAAATCAATGTAATTAATTTTTTATTTCATTAAAAAAAATTGTTAATATCTCTCCTATGTTAAAGCTAAGATCTGAAACTTTCTTGATCAAATATTTGTATCGCAGTTTAATCAAACTAAAAGTTGTAAAGGAAAACTTCTTGACCTACGAAATTTTAAGGTTTTATACATAATATTCATAAGTTTCCTGTAAATTTTATTTCACTGGTATCTAGAAGCCGCACCACTAAATCTCAACACATAAAATTCAGTTAAAAGTTGTTTTTTTTAATTTGGAGGTTTGTTCCTCTCTGTTACTCCTATGAGGGAAACTGATTCAAAAAAATAATGGATGCTTGATTAACATTTTAAATTTCTGATATCTTCACAACTTTTAGACATCCTTTCATAACTTATGATATAAGTTTGCAGGATTTTATAACATATATTTAGCTTTGTTTTTAAGAGAGTTTGAAAAAATATACTTAAATTTTAATGCCAATTATATTTCACATATGAGAGTATAGCGCAGGGTTTCTTTTTCTTTTCACGAGAAAGAATATGAGCGAATTGAGATAATAAATACATATAATTATGAATAATGAATTACGGGAGAAAATAGTCAACCTTTCGAATACTTTAGCGTAAACTCATTTACTTAAAAGAACTCATTACACATGGGTTTTATAACCCGAAATAAAGTAAGATATTGAACTCTAAAGAAGAGTTTGTCTTCTCATGTTGGTGTGATTTTCGACACACTTTAAAGTGAGTCGTATAACCATTTTAATGTGTTGGTGGCGAGTAAATCAACACGCTTAGGATCTGGGTTCTAGAACCCATTTTTCCACATGGGTTGTACGACTCAGCAAATGCGGGTTCCCCTGCTCATGTTGGTGTGATTTTCGACACACTTTAAAGTGAGTCGTATAACCCATTTTAATGAGTTGGTGGCGAGTAAATCAACCCGCTTGCGATCTGGGTTCTAGAACCCACTTTCCCACATGGGTTGTACGACTCACCAAAAGCGAGTTCCCCTGTGCAGTGGATTTGAACTCGGAGAAGTGGGTTCACCGAACGACTTTTTTTTCTCTGTGTATGATGCAACCGCAAAGTAATCCGCTTATTTGCGCAATTTTCTTATTCAGCTTACTAAAGGTACACACAAAAAAAATAGAAATTATTGCTTACCTCTGACGCAGTTGTTCAATTTTTTTTGTTTAAATGATGGGGAAAATATTACATCTTTTATACAAATTCCGTAATTTGAAAATATTATGAACACTAATTGAATGGATGAGGATACTACACTGAAGTGCCACTGACTTAGGGATACCTACCTAGTAGCGAGTTGGGCCTCCTCTGGCCTTGATAACGGCTGCCACACGACGAGGCATAGATTCAACAAGTTTCTGGAAACGTTCCATGGGAATGGCTTGCCAAATAATGGCTAAAGCTGTCCATAATTGAGTAAGGTTCTTTGGTGCTGTGTGATGGCCTTTCACACATTGTTCCAAAATATCCCAAAGATGCTCAATAGGATTTAAGTCTGGGCTTCTAGGTGGCCAATTCATGACAGAAATGTCAGAGGAATGCTCATCCAACCAGCCAGTATCCAACCGGGACTTGTGAGAGGTACAGATGTCTTGCTGGAAAACTCCATTGCCGTGCTGATAACAGAACAGCATAAACGGATGGAGGTGATCACCCAGCAAACTATACGTACCGAATTGCATTGAGGGAGGTTGGTACACGCACCAAAGATCCCAAACTGTGCCACGAAAAAACACCCCAGACCATGATTCAGCCACCATGCCCTTGTACAGTTCCAGCCAGGCATGCAGGATCCATGGCTTCATGAGCCTCACGCCATATTCTCAGCCTCCCGTCGGCGTTAAGTAGTCGGAATCGAGACTCATCACTCCATGCTACTCGTTTCCATTCCTCTACACTCCAGTCTCTGTGCTCTCTTGCCCAGACAAGACGTGCAGCCCGATGGCGAGTTATCTTAGAGCAATGGTACTCTCGTAGGTCGACGGCTCCAGAAACCCATACGGTGAAGCGAGCGTTGCACAGTCCGTTTACTGACTGTGCGACTGGCACCGTCATTAAACTGGGTGGTAATTTGAGCTAATATTTGGCTTCGCTGGCTACGTACAATACGCCTGAGCCGTCTTTCACCACGCACTGTCAAGGCTAATTTCCTTTGCAGTTTGCCCGATTGCTAGTTTTTTTCCCACCATCCCTGTATTCTTGGTATACTCTTGACACTGTCGACATTGAAAATCCTAGCTGTCTGACGATTTCGGAAATTGAATGGCCCATACTTCGCGCACCTACGATTTGTCCGCGATCGAAGGCGTCTAAATCAGGCAGTTTACCCATACTGGCAATTCCAACAACTAATTCAGAACAACCACAGTACGCGCTATATATGCAGTTACCACAGCGCCCTCACTTGCGCATAGATGATGCGCAGCGCTACACAATTTTCATAGGCTTAGCTATCCCTAATTCAGTGGCACTTCAGTGTACTATTTCTCATCTTTTTGCAATTTTTTAAGATAAAAATTATTAAGAGAAAGATGTGAGTCAAATATTTTAATTTTTGCCATTTAATAATTAGATTTAATAATATTTATAAAGACTGTTTTCTTAGATTTAAAACATTTTTAAAACAATTAGTTCAGGAAATTCTAGTGAATGAAAAACATCGCTAGAAGTTTTCCATATTAAATATATTTTTAAAAATGAAATATTATTAATATTCAACTTTTTTTTCGTAAATTATTCAAAATATTTCCTATCTTAAAAGGTCCGGTTCCATCATGTCGAAGATTGTCGTTTATGATAAATGATCACAGAAAAGCATTTTGAAACATTAGTGTTACGATGAGGGGTACCAAAGATACCTCTTTTGTTGTTCGCAATATAGGAGATGATCTCCAATAAAAAATACTATCAAACCGTTAAAAGTAACTTTTGGCAAATTTACCCTTATTTATACATATTAAGTACAAATTACTAGTGAAAATTTTTGATTAAATAAAAAAATAATATGATTTATGAGGGGAAATACTCCATTTTTTTTTCTCTCGGGGGTGAACGCTCCGCTTATTCTCCACTAGCTGAAAACCCGTACTTCACTACGGAGTACATTTAAATTAAATACAACGGTCAATGTATGCAATTAATGCCAAAAATATGTATAAGTATATTTATAATAAATACAACGATCAATGTATGCAATTGATGAAAAAAAAACGAAAAAATATATTTATAAAAAATCGTAACAGATATTTTTATAGAAAAAATAATGTAGAGGAAAATATTCAAATTAAATGTAATAGGACATACTAAAGAATATACACTGCTCAAAAAAATTAGGGGAGCAAGCAAAGAAGTTAAGAAAACCGTGCGAGACAGCCACGTATTGGCATAAAATGGATAGTACACGCGTATCTATGCACAATACAGAAAAAATAACGTAAAAAAATTTGTAATTAAGCTTTAATTCTTTGAAAATATGGAAAAAACATGAAAAGATGATTTAGGACAACAATTTGGTTACATATAAACGATAAAAAAAATTGTTTAGAAATGATGAAAGATTTTTAATTTGGCGTGTGGTCTTCTCTAAGAGCTAAGACTGCTGCACACCTGTTTTCCATGTATGCGATGATGTTATCGATAAGACTTTGGGGAATACTGTTCCACTCCTAAAGAAGTGCAATCTCCAAGTCTCGGAGAGTAAAAGGAGACCTTGGTCTCGCAGCAATGCGTCGTCCAAGCATGTCCCAAACACGCTCGATTGGATTCAGGTCAGGATAGCCCGCTGGACATTTCATACGCTGTATTGTTTCAGCTTCAAGCATGTTCTCCACAAGACGAGCTGTATGCGGCCTGGCATTATCATGCTGGAAAACCAATGAAATCTCCAATGGCTGCAGCTTAAGGTATGACATGAGGTCTCAGTATCTCGTCTGCATACAATCGTGCCGTCAAAGTACCATTCCGATTTATATGCAGGTCCGTACGTCCACCTATGCTGATTCCACCCCATACCATAAAACCAGCTCGTCTGTATTGTGACCTTTCACGAACGAATGTGGGGTTATTTCGAGTGCCCCTTTCCCTCCATACCGAAACACGTCGGGTGTCACACTCCAGACTGAATCGGGACTCGTCTGTAAACAGCACTCGGCTCCAATCATGTTGCTCCCAATCTCGATGTTCAGCAGCCCATCTTCTTTGGGCCGCACGGTGGCGTGAGGTCAATGGAATGCAGACCATTGGCCTACGTGCATAGAGATCTCCCTGATGAAACCTATTACGCACTGGTTGGCTGGACAACCTTCGTCCTGTTGTCAAGAGCAACTGTCTTTGCAGCTGAGTAGCATTGTCTGTTCTGTTTCAACGAGCTGTTAACAGTATATACCGGTCATCAGTTGCTGAAGTGGCGCGTGGCCGACCTTGCCCTTTGTCGACGTCTAACATTCCCTGTTTCTTGGAATCGATTCCACAGCCTTGCAACGACACTTCTTTCGACTCCAACAGCGTCCGCGACACTACGTTGTGTTTGCCCGGATTCAAGTCTGCCTATAATACGCCATGCCATGGATTCCGGTAAATCACGTTGTTGAGACATTTTCAAGTCACCTTTTCTCAAAAAGAATAACTGAGCAATCGAATTTCACAGTTAAGGCAGTGAAACAGACGTTTCTGCAACATCCCGATTTCCGCCCTTATGTTCTCTTTCTGGATTTTGACGTCACGAACTTTGATTTGCATATGAAGTTTTCTTCTTCTGTTTCCTTCTAGGCTTTAATGGATGATTTATTTTACGTTACTTATCGGTGTAAGTATTTGCGTAATTTCGTTAAAACCATGTGCTCCCCTAATTGTTTTGAGCAGTGTAGTACAGTTGATATAGTACAGTTTGAGGAACATATCTTTTAATGTATTTTAATATTTTTTGGATAATGTTCAATCGTCTGCCGCATTAGCAAGAAAAGAAAAATATTTTTTTGTCTATTTCGTTGTTATGCACGTGACGATAAATTTATTTAAAGTACCAGAAAAAGAGATCACGTGATCAGCATTTAATAAATTAAATTCTAAAAATTAATCTTTAAAAATTCACCAAAAATCAGAAAATGGAGATAAAGATTCGAAAAATATTTCATTTTAAAGGGATATTTATGATCTTTCTCGTGATATAAAACCCTCAAATAATTATTTTAAATGCAAACTTAAATAAAGTTACTAAAACAGATTAAAAATTTAATTTTAAAAAATCTAAGAAGAATTTTTTTAAATCTTTCTTTGTGCACCCCTACACTATAAGAAGAATCGCCATGCAAAATTTCAGCCCTTTAGGTACAGCGGTTTGGTCTGTACGTTGTATGTCAGTTAGTCAGTGAGTCAGTCAGTGAGTCAGTCAGTTACGGACCTATTTTATATATATAGATTAGCGTCCGTTCGTCCAGTTCCTATCCCCTCCTGAAAAACGGGGCTCATTTCCCCACTGCTCAGTACCTCCTAAATTTATCTCCCGTATCATTTGTTTCGCGGCAGGTTGAGATGACATTTACGTACGTTCGGCCTTTTCGAAGAAACTTGGAATATGTTCCTCGGAGAGTCACCGAGTAGGTGTGAGCGTCACTAAATCCAATATGGTGGCATCACCTCGTCAAAATCCAAGATGGCGATAACACAAATTGTTGGAAGGAATTGTAGTGTCTCACTGGAGATCCCTTAACAACACTCACTCCTCTCCTCCCTCTTTCTCCTCCTCCGCAATACAATATAGTCTTAGAGTATGAAGAGCATCCATGTGGGGTGTCCACGTAGCCTTGAAGGTGCAACCTCTGCGAACACTGGGAGTGAGTTGGCCTCGTCTGATTGGTGACAGCATCTGTGGAACACTTATTCAGGAAGGATTAGATATCAATGCAGGACACACATGGAAGTAGATGCATGAGGCCAAAGGCTCCCCGTTTGGTTTTGCAGAAAGCATTACTGGTCAAAATTAGATGTAACACTTATTCACTAGGGATAGGGTAATGATTCCTTTTCAACAATAAGTGATCCTTTTCTACTAAATAGCATCTGAGAGTTTGGTCAGGTGATCGAATAGTGTTTAGGCTTATACTAACTACCTACAGAAATAAGGCAATTCTGAAAGTTTCCTTCGTTATATGTTACAATTTCAAAACTTAGAATGAGGACAAAAGTATTCTCCCTAAAGACGCTGTTCCCAATGCAGCAAATGCCTATGGACAAATATCCTCAGGTAGAAAGAGAAATACAAAAATAATACAAATATAAACACAAAATTACAACAAGATTATTAAAAAAAATGTAAGGGAAAAAATTAAGTTTCTAATTTTCCAATATCAAGAGAGGAGTATAATTTTGATATGGACTCTGGCACACTTATACCGCATTATGATTTGGGAGCAGTTCTGAATATTCCCCAAACACGGGGAATATTCAGAACTGCTCCCAACATGAATATTCCCCTTCTGAATATTCCCCGTGTTTGGGGAATATGCAGAACTGCTCCCAACTATTTTTGAAAATGTCGACCTATTTATTAATGATAATCGACAATATAATCTAAATATTCATTCATGATAGACCTATTGATATTTATCGATAACGTAACAGTTATAAATGAACATTAGTAGGAATTTTAAATTATGGAAGTGAGATATTACTGACATGAAACTCGACAAAGATGCTTCAGCGAAAAGACACAGCTTCTTTAATTGTCCAATAAAAATTACAGTGGATTTTCAGAATCTGTGTAGCTTTATCTGCCTGGAGTTCTATTCCAAATCTTGACGTAATGTTCTTACACACCCACATACATTCGTGATATGTTAGACTTTTAATTTTCACCACGTTACGTTGAAAATCATAACTTCAATAGCGCGTTTTCGACTGCATTTCTATTTTTCAAAAGAGATAATTCCCTGAAACTTTTCCATTTCAGTCTGTCAAATGAGATGAGAAATAAAAGCAACGTATCTTCAAGCTGTATAAATGCTGAAAAGGTTTCAGTAAACATCAACTAAAAGAATAAAATTTCCACAGCTGTTTCACGTGTCGTTCAAATTGTGAGTGAAAACGACAGATTTCAAAATAGTTTTATACCCAGTATATATTACAGATAGATGTTAGTTCGCTTGCGTGTTACTTTTTTTTAGAACATATTCAGTTGCTGTAAATCTAATCTTCTTATTGATTGAAAAACGTTTCAATTCTATGCGCATTAAATGAAAAATTTAGGCCATGGAAATAAACAAGGTGTATTAAATAATGGTTCGTCATAATTCTACCTAAAACTGACGAATCCATTACAAAAACACTAAAATAAACACAAATAAATATAAATAGTCGTGGAAATAAATATTAGTTTTGTATTAGATAATTATTCGTCATAGTTTTAACTACACTAGTTATCAAAAATTAAGGAAAAATCACAAAAAGAGGGATAACAAGTTCAAAACTAGGCCAATCTGTTTAAAATTTGAATATGTTGTTAAGTAAAAGGTGCTGAACAATACTACATTATGTAAAATAGTGGCGCTGCAGTCGGACTACGTCATTTTCAAGTAGCATAAAAGTGCATGTCTCAGAGCAAGGAGGTAATTGTCGCTGCGAGGCTGAGAATAGACATCTGGCATAGCCAAATTGTAACAATGACCTCCAGGCATCATATGACCTAAGAACTGCGATGGCGAACTATTGGGAGACTAGAGGCAGGACAAAGTCAGACAGAAGTGGCCATATGGCTAAATGTGAGTCCCTATGTGGTTCATAGACTTTGGCAAAAATTTGTAACCACGGATTCGGCATCCAGGAGGTTCAGTCATGGACGGCCATACGTTACTACGAGTGCCGATGACCGATATTTGTCATTGTGCGCACGAAGGAATAGAACCACAACTCCGTCTGAACTCAGTCCTCCCTCGCTGCAAGCTCCGGAAGGTTGGTATCAACGTTAACCGTGCGTAGAAGGCTTCCCGAAGGTGGCCTTCTTGCGAGGAGACCAGCCATTAGCGTCCCGCTCACGTCACGCCATAGGCGGGAACGGTTGCAGTGGGCAGTCAACATGGCCACTGGACGCGTAAACAATGGAGGGCTGTTCTCTTTACGGATGAGTCCAAGTTTAACCTCCAAAGCGATAATAGGCGTATTTTGATTTGAAAAGAACCTGGAACTCGTTTTGATCCATCACACATCCGTGAAAGAGACTCATACGGACCAGGCAGTGTCTGTGTTTGTGGTGGTATCTCTTTGGGTGGACGCACAGACCTCCATGTCTTTCCCCGTGGAGATGTGAATGCTCACACCTATAGAGATAACATCCTTGATGTGCCCTTATGCCGGGGCAATAGGTGATGCTTTCGTGCTACAGGACGATAACGCGAGACCGCACAGGGCTCGCATTGTGGATGCTTATCCTGAGCAGGAAACAATTCAGCGTATGGAGTGGCCAGCTCGATCACCGGACCTGAATCCCATTGAGTATATTTGGGACGCTTTAGGACGACGTATAGCTGATGCTCTCAATCTTCCTCCTAGGATCCTAGCCACGCTTTCAACTGCTTTGCAAGAGCAATGGCTCTCACTTCCTACCGAACTCATACACCGCATAATTGACAGCATCACACATCGCTGTTTGTGCTGTATTGATTCTCGGGGGAATCATACGCCTATTAAAGGTACTTTTCCTGTACCAAAGTGACACATTCGATTTGTTCATTGTGTACACATGCTAGATTCTATAACACCATAATTGTCCGGCGCTTTCTTTTCATGCTATTTTATACCTACTCATGTGTTGTATAATGTGTATAAGTTTCATTGAATTCTACGTGTAACTTTTTGAGTAATCGCTATTTGTGTGACTTTTCCTTAATTTTTGATAACCAGTGTACATACTGTTCGAGATGGAAATCAAACCTTATCCGCTGCAGAATGTATATCTTACACTACGGACCATGGGAATAACCAAAGAAATTACTAATTTAATTAAAAGGAGAATGTACCCTTCTTACGTATTAAGTACATCCATGCCCCTGCGGTTTGAATGCAATTAAATAAACAAAACATTATTAGTACTTCCTCGACCTCATTTCATTGTTTTGATAGAATGACAGAATGGTCCACAAGGGGTATGGAACAATAAATTCTTCAATAAGTCTATATGGGTATGCGAGTTAGAATTTCCCCGAATACGAATGTGCAGCGATCGTATGATTGTTAGAAGCTTTGAATTTTCTAGGGAAAATAAACAGAATCGTCTTGTGTGAAAAGCACAAACTAAAAATCGACAATTCATGAGTTTCAAATTAAGATTCTGAAAGTTTCTGATTTAACCTTGCTGCAGGTGATCGATACACAATGTAGGGCAATTGCCCCCCCCCCCTCCAAAAAAAAATAGCCTGACGTATTTTTTCTCATAGCCTAAAATTAAAAAATCGTAGACCTAATAGTAAATGAGTTTAAATTTAAAATGAGACGATGTATATTTCTTATATATATATATATATATATATATATATGTGTGTGTGTGTAATAATAATAACAGTAATAATAATAATAGTATAATAATGATTGTAGCCGGGCACATAACTTGGCCGTTGAATCATCAGGGACGAGAAAACACAGCGTCCCAGGAAAATCTTGCAGTCGTAGTGGCAAAGGAAGGAAGTCCAGGCATAAAACATAGTACTCCACAAAAATTTTCACAGTTCTTTTATTAAGAATGGGGTTTTAAAAAGACTGGAGGTACACTTGTCAAACTTAACGTTCCAAACACATCACGGCTAGTCGGGTACGGCGACCCGAACAGCGGCAGGACCACTGAAAATACGCACGGAGAGCTCTACATGTTATCTGGCTGAGAGCAGACACCCAAAAGCTACGGAATTATTGAGAAAAGCGCGGGTTTTTCAGGCGGGCTAAACTTTAATTGGTTAAAAATCTGACACATGACCATCACGCTACATGGGGTGATCATCGAAAGGGTTCACGTCATAGCTTTTAGAATAGACTTCGTTATATAATTCTTTCCGCGCGTGGGCTTAGGGGAAAATCTAATAGATTGATATTGGTTGAATATAGGTCACAACCCAAGGTTAAGGGATGGTATTCTGTTGCGTTAGGATGAAGAATTTGGAAAGGGCGTGATAAATAATAAAATGCGTTTTATATTTATTTCAATTTCTCCCCCTCCGTAAAAGACTTGTGTGAGGGGCCGGCTCCCTCAGCAAGGCTTTACATCAGGCGAGACCCGCGTCTCAAAAACGTAATTGGGACTAAAATTTTGATGAGTAATTTGGAATAAAATTTTTCTCGGGGTTGGCAAATTTAAATTTTGTATTACTATCATCATTGTGTGTCTGCTCAGGTCATGGAATATACAAAATAGCATAAACTTGCATTAAACAAAAATAAAGAATATTAATACACTTGAATTATAGTTTGGAATGAGTATGGCAATATTTAACTATTCAAAAAACTGAAATACACACTTAAAATGGAATGATAAAAATATAATTATTAAAATACAATAAATCACAACATTTATTTTAAAAAATAGTACTTAAACTTTTAAAAGGCAAAAATAAATCAAAATGGTCATTGTCGGGTTACATTCATGAGATCCAGAGGTTCACACATAATAGGGTTTTTCTAAGAGAAAGTTTAAAAGATAGATTTTTTTTCTTCTTTCAAATTTATTTAATTTATGTAGACAACACGCAAAGTTTAACCATTAAAAATGGAGTCAAGAAGTGTTAGGCACCCCAAAAATAAATAAAATCAAAAAGGAGAAAGGTTGGTAATGTTAATTAGTTAAATTCTTGGCAAATATCTTCAAAGATTTTCTAATATAATTCTTTCAAATGCACCATGGAAAGAAATTAATAAGAAAAATTTTAAAAATACAATTCAACACAGTAAACTTAAATAAAAGTAACTTGGCAATAAACATTGTAAATAATCAGGAATAAGCAGGTTTTTAAATAATAATTTCAAACATTGTCTTAATTTGATTTCATCCAATAACACTGAACATCATTTTTTTTAAGTTAGGGAGAAATGGATTTACACCACTGGAGCAATGAACTTAGCCTAGGTCTCCAAATGTGATAATCTGCGGTGTGATATTCCACAGAGGCCCGGTGAAAACGCAATAAATTCAGGCCCACCGAGCTACCATTGGGTTGGGTTGGTCGTAGATTATTTTGCGTTCGGGGTCGAACAGAATCACAAAGGATTTGTATTAAATTATGGTCGGGGTCTAAACGACTCAAATGGGATTATATTAGAAATGGAGCTCTGGGTTCAACAGAGTCATTATAGAATTAAATTTCAATTAGGTTGAGGTTATGTTATTGGAAGTTAATTGGTTTGACTTAATTCGGGTTCTAGTTTTTCAATCATTAATTTTCTTCAATATTCAAATTAAGTTAGAAGCGTGCACATTCTAGTAATAATAGGGTAAATTAGGGTAATAATATATAAAAGGTCATAATAGCGAAATACAGGATCACTTACACAAATCAGGGATTCACAATTACTTTCATGTCGTTTGGATAGTACGGTTTTGTCTTAAGTCTCGAGTATCCGGATACAAAAACTATCAATATCTTAAAAAATTCAAGATTCATCAACATTCAAAATTATCAAAATTATTATTATAAAATAAAAATATCAAAATATCCACTATAAAATAAAGAATATCAAAAACATTTCAAAAAATACACTAACTGATTTGTGGTACTTGAGAGAATTTGTTTCCTGAAATTTTTATCTGAGGTTAGTACATCTCAGTCTCTGTATTGTTAATCACACTCTCAGTTCGTATTGCTAGTCAACGTCCAACGCGTTGCAATAAATGTACCACAAAAACACAAAAACAAAATATAAACTTTAAATCACTAATAAACTGGAACTGATACCAAGTACTATTTTTCATATTTGCATATAGTAAAATCACATCCTAACTCACTAAAAATATAATCAATCTAACTTTTTATATTTTATTCACCTATTTTTAAAAACACACAATATCACTAGTATATTAAAACTATTAAAATCACTTTATAGAACAGAACACACACTATATGAAAGCTATAGAATATCAAAAATAGTAAACTAGACCTTAAAATTTTAGAATCATATCAATTAATCAATATACAGTTATCTACTCAAAAATTCAATTTTTTTTATTTGCATAAAAGAAATGGTGGAATTTTCTTAATCTTTTATTATTCGTAATATAACCCTTTATCTATTGTTTTATCAATTATATTTAAGAAAGCATATCAAAATTACTCATAATATTCTTCATCAGAATTTAAATACACTTTAAATAAAAATTCTCTTTGCCACATATGTTAAAAAACATTAAATATAATTTTAGAGAAATTTACAACACTTGCCACTTTATTTTACCGTGTTAAACACATCAATTTTCCTTCAGGATAGTAGCATTTGTTTGAAAGAGCACTAATTTTGACGAATGGTCGCCAACACCTCCACGAACTTGAAGCACATGTTTCATAATATATAATGAAAACTCACATGAACGCTGGCTTGCTAATTCACTTTTGGTGACTCGAAATCACACACATCGGAACTAAAACTTGTATGAAATCACTCGCAATGCAACATCACAAGAGTAGTTGAATATTCCACACGCTGTTGTTTGTGAAACGCACAATCCTAGCACCACTGCTTTCCAAAAGCAAACTAGTTCGCGCTGGTTGCACCAAACACTGACAGTAATTGCCGGCTAATCAAAATCACACTCGCCCAGTGGACATCCGTCTATGATGAATCACGCGCATAGATGATAACTGAATGGAATCGCTCATAACGAAACACCACAGTGGAAGCTAAAAATTTCACACATGTCCTTTGCTCACCGGAACATGGCCCAGAAATCCAGTGGAAAAAAAATTTCCCGACGGAGGTAACGCTCCACGCCGACTCTTGTAATAATAATAACAGTAATAATAATAGTATAATAATGGTTGTAGCCGGGCACATATCTTGGCCGTTGAATCATCAGGGACGAGAAAACACAGCGTCCCAGGAAAATCTTGTAGTCGTAGTGGAGAAGGAAGGAAGTTCAGGCAGAAAACATAGTACTCACCGAAAACTTCACAGTTCTTTTATTAAGAATGGGGTTTTAAAAAGACTGGAGATACACTTGTCAAACTTAAAATACGCACGGAGAGCTCTACATGTTATCTGGCTGAGAGCAGACACCCAAAAGCTACGGAATTATTGAGAAAAGCGCGGGTTTTTCAGGCGGGCTAAACTTTAATTGGTTAAAAATCTGACACATGACCATCACGCTACATGGGGTGATCATCGAAAGGGTTCACGTCATAGCTTTTAGAATAGACTTCGTTATATAATTCTTTCCGCGCGTGGGCTTAGGGGAAAATCTAATAGATTGATATTGGTTGAATATAGGTCACAACCCAAGGTTAAGGGATGGTATTCTGTTGCGTTAGGATGAAGAATTTGGAAAGGGCGTGATAAATAATAAAATGCGTTTTATATTTATTTCAATTTCTCCCCCTCCGTAAAAGACTTGTGTGAGGGGCCGGCTCCCTCAGCAAGGCTTTACATCAGGCGAGACCCGCGTCTCAAAAACGTAATTGGGACTAAAATTTTGATGAGTAATTTGGAATAAAATTTTTCTCGGGGTTGGCAAATTTAAATTTTGTATTACTATCATCATTGTGTGTCTGCTCAGGTCATGGAATATACAAAATAGCATAAACTTGCATTAAACAAAAATAAAGAATATTAATACACTTGAATTATAGTTTGGAATGAGTATGGCAATATTTAACTATTCAAAAAACTGAAATACACACTTAAAATGGAATGATAAAAATATAATTATTAAAATACAATAAATCACAACATTTATTTTAAAAAATAGTACTTAAACTTTTAAAAGGCAAAAATAAATCAAAATGGTCATTGTCGGGTTACATTCATGAGATCCAGAGGTTCACACATAATAGGGTTTTTCTAAGAGAAAGTTTAAAAGATAGATTTTTTTTCTTCTTTCAAATTTATTTAATTTATGTAGACAACACGCAAAGTTTAACCATTAAAAATGGAGTCAAGAAGTGTTAGGCACCCCAAAAATAAATAAAATCAAAAAGGAGAAAGGTTGGTAATGTTAATTAGTTAAATTCTTGGCAAATATCTTCAAAGATTTTCTAATATAATTCTTTCAAATGCACCATGGAAAGAAATTAATAAGAAAAATTTTAAAAATACAATTCAACACAGTAAACTTAAATAAAAGTAACTTGGCAATAAACATTGTAAATAATCAGGAATAAGCAGGTTTTTAAATAATAATTTCAAACATTGTCTTAATTTGATTTCATCCAATAACACTGAACATCATTTTTTTTAAGTTAGGGAGAAATGGATTTACACCACTGGAGCAATGAACTTAGCCTAGGTCTCCAAATGTGATAATCTGCGGTGTGATATTCCACAGAGGCCCGGTGAAAACGCAATAAATTCAGGCCCACCGAGCTACCATTGGGTTGGGTTGGTCGTAGATTATTTTGCGTTCGGGGTCGAACAGAATCACAAAGGATTTGTATTAAATTATGGTCGGGGTCTAAACGACTCAAATGGGATTATATTAGAAATGGAGCTCTGGGTTCAACAGAGTCATTATAGAATTAAATTTCAATTAGGTTGAGGTTATGTTATTGGAAGTTAATTGGTTTGACTTAATTCGGGTTCTAGTTTTTCAATCATTAATTTTCTTCAATATTCAAATTAAGTTAGAAGCGTGCACATTCTAGTAATAATAGTGTAAATTAGGGTAATAATATATAAAAGGTCATAATAGCGAAATACAGGATCACTTACACAAATCAGGGATTCACAATTACTTTCATGTCGTTTGGATAGTACGGTTTTGTCTTAAGTCTCGAGTATCCGGATACAAAAACTATCAATATCTTAAAAAATTCAAGATTCATCAACATTCAAAATTATCAAAATTATTATTATAAAATAAAAATATCAAAATATCCACTATAAAATAAAGAATATCAAAAACATTTCAAAAAATACACTAACTGATTTGTGGTACTTGAGAGAATTTGTTTCCTGAAATTTTTATCTGAGGTTAGTACATCTCAGTCTCTGTATTGTTAATCACACTCTCAGTTCGTATTGCTAGTCAACGTCCAACGCGTTGCAATAAATGTACCACAAAAACACAAAAACAAAATATAAACTTTAAATCACTAATAAACTGGAACTGATACCAAGTACTATTTTTCATATTTGCATATAGTAAAATCACATCCTAACTCACTAAAAATATAATCAATCTAACTTTTTATATTTTATTCACCTATTTTTAAAAACACACAATATCACTAGTATATTAAAACTATTAAAATCACTTTATAGAACAGAACACACACTATATGAAAGCTATAGAATATCAAAAATAGTAAACTAGACCTTAAAATTTTAGAATCATATCAATTAATCAATATACAGTTATCTACTCAAAAATTCAATTTTTTTTATTTGCATAAAAGAAATGGTGGAATTTTCTTAATCTTTTATTATTCGTAATATAACCCTTTATCTATTGTTTTATCAATTATATTTAAGAAAGCATATCAAAATTACTCATAATATTCTTCATCAGAATTTAAATACACTTTAAATAAAAATTCTCTTTGCCACATATGTTAAAAAACATTAAATATAATTTTAGAGAAATTTACAACACTTGCCACTTTATTTTACCGTGTTAAACACATCAATTTTCCTTCAGGATAGTAGCATTTGTTTGAAAGAGCACTAATTTTGACGAATGGTCGCCAACACCTCCACGAACTTGAAGCACATGTTTCATAATATATAATGAAAACTCACATAAACGCTGGCTTGCTAATTCACTTTTGGTGACTCGAAATCACACACATCGGAACTAAAACTTGTATGAAATCACTCGCAATGCAACATCACAAGAGTAGTTGAATATTCCACACGCTGTTGTTTGTGAAACGCACAATCCTAGCACCACTGCTTTCCAAAAGCAAACTAGTTCGCGCTGGTTGCACCAAACACTGACAGTAATTGCCGGCTAATCAAAATCACACTCGCCCAGTGGACATCCGTCTATGATGAATCACGCGCATAGATGATAACTGAATGGAATCGCTCATAACGAAACACCACAGTGGAAGCTAAAAATTTCACACATGTCCTTTGCTCACCGGAACATGGCCCAGAAATCCAGTGGAAAAAAAATTTCCCGACGGAGGTAACGCTCCACGCCGACTCTTGTAATAATAATAACAGTAATAATAATAGTATAATAATGGTTGTAGCCGGGCACATATCTTGGCCGTTGAATCATCAGGGACGAGAAAACACAGCGTCCCAGGAAAATCTTGTAGTCGTAGTGGAGAAGGAAGGAAGTTCAGGCAGAAAACATAGTACTCACCGAAAACTTCACAGTTCTTTTATTAAGAATGGGGTTTTAAAAAGACTGGAGATACACTTGTCAAACTTAAAATACGCACGGAGAGCTCTACATGTTATCTGGCTGAGAGCAGACACCCAAAAGCTACGGAATTATTGAGAAAAGCGCGGGTTTTTCAGGCGGGCTAAACTTTAATTGGTTAAAAATCTGACACATGACCATCACGCTACATGGGGTGATCATCGAAAGGGTTCACGTCATAGCTTTTAGAATAGACTTCGTTATATAATTCTTTCCGCGCGTGGGCTTAGGGGAAAATCTAATAGATTGATATTGGTTGAATATAGGTCACAACCCAAGGTTAAGGGATGGTATTCTGTTGCGTTAGGATGAAGAATTTGGAAAGGGCGTGATAAATAATAAAATGCGTTTTATATTTATTTCAATTTCTCCCCCTCCGTAAAAGACTTGTGTGAGGGGCCGGCTCCCTCAGCAAGGCTTTACATCAGGCGAGACCCGCGTCTCAAAAACGTAATTGGGACTAAAATTTTGATGAGTAATTTGGAATAAAATTTTTCTCGGGGTTGGCAAATTTAAATTTTGTATTACTATCATCATTGTGTGTCTGCTCAGGTCATGGAATATACAAAATAGCATAAACTTGCATTAAACAAAAATAAAGAATATTAATACACTTGAATTATAGTTTGGAATGAGTATGGCAATATTTAACTATTCAAAAAACTGAAATACACACTTAAAATGGAATGATAAAAATATAATTATTAAAATACAATAAATCACAACATTTATTTTAAAAAATAGTACTTAAACTTTTAAAAGGCAAAAATAAATCAAAATGGTCATTGTCGGGTTACATTCATGAGATCCAGAGGTTCACACATAATAGGGTTTTTCTAAGAGAAAGTTTAAAAGATAGATTTTTTTTCTTCTTTCAAATTTATTTAATTTATGTAGACAACACGCAAAGTTTAACCATTAAAAATGGAGTCAAGAAGTGTTAGGCACCCCAAAAATAAATAAAATCAAAAAGGAGAAAGGTTGGTAATGTTAATTAGTTAAATTCTTGGCAAATATCTTCAAAGATTTTCTAATATAATTCTTTCAAATGCACCATGGAAAGAAATTAATAAGAAAAATTTTAAAAATACAATTCAACACAGTAAACTTAAATAAAAGTAACTTGGCAATAAACATTGTAAATAATCAGGAATAAGCAGGTTTTTAAATAATAATTTCAAACATTGTCTTAATTTGATTTCATCCAATAACACTGAACATCATTTTTTTTAAGTTAGGGAGAAATGGATTTACACCACTGGAGCAATGAACTTAGCCTAGGTCTCCAAATGTGATAATCTGCGGTGTGATATTCCACAGAGGCCCGGTGAAAACGCAATAAATTCAGGCCCACCGAGCTACCATTGGGTTGGGTTGGTCGTAGATTATTTTGCGTTCGGGGTCGAACAGAATCACAAAGGATTTGTATTAAATTATGGTCGGGGTCTAAACGACTCAAATGGGATTATATTAGAAATGGAGCTCTGGGTTCAACAGAGTCATTATAGAATTAAATTTCAATTAGGTTGAGGTTATGTTATTGGAAGTTAATTGGTTTGACTTAATTCGGGTTCTAGTTTTTCAATCATTAATTTTCTTCAATATTCAAATTAAGTTAGAAGCGTGCACATTCTAGTAATAATAGGGTAAATTAGGGTAATAATATATAAAAGGTCATAATAGCGAAATACAGGATCACTTACACAAATCAGGGATTCACAATTACTTTCATGTCGTTTGGATAGTACGGTTTTGTCTTAAGTCTCGAGTATCCGGATACAAAAACTATCAATATCTTAAAAAATTCAAGATTCATCAACATTCAAAATTATCAAAATTATTATTATAAAATAAAAATATCAAAATATCCACTATAAAATAAAGAATATCAAAAACATTACAAAAAATACACTAACTGATTTGTGGTACTTGAGAGAATTTGTTTCCTGAAATTTTTATCTGAGGTTAGTACATCTCAGTCTCTGTATTGTTAATCACACTCTCAGTTCGTATTGCTAGTCAACGTCCAACGCGTTGCAATAAATGTACCACAAAAACACAAAAACAAAATATAAACTTTAAATCACTAATAAACTGGAACTGATACCAAGTACTATTTTTCATATTTGCATATAGTAAAATCACATCCTAACTCACTAAAAATATAATCAATCTAACTTTTTATATTTTATTCACCTATTTTGAAAACACACAATATCACTAGTATATTAAAACTATTAAAATCACTTTATAGAACAGAACACACACTATATGAAAGCTATAGAATATCAAAAATAGTAAACTAGACCTTAAAATTTTAGAATCATATCAATTAATCAATATACAGTTATCTACTCAAAAATTCAATTTTTTTTATTTGCATAAAAGAAATGGTGGAATTTTCTTAATCTTTTATTATTCGTAATATAACCCTTTATCTATTGTTTTATCAATTATATTTAAGAAAGCATATCAAAATTACTCATAATATTCTTCATCAGAATTTAAATACACTTTAAATAAAAATTCTCTTTGCCACATATGTTAAAAAACATTAAATATAATTTTAGAGAAATTTACAACACTTGCCACTTTATTTTACCGTGTTAAACACATCAATTTTCCTTCAGGATAGTAGCATTTGTTTGAAAGAGCACTAATTTTGACGAATGGTCGCCAACACCTCCACGAACTTGAAGCACATGTTTCATAATATATAATGAAAACTCACATAAACGCTGGCTTGCTAATTCACTTTTGGTGACTCGAAATCACACACATCGGAACTAAAACTTGTATGAAATCACTCGCAATGCAACATCACAAGAGTAGTTGAATATTCCACACGCTGTTGTTTGTGAAACGCACAATCCTAGCACCACTGCTTTCCAAAAGCAAACTAGTTCGCGCTGGTTGCACCAAACACTGACAGTAATTGCCGGCTAATCAAAATCACACTCGCCCAGTGGACATCCGTCTATGATGAATCACGCGCATAGATGATAACTGAATGGAATCGCTCATAACGAAACACCACAGTGGAAGCTAAAAATTTCACACATGTCCTTTGCTCACCGGAACATGGCCCAGAAATCCAGTGGAAAAAAAATTTCCCGACGGAGGTAACGCTCCACGCCGACTCTTGTAATAATAATAACAGTAATAATAATAGTATAATAATGGTTGTAGCCGGGCACATATCTTGGCCGTTGAATCATCAGGGACGAGAAAACACAGCGTCCCAGGAAAATCTTGTAGTCGTAGTGGAGAAGGAAGGAAGTTCAGGCAGAAAACATAGTACTCACCGAAAACTTCACAGTTCTTTTATTAAGAATGGGGTTTTAAAAAGACTGGAGATACACTTGTCAAACTTAAAATACGCACGGAGAGCTCTACATGTTATCTGGCTGAGAGCAGACACCCAAAAGCTACGGAATTATTGAGAAAAGCGCGGGTTTTTCAGGCGGGCTAAACTTTAATTGGTTAAAAATCTGACACATGACCATCACGCTACATGGGGTGATCATCGAAAGGGTTCACGTCATAGCTTTTAGAATAGACTTCGTTATATAATTCTTTCCGCGCGTGGGCTTAGGGGAAAATCTAATAGATTGATATTGGTTGAATATAGGTCACAACCCAAGGTTAAGGGATGGTATTCTGTTGCGTTAGGATGAAGAATTTGGAAAGGGCGTGATAAATAATAAAATGCGTTTTATATTTATTTCAATTTCTCCCCCTCCGTAAAAGACTTGTGTGAGGGGCCGGCTCCCTCAGCAAGGCTTTACATCAGGCGAGACCCGCGTCTCAAAAACGTAATTGGGACTAAAATTTTGATGAGTAATTTGGAATAAAATTTTTCTCGGGGTTGGCAAATTTAAATTTTGTATTACTATCATCATTGTGTGTCTGCTCAGGTCATGGAATATACAAAATAGCATAAACTTGCATTAAACAAAAATAAAGAATATTAATACACTTGAATTATAGTTTGGAATGAGTATGGCAATATTTAACTATTCAAAAAACTGAAATACACACTTAAAATGGAATGATAAAAATATAATTATTAAAATACAATAAATCACAACATTTATTTTAAAAAATAGTACTTAAACTTTTAAAAGGCAAAAATAAATCAAAATGGTCATTGTCGGGTTACATTCATGAGATCCAGAGGTTCACACATAATAGGGTTTTTCTAAGAGAAAGTTTAAAAGATAGATTTTTTTTCTTCTTTCAAATTTATTTAATTTATGTAGACAACACGCAAAGTTTAACCATTAAAAATGGAGTCAAGAAGTGTTAGGCACCCCAAAAATAAATAAAATCAAAAAGGAGAAAGGTTGGTAATGTTAATTAGTTAAATTCTTGGCAAATATCTTCAAAGATTTTCTAATATAATTCTTTCAAATGCACCATGGAAAGAAATTAATAAGAAAAATTTTAAAAATACAATTCAACACAGTAAACTTAAATAAAAGTAACTTGGCAATAAACATTGTAAATAATCAGGAATAAGCAGGTTTTTAAATAATAATTTCAAACATTGTCTTAATTTGATTTCATCCAATAACACTGAACATCATTTTTTTTAAGTTAGGGAGAAATGGATTTACACCACTGGAGCAATGAACTTAGCCTAGGTCTCCAAATGTGATAATCTGCGGTGTGATATTCCACAGAGGCCCGGTGAAAACGCAATAAATTCAGGCCCACCGAGCTACCATTGGGTTGGGTTGGTCGTAGATTATTTTGCGTTCGGGGTCGAACAGAATCACAAAGGATTTGTATTAAATTATGGTCGGGGTCTAAACGACTCAAATGGGATTATATTAGAAATGGAGCTCTGGGTTCAACAGAGTCATTATAGAATTAAATTTCAATTAGGTTGAGGTTATGTTATTGGAAGTTAATTGGTTTGACTTAATTCGGGTTCTAGTTTTTCAATCATTAATTTTCTTCAATATTCAAATTAAGTTAGAAGCGTGCACATTCTAGTAATAATAGTGTAAATTAGGGTAATAATATATAAAAGGTCATAATAGCGAAATACAGGATCACTTACACAAATCAGGGATTCACAATTACTTTCATGTCGTTTGGATAGTACGGTTTTGTCTTAAGTCTCGAGTATCCGGATACAAAAACTATCAATATCTTAAAAAATTCAAGATTCATCAACATTCAAAATTATCAAAATTATTATTATAAAATAAAAATATCAAAATATCCACTATAAAATAAAGAATATCAAAAACATTTCAAAAAATACACTAACTGATTTGTGGTACTTGAGAGAATTTGTTTCCTGAAATTTTTATCTGAGGTTAGTACATCTCAGTCTCTGTATTGTTAATCACACTCTCAGTTCGTATTGCTAGTCAACGTCCAACGCGTTGCAATAAATGTACCACAAAAACACAAAAACAAAATATAAACTTTAAATCACTAATAAACTGGAACTGATACCAAGTACTATTTTTCATATTTGCATATAGTAAAATCACATCCTAACTCACTAAAAATATAATCAATCTAACTTTTTATATTTTATTCACCTATTTTTAAAAACACACAATATCACTAGTATATTAAAACTATTAAAATCACTTTATAGAACAGAACACACACTATATGAAAGCTATAGAATATCAAAAATAGTAAACTAGACCTTAAAATTTTAGAATCATATCAATTAATCAATATACAGTTATCTACTCAAAAATTCAATTTTTTTTATTTGCATAAAAGAAATGGTGGAATTTTCTTAATCTTTTATTATTCGTAATATAACCCTTTATCTATTGTTTTATCAATTATATTTAAGAAAGCATATCAAAATTACTCATAATATTCTTCATCAGAATTTAAATACACTTTAAATAAAAATTCTCTTTGCCACATATGTTAAAAAACATTAAATATAATTTTAGAGAAATTTACAACACTTGCCACTTTATTTTACCGTGTTAAACACATCAATTTTCCTTCAGGATAGTAGCATTTGTTTGAAAGAGCACTAATTTTGACGAATGGTCGCCAACACCTCCACGAACTTGAAGCACATGTTTCATAATATATAATGAAAACTCACATAAACGCTGGCTTGCTAATTCACTTTTGGTGACTCGAAATCACACACATCGGAACTAAAACTTGTATGAAATCACTCGCAATGCAACATCACAAGAGTAGTTGAATATTCCACACGCTGTTGTTTGTGAAACGCACAATCCTAGCACCACTGCTTTCCAAAAGCAAACTAGTTCGCGCTGGTTGCACCAAACACTGACAGTAATTGCCGGCTAATCAAAATCACACTCGCCCAGTGGACATCCGTCTATGATGAATCACGCGCATAGATGATAACTGAATGGAATCGCTCATAACGAAACACCACAGTGGAAGCTAAAAATTTCACACATGTCCTTTGCTCACCGGAACATGGCCCAGAAATCCAGTGGAAAAAAAATTTCCCGACGGAGGTAACGCTCCACGCCGACTCTTGTAATAATAATAACAGTAATAATAATAGTATAATAATGGTTGTAGCCGGGCACATATCTTGGCCGTTGAATCATCAGGGACGAGAAAACACAGCGTCCCAGGAAAATCTTGTAGTCGTAGTGGAGAAGGAAGGAAGTTCAGGCAGAAAACATAGTACTCACCGAAAACTTCACAGTTCTTTTATTAAGAATGGGGTTTTAAAAAGACTGGAGATACACTTGTCAAACTTAAAATACGCACGGAGAGCTCTACATGTTATCTGGCTGAGAGCAGACACCCAAAAGCTACGGAATTATTGAGAAAAGCGCGGGTTTTTCAGGCGGGCTAAACTTTAATTGGTTAAAAATCTGACACATGACCATCACGCTACATGGGGTGATCATCGAAAGGGTTCACGTCATAGCTTTTAGAATAGACTTCGTTATATAATTCTTTCCGCGCGTGGGCTTAGGGGAAAATCTAATAGATTGATATTGGTTGAATATAGGTCACAACCCAAGGTTAAGGGATGGTATTCTGTTGCGTTAGGATGAAGAATTTGGAAAGGGCGTGATAAATAATAAAATGCGTTTTATATTTATTTCAATTTCTCCCCCTCCGTAAAAGACTTGTGTGAGGGGCCGGCTCCCTCAGCAAGGCTTTACATCAGGCGAGACCCGCGTCTCAAAAACGTAATTGGGACTAAAATTTTGATGAGTAATTTGGAATAAAATTTTTCTCGGGGTTGGCAAATTTAAATTTTGTATTACTATCATCATTGTGTGTCTGCTCAGGTCATGGAATATACAAAATAGCATAAACTTGCATTAAACAAAAATAAAGAATATTAATACACTTGAATTATAGTTTGGAATGAGTATGGCAATATTTAACTATTCAAAAAACTGAAATACACACTTAAAATGGAATGATAAAAATATAATTATTAAAATACAATAAATCACAACATTTATTTTAAAAAATAGTACTTAAACTTTTAAAAGGCAAAAATAAATCAAAATGGTCATTGTCGGGTTACATTCATGAGATCCAGAGGTTCACACATAATAGGGTTTTTCTAAGAGAAAGTTTAAAAGATAGATTTTTTTTCTTCTTTCAAATTTATTTAATTTATGTAGACAACACGCAAAGTTTAACCATTAAAAATGGAGTCAAGAAGTGTTAGGCACCCCAAAAATAAATAAAATCAAAAAGGAGAAAGGTTGGTAATGTTAATTAGTTAAATTCTTGGCAAATATCTTCAAAGATTTTCTAATATAATTCTTTCAAATGCACCATGGAAAGAAATTAATAAGAAAAATTTTAAAAATACAATTCAACACAGTAAACTTAAATAAAAGTAACTTGGCAATAAACATTGTAAATAATCAGGAATAAGCAGGTTTTTAAATAATAATTTCAAACATTGTCTTAATTTGATTTCATCCAATAACACTGAACATCATTTTTTTTAAGTTAGGGAGAAATGGATTTACACCACTGGAGCAATGAACTTAGCCTAGGTCTCCAAATGTGATAATCTGCGGTGTGATATTCCACAGAGGCCCGGTGAAAACGCAATAAATTCAGGCCCACCGAGCTACCATTGGGTTGGGTTGGTCGTAGATTATTTTGCGTTCGGGGTCGAACAGAATCACAAAGGATTTGTATTAAATTATGGTCGGGGTCTAAACGACTCAAATGGGATTATATTAGAAATGGAGCTCTGGGTTCAACAGAGTCATTATAGAATTAAATTTCAATTAGGTTGAGGTTATGTTATTGGAAGTTAATTGGTTTGACTTAATTCGGGTTCTAGTTTTTCAATCATTAATTTTCTTCAATATTCAAATTAAGTTAGAAGCGTGCACATTCTAGTAATAATAGGGTAAATTAGGGTAATAATATATAAAAGGTCATAATAGCGAAATACAGGATCACTTACACAAATCAGGGATTCACAATTACTTTCATGTCGTTTGGATAGTACGGTTTTGTCTTAAGTCTCGAGTATCCGGATACAAAAACTATCAATATCTTAAAAAATTCAAGATTCATCAACATTCAAAATTATCAAAATTATTATTATATAATAAAAATATCAAAATATCCACTATAAAATAAAGAATATCAAAAACATTACAAAAAATACACTAACTGATTTGTGGTACTTGAGAGAATTTGTTTCCTGAAATTTTTATCTGAGGTTAGTACATCTCAGTCTCTGTATTGTTAATCACACTCTCAGTTCGTATTGCTAGTCAACGTCCAACGCGTTGCAATAAATGTACCACAAAAACACAAAAACAAAATATAAACTTTAAATCACTAATAAACTGGAACTGATACCAAGTACTATTTTTCATATTTGCATATAGTAAAATCACATCCTAACTCACTAAAAATATAATCAATCTAACTTTTTATATTTTATTCACCTATTTTTGAAAACACACAATATCACTAGTATATTAAAACTATTAAAATCACTTTATAGAACAGAACACACACTATATGAAAGCTATAGAATATCAAAAATAGTAAACTAGACCTTAAAATTTTAGAATCATATCAATTAATCAATATACAGTTATCTACTCAAAAATTCAATTTTTTTTATTTGCATAAAAGAAATGGTGGAATTTTCTTAATCTTTTATTATTCGTAATATAACCCTTTATCTATTGTTTTATCAATTATATTTAAGAAAGCATATCAAAATTACTCATAATATTCTTCATCAGAATTTAAATACACTTTAAATAAAAATTCTCTTTGCCACATATGTTAAAAAACATTAAATATAATTTTAGAGAAATTTACAACACTTGCCACTTTATTTTACCGTGTTAAACACATCAATTTTCCTTCAGGATAGTAGCATTTGTTTGAAAGAGCACTAATTTTGACGAATGGTCGCCAACACCTCCACGAACTTGAAGCACATGTTTCATAATATATAATGAAAACTCACATAAACGCTGGCTTGCTAATTCACTTTTGGTGACTCGAAATCACACACATCGGAACTAAAACTTGTATGAAATCACTCGCAATGCAACATCACAAGAGTAGTTGAATATTCCACACGCTGTTGTTTGTGAAACGCACAATCCTAGCACCACTGCTTTCCAAAAGCAAACTAGTTCGCGCTGGTTGCACCAAACACTGACAGTAATTGCCGGCTAATCAAAATCACACTCGCCCAGTGGACATCCGTCTATGATGAATCACGCGCATAGATGATAACTGAATGGAATCGCTCATAACGAAACACCACAGTGGAAGCTAAAAATTTCACACATGTCCTTTGCTCACCGGAACATGGCCCAGAAATCCAGTGGAAAAAAAATTTCCCGACGGAGGTAACGCTCCACGCCGACTCTTGTAATAATAATAACAGTAATAATAATAGTATAATAATGGTTGTAGCCGGGCACATATCTTGGCCGTTGAATCATCAGGGACGAGAAAACACAGCGTCCCAGGAAAATCTTGTAGTCGTAGTGGAGAAGGAAGGAAGTTCAGGCAGAAAACATAGTACTCACCGAAAACTTCACAGTTCTTTTATTAAGAATGGGGTTTTAAAAAGACTGGAGATACACTTGTCAAACTTAAAATACGCACGGAGAGCTCTACATGTTATCTGGCTGAGAGCAGACACCCAAAAGCTTCGGAATTATTGAGAAAAGCGCGGGTTTTTCAGGCGGGCTAAACTTTAATTGGTTAAAAATCTGACACATGACCATCACGCTACATGGGGTGATCATCGAAAGGGTTCACGTCATAGCTTTTAGAATAGACTTCGTTATATAATTCTTTCCGCACGTGGGCTTAGGGGAAAATCTAATAGATTGATATTGGTTGAATATAGGTCACAACCCAAGGTTAAGGGACGGTATTCTGTTGCGTTAGGATGAAGAATTTGGATAGGGCGTGTTAAATAATAAAATAGGTTTTAAATTTATTTCATATATATATATATATATATATATCGGGTGGCCATAATTAAACTGACAGTGCTCACAGTGTTCTATAGCGCGATCTATTTGCTAGAATGACGCCACACATTGTAGGACGATTAAACAAAAAGGGGGACGAAGGATTCCGCGAAAAAATAAATTAGTTCCAAAAGTCACCGCTAGGAGAATATTTGGCGCTGTGTACCTACGATATGTACCTAGAATGGACCTACGATAAATTCCGCTGTGCACCCATACCAAACAGTTACCTTTGGTGAATGTAAGGGAATTTTTGTGACTGCATGTGGTGATTTGTCATCCCAAATTCGGCAGTTCTGGGTATTCACAGTTCCATGCAGGTAAAAGAGGGCCTCATCTCCCCATAAGATTTTCCACGGCCAAGCATCATCCACCTCCATTCTGGCAAGAAAGGTGAGAGCAAAAGTCAATCGCTTATCATGGTCGGGGTACAGTAACTCCTGTACATGGCTGATCTTGTACGGATAGAAGTTGATAATCTTTCGTAAGATTTTCCATACCGCACTGTAAGACATATCCATATTCCGAGCTAATCCACGAGCGCTAGAGGTGGCATCAATATTGTCTGGTCCTCTGTCGACAATCGCCGTGGCAACTGCTTCGATTGTATCCTGTGGTACGGGTTTTCGTCCTCTGCCTGACTGAACCTTCAGAGAACCTGTTTTCTCAAACATCGCAACCATTGCTTTTAGCCCATTAACTGACACAGGACCGTTACCTTTACGCATTTTTTGTGCGTTCTAAAAGCACGAGGAGCGGCTGACGCGTTGCATTGGTTGAGGTAAAAGAATTTGACCAGTAACGCACGCTCGACTAAAGAAGGAGACATTGCACATAAACTTTCAATCCGATTGATTCGAAACGTAACACATTGCCTTTTAAAACCCAAGCAGATGGCACTGTGCCAATGGATGTAACGTGGAATTTGAATAAAGAACTTCTTCTTCTGCTCAGCGTACGTGATATTGCAGATCACGAGACTTTATCGGTGTTTATGTAGATTTTACGCTTTTTTAAAAGTGTTGCCATATTGCACTTGAACTAAATAAGAAAATGTGCATAATAAAAGGTAATTTTATTCCGTATTAATTTGCATTTGTTAACACTCTATTTTCTATTACACAGCGCCAAATATTCCCCAAGCGGTGACTTTTGGAAATAATTTATTTTTTCGCGGAATCCTTCGTACCCCGTCTTGTTTAATCTTTCTACAAAATGTGGCGTCATTCTCGCAAATAGATCGCGCTACAGAACACTATGAGCACTGTCAGTTTAATTATGGCCACCCGGTATATATATATATATATATGGGAACGATTGCAACGCAGCGCTGAGTAAACGAGGGGACGACAGTGCCATCCCGCGGAGAGAGGTGTTACTCGGGAGTTGACCCCTTGATGCCGACGCTGACGGTCGTGCGAGTAAAGGGCAGACGGCCCTGTAACTGAAGTTTGGGCAAGACGGACCCTAGAAGTATATTTGTATTTTCCAGTGACTGTTGTAGACGTTACCTTGATACTCATCTCAACTCTTTTTGTATATAGCTTCCTACTTTTATATCTAATCAAGTTTAAATATAGATAATTAAATTACATGTCGTATTGTGAAGTTATTGATGACTTAAGAATTCGCTTCCCACAAATGGGAGCCCGGCAGGGATGAGAGATTAGTTAGTTTTAAAATATATGTCTGTGAATATTAGTGACTGATAACTACGTGACTTTTGGACTGTGGTATGCTGAGAGCCATTCCAACCTGAAAAGAAAGACATCTGTTGAACCCGAGAGATCAAAACGCTAATCGAATTCTTATTATATTGCATGATGGAAGCATTAGATAAAAATTTGAAAAAGCGTACTACGCTGAGAACGGCCACGACAAAAATAATTAAAAGATTGGAAGCCGTTATGCATGAAACTCAGCCATATGTAGATTTAATAGACGAATTACTTATACTTTTAACCGATAAGGAAGAAAACTTAAAATTAATAGATAGTCAGATTGAGAATGATATTACAGACGAAAAGCAGCTTGAAAAAGAAACAATTTCAGCAGAGAATTATCACGAAGAGGGAATAATAGCCAAAGTCCGTGCTAAAAAAATTATTAAGAAATTAGAAACGGAAAGTAAGAATCAAAATAAATCGACAGAGTTAAGTTCAGAAGATTCGTTTTCGAGAAACGCCACACCAGTGAAACTTCCACGTTTAGTTATTGAAGCATTTAATGGCGAAATAAGTAAATGGCCAAATTTTTGGGCCCAATTCAAAAATGCAATTCACGATAGCGAAGCATTAACAGAAGTGGAAAAATTTAACTATCTGATCACATATTTATCAGGTGAGGCGAAAACAGCTATTTCTGGTTTGTCACTCGTAGCTGAAAATTATAAAAAAGCTATCTCAATTTTAGATTCTAGGTCTGGAAAAGTAGAATTAATCGTGGACTATCACATGTAAAAATTACTAAACCTGACGCCGTGTAGAAATTCAAGAGATGTAGGAACACTACGCAAAGTTTATGATACAGTTTCCGTTGAAGTGAATGCGCTACAAAGTCTTGTTATTGAACCGAACACCTACGGAACGTTACTATTCCCTATTTTGATCAAAACCATTCCGCACGATATAGCTGTAGAATTTAATAGATCCATCGAATCAGAAAAGAATAAAATTACGGATTTACTACAATTTTTGAAAAAAGAAGTAGAGTCGCGAGAACGGACGTTAATTTTAACACAAACGCCGGACAATGAGAATCAGAATCATTTTAAAAACATAAGTATGAAACGACCTAATTTTGAGAAACAAACTAAAGATTCGTACAGATGGAATGAAAACAGAAGTAAAGAATCGAAACCAAAATTTAATTACAGGGACCAGTATCGAAACAAACAGTCGAACATAGTCTGTTATTCTTGTAATGAGATTGGGCATAAATCTCATGAATGCCAAAACAAAGCTCGAGGATTGCGTTGCTTTAAATGTTTGAATTTTAATCATAAAGCTGTTGATTGTACTAAAGATGTGTTTAAAATTAAATCTTATGCTAATGATGATAAAATTAAAAAGAAAATTACTATTATGGGTTATGAAACTAATGCATTGTTTGACAGCGGTAGTGAAATTAGAATGATCAAAGAATCTATTTATGAAAAGCTTAGTAAACCAGAACTAAATAATGATCATATTATTTTAAACGGTATCGGAAATGGTGGAGTGGTTCCTTTAGGCTACTTTAATGCGGAAATAAAAATAGACAACTTTGTAATAACTAGTGATGTATACGTTTTGAAAGAATTGTGCGAAGACGCTATTATCGGTATGAATGTCATGAAATAGTTAAATATCATATTAGATGAAAACGGAATGAGAGTTACCGGGGAGCGGAAAAATTTTCATGTAGGAATCGTTCGAGTATGCCGGAAACGTGTCAAGGACACAGAGGCAGAAGATTCGCCACTCCATAATATAGACAAAACATCGAGTGAATTCTAAAGACTGTTTACGATACGAGACGCCATAAGCGAGAACGAAATTGACATCTGCCATAATTTAGACTCGGGATTGAAAACGGAAGTTGCAGACCTCATCGCGAATTACAAACCAAACAAAACTAAAAACACGGGGTTAAAAATGAACATTGTTTTGAAAGATGAATTTCCTGTGAAACAGCGTTGTCGGAGATTTCCCTTTGCAGAGCAAAAAATAATAGAAGAGCAAATTAAAATTTGGTGGCGTGATAATATAATTACAGAATCGTGTTCAGATTACGCTGCACCCTTAGTGTTGTGTAAGAAAAAATCAGGCGAGTACCGTTTGTGTATTGACTACAGGCAGTTAAATAAAAAGATCGTTAAAGACAATTTCCCTTTACCCCTCATAGAAGACGCGTTAGATAGATTAGAACAATCAAAGATTTTTACGACTCTTGATCTAAAGAACGGATTCTTCCATGTTGATGTTGCAGAGAAGAGCCGCAAATATACAGTATTTGTCACTCACGAAGGACAATATGAGTTTTTGAAAGTTCCTTTCGGATTGTCCACTAGCCCCAGTGTGTTTCAACGATACATTTACACAATATTTAGAGATATGTTAAAAGATAACACCATTATTATTTATATGGATGATTTGATAATTCCATCGAACAATGAGAAAGAAGGTTTACTTAAACTAAAACGTGTGATGGAAAGAGCGTCCGAGTATGCATTAGAGATAAATTTTAAAAAGTGCCAATTCTTGAAGCAAAACATTGAATTTTTAGGTCATGTAATAGAGAACGGAACAATTCAATCTTCCCCAAGCAAAACGTTAGCTGTTAAAAAATTCCCAGTACCCAAAACGACGAAACACGTAGATGCGTTGAGCCGAAACACCGTTCTAGTGACAACACGTTCGCACGCAGAGTTAACTACTAAAATTGCAAGAGCACAAGATGACGACGAGTGGGTTAAGACTATCAAAGAATTAGTGAAATTGGGTAAAAACAATGATTATTCAATTGAAAAAGACGTTCTATATAAGTACGAAAATGGAAAAGATCTTTTAGTTGTTCCGGAAGATTTGCAAAAAGAAATCATACGTGAAATTCATAACAAAGGCCACTTTGGAGTAGCAAAGATAGAAGAAATTTTGGGACAAGACTTCTACATGACAAAAGTGAAAACGAAGATTGAAAGTGTCATTGCGAATTGTATTGAGTGTATACTGTGTAATAGAAAAAGCGGGAAAAGTGAAGGATTTTTTAATCCGATTCCCAAAGAGAACTTACCATTAAGCACGTACCACATAGATTTTATTGGACCAATGCCCTCATCGAATAAAAAGTACCAGCACATTTTTACTGTGGTAGATGCATTTACGAAGTATGTTTGGCTCTACCCCACAAAATCAACGTCAGCTAAAGACGCCATCGACAAACTGAGGTTACAACAAACAACATTTGGAAACCCGTCAAGGATTATTTCAGATAAAGGTGGTGCATTTATGTCCAGCGAATTTCAGGAATTTTGTAAAGAAGAATATATAGACCACATTAAGATAACAGCCGGTATTCCAAGAGGAAACGGACAGGTGGAGAGGATGCACAGAACCCTCATCCCGATTTTGTCAAAACTAACCATCGATGATGCAACCAAGTGGTATAAACATGTACCCACTGTTCAAAAGATTATTAACAGTACCATTTCAAGATCAACAAAATTTACACCGTTTGAGCTTCTTACAGGAGTTAAATAAAAAAGTAAAGAAGATTTAAAGATAAAGGAAATCCTAGATGAAGTATATATCAAAGCAAGTATGGAAGACCGAGAAAACATGAGAAAAATAGCAAAAGAAAATATATTGAAGATACAAGAAGAAAATAAGAAAAATTTTAATCGAAAAAGGAAGAACGCAAGACAATATAAAATTGGAGAACTGGTTGCGATTGAAAAAACTCAATTTGGAACTGGAACTAAACTCAAACCTAAATTTTTCGGACCCTACAAGATTACGAAAATAAAGTCCAACGACAGATTTGATGTCCAGAATTTAGGCAACCACGATGGACCGAATGTCACAACGACTGCCGCAGATCACATGAAACCATGGGCAGCTGAGCAAAATTAAATGTCATAACAATTATAAGTCCTAGATACTGTTTTTTTCTTTTCTCCTTTTTTTTAGAATTTCTGTGGAGAGTGAAGAGTTTTGGAGGGCCAAAACATCAAGATGCCCGAGCGTTATGGGAACGATTGCAACGCAGCGCTGAGTAAACGAGGCGACGACAGTGCCATCCCGCGGAGAGAGGTGTTACTCGGGAGTTGACCCCTGGATGCCGACGCTGACGGTCGTGCGAGTAAAGGGAAGACGGCCCTGTAACTGAAGTTTGGGCAAGACGGACCCTAGAAGTATATTTGTATTTTCCAGTGACTGTTGTAGACGTTACCTTGATACTCATCTCAACTCTTTTTGTATATAGCTTCCTACTTTTATATCTAATCAAGTTTAAATATAGATAATTAAATTACATGTCGTATTGTGAAGTTATTGATGACTTAAGAATTCGCTTCCCACATATATATATATATATATATATATATATATATAAGTTTCAAATGCTGAATTAGCACAAAATAAATAAGAAGATTGGTATACATTATCCACAGCGCCAAGCTGATCGCAAAAATGTACCATATAAGAGATAAAAATACAGTATAATAAGGATACGAAATGAAAAATCAAAAATGCATGGAGCTGAGCTGAAAGCAAGAGCAGATAGAATATCCAATAACAGATTATTAAGGCATTGCAGTTAAAGACCGGGGGAGTTGTGACCCCCTACTCCGGTTAGAACATGTTTTTACGACCCGGCAACACTCCCGGAGGTCGCTGCAATGCACGAAACCGTACTTATGAAGTTAAACCAATAATAAAATAGAACAAGAAAACATAACTGCCAAAACGGCAACCATCCTCACCGTAAAACATATAAAACATATAAAAAATCAAAAGAAGGCACATTACCCAAGACAACGAACAATATAGACAACACCCTCACCCTACAACAGTTAAAGCCATTTTATTCCCATTACGGTCACAGTTATAAGCACTAAAAAACTTAGTCAAAATATCTTTCAGAAATATACTAGGATATCCTCTATCACGTGCTCTTTTCATGTATGTATCGATATTGTTGTTCACATCGATGACTTTAGAATTCAATCTTTTACATCTAATTAAATAGTTTAATATAATGTTAGGTTTTATATTTTTATGTATATTACTATCCCAAGATGTTATACGGACTGTCTCAAATGCAAAAACTTCTCGCTTATCATATATACTGTAAATCAAGTTATTCCGATCATCGATGTATAAACATATATCGAGAAAGACTATTACTTCCTTTTCATCACTCTTAGTCTCCACTAGTTCCAAATTATCAGGATAAAAACTCATACTAAGTGTAGTGATGTTATCATTAAATACAATTAGAATAATATCTACATAGCGAAAGAAATGTAATTCATGCAAGAGCATTACTCTACATTCATATGAGTGCAAATAGATATCGGCAAGCGCTGATGAACAACCTCCACCCATAGGGATACCCCACACTTGTTTATAATAATCCGTGCCATTATATACATACAGTCTCATTCAAAACGAGATCCAGTAGGGCCCGATATTTGCAGTATGTAATTATACCACTTTAAGTCATATTTTTCATACATAATGATGAGGATATTATATAGGTCCTTTTTATCGATAGAATTAAATAAGTCTGTAAAGTCATAACTTTTGATATTCCTTACATCCCCTGAGTCCTTCAACTGATTAATAACCGTGTAACTATTTTTAATAAAATATCCCCCTTCTGAAGACAACATAACTAATAACCGATTAAGAACAACAAGAAGTCTATCATTGGCCAGTTTTAAATATGTGTTATTACCTATAGTAACAGTTTTAAATTGCAAAGGATTTTTGTGAAACTTTGGTATCAAAACTAGATAAGGGAATTTGATATGTTTAATATCAAAGCCTGCCTTACGATATAAAGCCTTTATACGATTTTTAATAGTGCGCTCGGGAGTGTCAATTTTCTGGTACATCTTTTCGTTATGATACATGCTTGTCAAAAACTCTCAGTAGTATTTTTTACATATGAATGCGTAGTGAGACGATACCTTGTCTACATATGTAATTATAAAATCACATTGTATATTACTAATTGGCGTTTTTAAATTGTTGATTTCCCTTGTCTATATTCCGGGATATATAATTACGGGAAACACTTTGATAGCAAAAAATTCTGTTTTAACGGACATCATGAATAAGGGTACAGTAAAACGGTTGGGATACTGTAATAACAATAAAGTGTACCGCTTATTTGAAGATAATTTAGATTGTTTTATTTATAAAACTGCAATTAAATTTAGTATACCGGAAGAGGTTTTAAAGAATGGAAATATTACATCATAAAGGATTTTACATCTGCTTAAAAACCATCATGCTTAGAATATAGACAAGGGGACAATCAACAATTTAAAAACGCCAATTAGTAATATACAATGTGATTTTATAATTACATATGTAGACAAGGTATCGTCTAACTACGCATTCATATGTAAAAAATACTACAGTGAGTTTTTGACAAGGATGTATCATAACGAAAAGATGTACC
Source organism: Dolomedes plantarius (assembly GCA_907164885.2). Lineage (NCBI taxonomy): Eukaryota > Metazoa > Arthropoda > Arachnida > Araneae > Dolomedidae > Dolomedes > Dolomedes plantarius. The sequence goes on along the minus strand of OU015494.1, from coordinate 41,938,554 downwards.
AGAAAATTGATACTCCCGAGCGCACTATTAAAAATCGTATAAAGGCTTTATATCGTAAGGCGGGCTTTGATATTAAACATATTAAATTCCCTTATCTAGTTTTGATTCCAAAGTTTCACAAAAATCCTTTGAAATTTAGAACTGTTACTATAGGTTATAACACATATTTAAAACAGGCCAATGATAGACTTCTTGCTGTTCTTAATCGGTTATTAGTTATGTTGTCTTCAGAAGGGGGATATTTTATTAAAAATAGTTACACGGTTATTAATCAGTTGAAGGGCTTAGGGGATGTAAGGAATATCAAAAGTTATGACTTTACAGACTTATTTAATTCTATCGATAAAAAGGACCTATATAATATCTTCATCGTTATGTATGAAAAATATGACTTAAAGAGGTATATTACATACTGTAAATATGGGGCCCTACTGGATCTCGTTTTGAATGAGACTATGTATATAATGGCACGGATTATTATAAACAAGTGTGGGGTATCCCTATGGGTGGAGGCTGTTCATCAGCGCTTGACGATATCTATTTGCACTCATATGAATGTAGAGTAATGCTCTTGCATGAATTACATTTCTTTCGCTATGTAGATGATATTCTAATTGTATTTAATGATAACATCACTACACTTAGTATGAGTTTTTATCCTGATAATTTGGAACTAGTGGAGACTAAGAGTGATGAAAAGGAAGGAATAGTCTTTCTCGATATATGTTTATACATCGATGATCGGAATAACTTGATTTACAGTATATATGATAAGCGAGATGTTTTTGCATTTGAGACAGTCCGTATAACATCTTGGGATAGTAATATACATAAAAATATAAAACCTAACATTATATTAAACTATTTAATTAGATGTAAAAGATTAAATTCTAAAGTCATCGATGTGAACAACAATATCGATACATACATGAAAAGAGCATGTGATAGAGGATATCCTAGTATATTTCTGAAAGATATTTTGACTAAGTTTTTTAGTGCTTATAACTGTGACCGTAATGGGAATAAAATGGCTTTAACAGTTGTAGGGTGAGGGTGTTGTCTATATTGTTCGTTGTCTTGGGTAATGGGCCTTCTTTTGATTTTTTATATGTTTTATATGTTTTACTCTGAGGATGGTTGCCGTTTTGGCAGTTATGTTTTCTTGTTCTATTTTATTATTGGTTTAACTTCATAAGTACGGTTTCGTGCATTGCACTGACTTCCGGGAGTGTTGCCTGGGCGTAAAAACATGTTCTAACCGGAGTAGGGGGTCACAACTTCCCCGGTCTTTAACTGCAATGCCTTCATAATCTGTTGTTATTGGATATTCTATCTGCTCTTGCTTTCAGCTCAGATCCGTGCAGTTTTGATTTTTCATTCCATATCCTAATTATACTGTATTTTTATGTCTTATATATATTTATATATATATATATATATATATATACACTGCTTGACAATTGCTAAGGAACAACTGGTTTTATCAAACTAGCGTTCCCGACAGCAGACCAATCACAGTAAAATGGAATGTAGAGGGCGTAATAGGGTAGGACCTGTTATCTGTTCTATACAGTGCACGAAAACTCCTTATTCATTCGAAAGTTCATGCAGTTAGGTGTTTGACGAAAATAGCGCCGTAGGTTGTTGGACGTTATTTCTGGGAAAAAATGGGTGTGGCAATAATTAAGTGCAAAATGTCTGCAAGACATCATTTGAGTGCGTACGATCGTGGACGAGCAGCTGGACGTCTCGAAGCAGAAAACAAATGTCAGTACTGTGGCCAAAGTAATGTGAGTGGCAAAAGGTGTCATATCGCGATTAAAAAAGGCCGCTGAAGGCGGAAATGTCACTCGAAAGCATGCCGGTTGACGTAGAAGGACCACCACACCACAAGAGGATCGATATGTATCCCTAGTGGTGAAAAGAAACAGTAATCTCACTCCTAGTCAGATAGCTGCAGACCTTGCAACCGCTACCCGTACAAATGTATCAGCCAGAACCATTTATAGGCGATTAAATCAGGTTGGTTTGTAAGCACAGAAGCCTGTTCAATGCATCCCACTTCAACCAAGTCATCGTCGAGAAAGATCACGTTGGTTTAAGGAACATATTGGTTGGGGTCATCAAGAGTCGTCCAGAGTGATGTTCTCTGACGAATCCCGCTTCACTGTGACAAATTATTCTGGCCAACAGTTAGCGTGGAGAGAGACGGGAACACGTTATGCACCACAGAATGTTCATGAACGTCATCGGCATGGCGTCATCGGTCCAAGGCGTGATGGTACGGGCAAGCATTATGCACAATGGCAAAACACTGCTTCACATCTTTGAGCGAGGTACTGTTTCATCGCAGCGGTATTGCAGAGAGATTGTTCTGGATCATGTTCGTCTTTTTAGGGGTGTGGTAGGTCCAGATTTTCTGTTTATGGACGACAATGCGCTCCCACACAGGACCTCTGAATTATCGGACACACTTGAAAGTGAAAATATTGAACGTATGACATGGCCTGCTTACTCTCCTGGCCTAAATCCTATAGAGCATGCCTGGGATGCTCTTGGCAGACGTGTTTCTCAAAGAACTCGCCCTCCCCGAACCTTGCAAGACCTGAAAATCGCCTTGAGAGAGGAGTGGGACAATATCCCCTAAGGACTCCTCAATACTTTAGTAGATAGCATAAAAAACAGATGCAAAATGACCACTAGTGTCCGAGGAGGTCATACACCTTACTAAGGTATTCATAACTGTTTCATTCTGGCAAGAACACCCATTTTTCGTGGTTGTTTTGAAATGCTCCAAAGAGAATTTTTTTGTTTTTCGTTTTCTTCTTTTTCCATGTGGCGAAATCTGTACCATTTTGCATAATATATAATGCACAGTATCTCTACAAAATATGTACTAAGTTTCATTTCTTCAATCAATGTGTATTATGAAATATTCCGAAAAATGTGATTGTTCCTTAGCAATTGTCAAGCAGTGTATATATATGTATATATAATATATATATATATATATATATATATATATATACATATATATATATGTATATATATAAAACCCTAAGAGCCAACGTTGCCCCCCTCCCCCCCCCAAAAAAAAAAAACTCTGGTCTGGAGCCGTCCCTGACTACTAATTTCCTTCTTTAAATTTTGAATAGGCAGCATTTCTAGAGAATTTTTACGCAGTCATCACACGGTACCAATCTTAGTGTCTATTTTAATTTTCAAGATTTAAAAAAAATTTTACTCATTAATTAATAAAATAACTCTCAGATTAACGATTTAGATATCTGCAATATATTTTTCATGCGTAGTTAGACTTTATCTGAATTGCACTGAACTGATAGCACGAAATGCAAACTAACCGCTGTTATCCCTTGCATTTAACGTTCTTGCGTTGTTGCAATGTTGCATACACGTAAGTTGTTCGGGTCAAAAATTACCCAAGGCGTAATTTTCAATGTTGTTGTATTATAGTCATATTTTATTTATATTAGTAATTTAATTATTTATTTAGTTATCATTTTATCTACACTTTTATGTATTTGTATAGCATTTAACATTGTTTTACAGGTAAGTTTTCATAACCATGATGAAGCTTGAATTTAATGAACCACTCTGTATTTATAAAATAAAATGCTGTAATTCAGTCCTTCACCTCTGAAAATCACTGTAAACTTTCAAATGCAATACAATGTAGCACGGATTTTTCCTGTATTTATTACATATATGTTTTTGCATTCGTTTGATAAATCAAGAAAGTTCCCACCTGAGTATACTATTTGTTTATTTTCAGAAGTACAATAACACATTAACGAAATATTTATGAAATATTCAGCTTACATCCAGCAATTTTTGGAATTGAACAATCAATGAAGGAAAGTCAAAGAAAATTCGTAAATTCTGTTATGGGGCCGAATGTTACGGCGCCAAATAGCATGGGAAGCCGCAGCGGAAGAAGTGGTAGCAGATTAGAAAAAAAGCTAAGCTAGCCAAAAATGGCGAGACATGAAAATGCGTTGTGTAAAAATTAAGTTACTGATTTAACTTACAGAAACAATACGATATGAACGATAACCCAGACAGGTTGTCTCATGTAACATATCTTATTAATAAAAGAGAGTGTTTGCGTGTGTGCGTGTGTGTATGCGACCCCCAGGCGAATCTGTGACACTTACAGACGTCAAATTTGGCACACGGGTAGTGCAGACTATGGGAAGGTGCACCTCGAAGCCTGAATTTTAAATTTTATTCTAGAAAATTTTTTATTTTATGTTTTGTGCGATATTTTATGCTTTTTTAACTTCATATTACGATATCTCGGCAAAAAATGATCGTAGAATTTTGATCTTTTTACAATCTAAGACTACAGACATTTCTCCTTCAAACAAGATCTCATTTGTTTAAAAATAATTTAAAACAGACTAATATTTTCATCAAAATATTAAAATCACTTTTTCGATTTTTTTACGCCCTTTTAAGCATCTACAATCGATGCTCTTCGTGTTTTTATCTTACAAAGAAAATATTTACATCATCTGGAAGATGAAAGCTTTCTCATTCATATGAACCTCATTTCAAGTCTCTATCTTAAAATTTCGATTTTTAATTGAATTTTAAAGAACGATACTTCAACACAAATTTTGCTGCGCGGGTTTTCAATGCGGTTTGAATGAAGAACCATTTATTCACCCATAAGCGGAGGGGGGGAGGCTCGAAGAAAGAATTTTTCGCCCATTCGTGGAGGGTTGGACCGAACGAAATTTCTCGCCGGGGGGGGGGGGATTTATCATCTGGCTCCGACTGTTAGCAGGACGTGGAATAAGTAGTCACAAAATTTAGGTACCTTGATTCGTTGTTTTTTAGTGTTTCCATTCTCTGACAATGATTGCTGAAGGGAGCGGGTCCTTAAACCGACCGGCTAGAAGGGCGAAGCCCGTGTCATGTGTTATGTCACAGTCTAAATAACATAGAAAATGTCAATTTTTTTCTATGCTATTTAAACTGTGTTAATTTTTAAATTGATTTTGGTCAACAAACATTCTTAAAATCCCGGGCAACGCCATCTGCAATGAGGAATACATCCAGCTTTTCCTTTCTTATAGAACAAAACTCATTTCGGAAGTCTCATTGAAGGTAAGACGAGCAATTTCTGTTGTGGCATCTAAAAAGGTATTTTAAGTAAACAATTAAACTTTGAAGCGTATTCCCATCTTTAACATTACAGTAATAAGCGTTACCATCTTATTAATAAAAGAGAGTGTTTGCGTGTGTGTGTGTATGCGACCCCCAGACCAATCTGTGAAACTTGCAGCCCTGAAATTTTGCACACGGGTAGTGCAGACTATGGGAAGGTGCACCTCAAAGCCCGAATTTTAAATTTTATTCTAGAAAATTTTTTATTTTATGTTTTGTGAAATATTTTATGTTTTTTTAACTTAAGATTACGATATCTCGGCAAAAAATGATCGTAGAATTTTGATCTTTTAACAATCTAAGACTACAGACATGTCTCCTTCAAACAAGACCTCATTTGTTTAAAAATAATTTAAAACAGACTAATATTTTCATCAAAATATTAAAACCACTTTTTCGATCTTTTTACGCCCTTTTAAGCATCTACAATCGATGCTCTTCGTGTTTTTATCTTACAAAGAAAATATTTACATCATCTGGAAGATGAAAGGTTTCTCATTCATATAAACCTCAATTCAAGTATCTATCTTAAAATTTCGATTTTTAATTGAATTTTAAAGAACGATACTTCAACACAAATTTTATGTGGTTCTTCCAACGCGGTACTCTAGGCGTTGGAATCAATCAATCATAAGAACTGCGCTTGCGCACAAGGAAACATTTTATTTACTTTTGCCGGTGTTCACTTTTTCGGTATTCTGTCAATTTTTGTTTAATTTAGTTACTTTTTTACATATTCTTTCTTTTTATGCTTCTGTCTGAAACTCTGGAATATATTTATTATCATTCTAATACTTCGAAACTTAACAATTTTTACCAGGTTTTTTTTTAAACAACTGTTAATTATGTTTGTGTTTAGCTTTGAGAAAAAATAATTTTGTAAAGGTTTTTTTGGTCTTTTATAATAAAATAGCACTTAAAAATCAAAAAAAGAAACAAAAGCTTACCTTTTTCATAAATTGATCAATTTGAAGTAAATTTTAATGAAATTCAGCTAAAACACCTACCATTCTGCACAAAATCCTAAAGCTAATATTTTAAACTAATTTTAGCTTTTGATTGTGGAAATTTTTGATGTTAAAACATGTTAGCAATGTATTACATATGCATTATTTTGTACGTCAAATATAGTTGCACATTCATTTTATAGAAATTTGTGGTATGACTTTCTTAAGTAGCATGATTTATTTTTTTCGATGATATCTTTTTCTTAATTGTCATATTTTGAGAACATAACATTTTTAGATAAAAAAAAACACAAATAACAGTTTAGGTTAACAAGAATTATTGCCAAGAATTATATTTCACATGATTGGACAAGCCACAGGTCAAGAACTGTTGAAATTAATGGAGGTAAGGTTAATTTTTTTTACATGCAGTAATTTTTTCATGTCCTGATAAATGATTCATAAATTAGAATCAATAGCTGATTTATACCTCATTTATATTTTTAGAATTAAACTTCTTACTACTGTTTTAACTTTCCTTTCTATTTTACCATCATATTTTGTTTTGCTATTATTGCAGTGTGTAAAATATTTTTCATTGCTTACTACGATTTTAAAAATTTTTTTGTATTATTGGCCTGAGCATATCTGCCCGCAGCCTGTACTTTTTATTTATACTGTGTTATTTATAATGTTATCTTTTCTACGTTATTTATACTGGATTTAGTTTTTAAATTGCTTTGGTATTGTTTACTTTTCAGCTTTTCCCGAATGATTTTCCGAATCTTTACCCCAGAAAGAGAAGCGAGACTGGAAGAAATCAGATAACAACAGCAAAGAATAGTTGGACAAAAACCACAGGATCGTCATGATTTGTTAGCAAGAGTGTTTCATCAAAAACAAAAATCACTTATGAGTCTCATCACAAAAGTAAAGATTTTTGGAGAAGTTAGGTGTCATATGTACACCATAACTGCAGTTTTGGCTGATTTAAACTCTGTATTCTCACATTTTTATGCCCCTGTAGCAGTAGTGGATTACATGGTTAACTGGAGTTACTCATTTTGTTCCATTTTAAAGGAATTAGGCTGTGGTTCATATGGGAATGGCGTTTAGAAACATACGGCATGTGAGGCAGATATTTCGGATCAAATAATAGCCAAAGATGACACCGGTTCAGTCAGTTGTCACAAAACAACTGTCTCTGTCCACATGTTGCAGAAGCCTCCTCTACACGATTTCTTCATTCGGGTATGGCGTTTAGGAACATACGGCATATGAGGCAGATATTACGGATCAAATAATAGCCAAAGATAGCAAGTGTCTATAGACAATGTGTGGATTGTCCCGTATTGCCCTCTACTAACCACAATTTTCAATGCCCATATAAACGTAGAGTACTGTAATTCAGTTTTATAGTGTTGCGTGTTAGTGGAACACTGGTGTGTGGTTTTCAAATGATTTTAGCTTTTACTGGAAATTAGCAGAACATTTGCATCCAAACCAGTAATCGTTTGGAAAGTTTTTATTTATATACACAACTTACTACCATAATACTCTTAAAATTTATATTTTAACGCATTTCGGTTACTGCTGTTGTTTGTAAACACATGATCTTCATTGCCATGCTCATTTCAGAAATTTCTCATTGAGATGATGCTCATTTAATGCGTGTATTCTGTAAATGCCCCGAAAATATTTCTATACTGGAGATGTAGACAAATTAAAGAATTTAAGTAAACTTTTGTGTAATTTATACATTTGTGTGTGTTTAATTATTTAAATTAATAGATTTATATTTTTTATACGTTTTATTCTTGCATTCTTTTAGGTGTTTATAGTGTTGCGTGTGAGTGGAACACTGGTGTGTGGTTTTCAAATGATTTTAGCTTTTACTGGAAATTAGCAAAACATTAGCTTCCAAAACAGTAATCGTTTGGAAAGTTTTGAATTTAATTTATTAAATGCTAATCACGAGATTTCTTTCCTTTTTGCGATACTTTAAATTAATTTTGCGTCACGTGCATAACAACGAAATTAATTGATAAAGAAAATATTAAAATACAGTAAAAGATAAAATTTAACCATTAGACTAATTGAGATGGAAATTTTTAAAAAATTATTTCAAATTAGTATGTTTTATGGATATTAAATCAACTGTAATTTCCTCTCAAAATTGGCTTCGCCATGACGATAAATAAGTCCCAAGGCCAAACTTTAAAATATTCTGGCGTACATTTACGAGAAAATTGTTCCTCGCATGGTCAGTTTTACGTAGCTTGCTCACGCGTAAGTTCGCAGACGAGCCTGTTAATATTAGTTCCGCTCAATGAAGAAACAAAATATATTGTTTATAAGAAAATCCTCTAAAAAGCAATTTCACTACTTTTTCATTGTAATTACCTAAATGTACCCCGTAGCGAAGCACGGGTATTCAGCTAGTATATATTAAGTAGTTATGTTTTAGGATAACCGCACTTAACCAAGCAAGAAATACCTAACCCTACAGACAGCTTGACCCACGTGCTAAGCAGATTACTATGTTCATAAAATTTATTCACACTAGTGAAAACATTATCTATTAAAGTAATTTAAGTGACAGACTATATGGTTAAGGAGCAAATAAGAAGTTTATTTAATAAAACATGATGAAAGTATAAATATTTAATGGATTCCTGCCATGCCTTGCGCCTCACTCACCAACACCGGACACGAGAAAAAAGGTGTCACGCACCTGGTACACTTCCAACTGCTCTCTCTAGTTATTTTTCGAAGCTAGCCTTGAACTGCGCCAAGCTGTATTTCGCACCTGCGCAATACGGACTCAAGCCACTAGATTTGGCGTGCATCGCCTTTCATGGCAATAATTCATTTTTCCTTTTCTGCCAATATATGGCGGTTACGAAAGACAGTTATAAAGACTTGAATATTAACAGATATACTCCATGAGTCTTTATAACACTCTCCCCCTTCACCAAGTGAAGAAAAAAACAAACGAGGGAAAATTTCCCAAAGAGAGTTAAGTTAGAAATAACAACCATCAATGTGCTAGGAGTGGGAGTTGGCAGGCATAAAAAAGTTACATTGATGATCCGTTGGAAAAAAGTGATTACACCAGTGCATTACAATGTATTACATTGAAGATCCGTTGGCAAAAAGTGATTACACCAGTGCATTACAATGTATTATTCATACATGTAGGGTCCTCATGTAGGGTTTCCTCATGTAGGGTCAATGAAGACCCTACATGAGGAAAACAATTGCTCCTAATTTTGATTACATGACCATAAAAGTTACACAGGGTATGTACATTATACAAAAGAACACTGAACACCTCATGTCGGCTGGCCAGCCATTGTAACAACATAAAAACACAAAAAACAACCCTGTAAAAATTCTCATAGAAAAAATTAAAGTTACATTGAAAAGCGATGAATGACAATTACAAAAATTATGTGTCCTAGATAGACAAAGTGTCATAGATAGACAAAGTGAAAGCACTAATAACAGTCAACATTGTGACAGAGAGCATGGTGTCATACATAAGAGTGTCATTAATATGTGAAAAGTTTGAAGAGACCTTGGATGAAGAAAATAACCTGTAACACAGTGTATCACACTGTACCATGCATAATACAAAAGGTAAAAGTAAATGTGCATAAAAACTTAAAAAAGCAAGTGCAAAAATTGTGTTGGGATACACATTATGATGAGTATATACCCTAGAATATTTAAATGAACCATAAATTGTAGGACAATATAATAACATGTTATTCACAAACAAATATACAATATAACACAAAAATACATGATTATATTCAAGAAACTGTTTATGCATTACCCACTTCACAAAGCTAACAGGTGAGTTACATTCAGTATGAAAACTATAAAAACTTCACCTATATGCAGCAGGTGATGTACAACTGCAGGAGATAGTGACCATGTTGAGGTCGAGAACCTTCAAACCTGTATACAGTACATAACAGGATTCGATACTTTTCTGGAAAGCTGGTCACCCAGAAAAAATACACAAAAGAATAAGTTAACACAATACATATATTTACATAAATATGAGGACATATTCCTGAGAAATGAAAAACAATGCCTTGTACAGTAAAAAAACTTAACTTCATTTCTCAAATGACAAAATCGAGAATATTTTGGCTGATTACCATATCACAGGTTGCACATAAGGTACAAAAAAACATATAGTCAAGGAAACTCACAAATGAAAAAAAAAACTGATAGCTGATATCAGATGATGTTTCCTGCAATTCAGGCGACGTGTGAAGCAAAACTTATTGACTATTGCTAGGTTATTTACAATGGTATATGGGAGAACCAAATGATTTTAATTGCATATTATTATATTTTATATCAACAACGTGGTTAAATTAGCATTTTACTTTACTATTGGTAGACTCAATAACAACAGAACTTTAGAATTAAGAGTGGAAACCATTATCAGCTTAGAGAGGTTAAAGAAACAAGGTTGTGCATAATTAACTTAGATATTTTAGGAATGGAGTAATTTCACAGATACTAAAAACTTTAAGAAGATACAGAGGTATACCGTATGCAGCAAGAGTCCTAGTCCATACAGGAAGACAGGCAGAAGAAGAGTTGGACGTGCCAATCGCTGGGTTGTCCATCAACTGGAGAAGACGTGCGCGCAAACATCTTTCCCAGAACCTCATCTCCTTGGCCTGAGGTTGTACGGACACGACTTTGTATCTGCAGGAGTATCTTCTGGCATCGTGGAGGTTATTGCAGTTTCTGGTGGTGGAGGAGTGGGCTGAGTATCTGCTAAACTTGCTTCTGGGGCCTGGAACTCAATGTCCGGAGCAGGAGGAAGCTGTTCTCCATCAGGAAAGTTCCCCTCAGTGGCATCCATGGATTGGTCATCCTCTGGAACACTTGCAAGACTGGAGTCCAGCACAGGATCTGAAGAATTGGACACTGGAACAGCCATCTGGGCAACTGGATGAAAAGAAGAGCTAGGACACAAAATATTATTAGTTGTGGGAGATGGATTTGTCTGCCTTTCTATTAAATGCCCTTTAGGAGTTGGGGCCTTTATAAGCCTGTTCACATGAATGAGAGAAAGCTACAATATTATTTGCTACAATATTATTTGTAGCAAAAACAGAAAGAAGAGCTTTTAATTTCTGACAAGACTCCTGAAAAGAATTCGCACAGATGACAATGTCATCTTGGTAAGCAAAGATACCCAACTCATTGGTTTCCTCAATGAGAGTATCGACTAATGCTTGGAAAAAGGATGCTGCACTACGCAGTCCAAAAACTAAACGTTTATATTTAAACTGACCCCACATGGATGTGAAACTCAGGCGGTCTTGAAATTTTTCAGGTAAGTCAATTTGATGGTAAGCACTTTTTAAGTCCAAGGTGGTGAAGTAGCGATATTGAGCTATATTAGAGATTATATCATTTATCTTAGGTAAAGGATAAGACGAATTCTTAATTATCTGATTAATGAGACGTAGATCCAAAGCAAGTCTGAATTTTTGTGGAGCAGCAGAGTTTAATTGCTTCTTTTTAACAAGCAATATTGGGCACGCCCAATCAGAGATTGTTCTCTCAATGATACCCACCTCCACAAGTTCATCGATTTGCTTTTTAGTCTCAGCTTGTAAAGACTGAGGAATAGGAAATGGAAGAGTCTTAAGAGGGAAGTCATGATCAAAATTTAAATTTGGAATCACACGATCAGTGTGTCCTAAAGACTTAGAAGAGGAAGAAAAAGCTGTGGTATGATTGCTCAACAGTTGCGACATTTGAGAAATTTCTCCAGGATTCAAATGGGAAAGCTTAAAGTCATTAAGATTAAATTCTGACTTTCTTAAATTTAATATTTCAGGGGGTGCAGTAATAAGATTTACAGATTCACTGACTGAGGTAGTTCGAGCATAAGAAACAGATAACTGCTCATCTAAAGAAGACACATGAGCCAACACAGCATTTTAATTTACATGAACTTGCTTATTGGACAAATTTTGAATTAAAATGAATGACTTAATCACTTTAGAGGATTGTTGAGTAGAAGGAGTTGAACTATTATCATTTATAAAATCTGGTTGCTCACCAACAGATATATTATTTGCAATAATGGATGGATGAACTAAAAGATTTGGATTTTTAACAACAGGTTCAAAGAATAAATCAGAATTTGAATTGATTATTGGAGCACTGATTTTAACAAAAGAAGAAGAATTTGGTTTGATTATAGTTTTAGAAACAAGAGTAGCATTCTGAGCATTTACAACAACATGAGAATGTACACCTTGATTTTCAGAATCAATAAATGGAATGGCAATATCATCAAATGTGATGGAAGCTTGCGAATTTGAAATATCCACATGAAATTTGGTAAGAAAATCATAACCAATTATGGCAGAAAAATACTTATCATTCAATTTTGTGACAAGAAAGGATGTTTGAAGAATTTCTTTTCAAGTTTGAAAGATAAATTGATACAGGAAGAGAAATTGACAGAAGAGTTGATGGTTGATATAGACACCTGTCTAGAAATGTTTTTATAATTAAGAGACTGCTTGTTCATGTGGAAAAATGACTGGTCGAGTAACGAGATAGAAGAACTTGTGTCTATTAATCCAATTATAGTTGTTTGAGAAAATTTTATATTCACCATAGGTAATCTAGCAGAGGTTTGAGCACTGCATATTCTCTCAATGACTATTTTGCTATTAGAATGTAATAAGTTATCATAAACAGGAATATCACACTGAGTAGCAGTGGAGTTCATGATTTTGATAGCAGAAGATGTTTGGCAACCAGCAGAAGAAAAACTTTGTTGGACATTATTATTACATTGAACATTAAGATTTTCAGTACATCTATTATTTACAGAAAAATTGGAGCACTGTTGTTGTACTAAATTATTATGATTAGAAAGGTTGACATAATCAGGATTATAAAAGTCATAATTTGGAGTATTAAAATTGGCTGATGAACAAAGCTGGAGAGACGAAGACACATTAGCATTATCTTGTCTCATTGCAGGGTTAGAAGAATCATAAGCAAAGGAAGAGGTATAAGGATTTAGATTTGACTTCCTCACTGTGTGTGAGTTCTGCCTAGTAGAATTATTTAACTGCCTGCTTCTATTCTTTGGACCAGAAGATGATTGCTCCCTACGAAAATCATTTTTAAACTTATAGCACTTTGCAAAAGCGTGACCTGTCTTATGGCAATATTGACAGACAGTCGTTGAAACTTTCTGTCTGGACTCATTTGAAGAACAAGGTGTTTGCTTATATTCATTACATTCAGTGTCACTTGACAAAGTCGAGGATGATTGAATAGCATTTATTTGGTTCTTAGTCATATTCAGTGAATTGAGCTGTTCTTTGATAACCTGGATTTCAGCGAGCAGCTCTTGCAACTGCAAAGCACTACACACAGACTGGGCTGAAGTGCTGTAAGATTTTAATTGCTGCAAGATATCAGCTCTATCAACTGCAGCCTGGAAACATTTTATGTTTTCACTTAATAGTTGCACCTTAATACTGTGAGGGACAGCATTAATTAACTCGACAAATTTTATGTCATTAAGGGCACCAGGATCCTTAACAGAGGGATGTAATTTAGAAACCTGAACTGAAATTCTGTGTGCAAGGTTTCAAATTGACTCTGCAGGTAGAAGAGTTATGGTGTTCTGAGGGTGCAATAAGGCAGTGTTTACAGAATGATTAGGATCAAAGAAGGATTTCAATCTTTGCAACAAAAATTCATGATCTTCTGTGTCCAAGAACTCAGAAGTACTTATGACATACTTTAGAGCAGGCCCTACCAATTTAGACCTGATAAATATAGATGTTTGAGCACCTGACCATTTATTTACTCTCGCTAAGTCCCTGACTTGCTTAGAGAAAAATTACAATAATTCTCCATCACCTTCAAAAGGTTGAATGGTTACATTGAATCTATTGTCTACCTCGCTAGCCATGTCCAAGAAAGGAAAAAGTAAAAGATCTGGACTAAAATTTTCTCAAGGATCACACAGAAGATAACATAACTGAGTTTTACATATTCAACATGAAACAAAAAATTTGCAGAATGCAAAGAACCATAAAATGCAAGAGAAGAATTCCATTGGAGATTATTTGAACAACCAAATAACAATGTGTAAAGAACGAGATATCTTAAAAGTTATGCATACACAAAATGGGATACTATTCAATAAAACAATTTTCAAATATTATGCTTGAGTTCACCACAGCTTAATTAACATTAAAAATTTCAGCATAAATGTCAATTATCAGTCAGAAATATTATATTTGAACATATAAATATGATAGGTTGCATGAATGAAACATAATTAGTACTTTATATTAAGAACTGAATTCATATCAATAATGTATGAAGATTAAATCAAAAATTGTAATTCAGCAATAAAATATATCCTTTACACATGAAAAAATCAATCAATATAACACAAATTCCAATCTTAAATAATATTCAATGTCAAATACTCAGATATTCAGAAAATCACTGTATAATTAAATAATTGCACATAACAAACACATAGCTTCGTTCATGCTCTGTTCCGACTTAAAGGGCACTTCCGTTTTCCCTACTAAGAGGGATTTTAAATTTCTTTCTCCCGCGCCGATGGGGAAAATACTTATTTGATTTAGTGTGTTTTAAGCTTGCTTCGATGGCGAATGTACGCTGACTTTGTTCACATATATGTAGCGATCCAGCCTGAAAGGCTATGCGGAATTATATGTTAACAACACTGAATTATATGTTTTAAAGTAATGTATGTTGTGATGATCGTGTGAAAATAAAAGAATAAAAGGACAACCGAAGTTTGATTAATCAAAAGGATTGTTGCGATCCCATCATATTGGAAGATAGAACATTTTGGTGACACCAGACGCGATTAACCACGATTCTGGATTCTGATGCGACTGTCTTTGATTGAGGTAGGTCCCTCATTTAGTTTATCCAGTCGATTTGTTGATTTTGAATTAAGAAGCTATTGAATTAATGTAAAATGGAGATAGAAAGAACAAAATGTAAAAGGACTACGGTCCGAACATTGTTCTCAAAACTCGCGACTAAAATCGAAAATGCAATTGAGCGTACGATAAGTATAGATTTTACCATAGAAAATAAAATTGATGACTTGTATGGCTTGAAAAATCAACTTCTTGATAAAATAAAAGATTTGAATAATTTGGATGAGGAAATTGAAGGGACTGTTAGCACTAAAGATTTAGATAAAGAACTGATCAGTAATGATAAGTATAAAGAAACAGGTATTACTTTGAAAACTAAAATTGACAGATGCATTGTTTCTCTAGAAAAACAATTGAATCCAGTAAAACAAAATGAACCACTCCATAATGTCGAGTCTAATGATACAAATGGAAGTCGCATTAAAAACGAAAACTCCTTTGTAAAACTTCCCCGGATAAATATTCCCACGTTTAATGGAGATTGTAGTGATTGGTTGGATTTCTGGAACTCTTACGAAGTTGCGATACACAATAACGATTCTCTTAGCAATATTGAAAAGTTTGCTTATTTAAAAACTTATTTAAAGGGGACTGTCTTAACTGCTGTTTCAGGGTTTGCAATAACTGAGCAGAATTATGACTCTTTTATTTCATTATTAAAAGAAAGATTTTCAAGAACAGACTTAATTATTTCGTGTCTCATGAATAAATTGCTTTTAGTAGATTCTGTTAAAACTGTGCATAATGTAACTACCTTAAGAAAAGTGTATGACACTATTGAAATTCAAGTTAGATCCCTAGAATCCCTGGGAGTGACCACTGGAACGTACAGCAGTCTCCTCTCAACAATAATTTTACAAAAACTTCCTGAATAATTAAATTTGTTATATAACAGGCAACGTAAAACGACGGAATTATTCGATATAAAGGATTTGCTAGAAGTTTTACGAAAGGAAATTGAATGTCGTGAAACATCACTTTTGCTGGGAAATCAGAGAAACAGTGTAACCGAAAACGTAACCCGTAAACCAGTAAATAACTATAATTATCCAAAAACTAAATACCCATATACCCCTAAACGAAATGTTCCCACTACTTCGGCACTCATCTCAACAGTTGAAAATCGAAACTGCATTTTTTGTTCAAAATCCCACATGACTCAGAATTGCACTTTAAAGGCTAGTGAAAGGAAAAAATCGTTATTAAGTCAAGGAAGATGCTTTGCCTGCCTAGGCAGACGCCATACCATTAAAAATTGTTGGAAAAAGAATAATCAGCTATGCCATTGCGGTCAAACACATAGCCCGTAAATTTGTGAAAATGAGAATCAAAAACAAAGCTCCAATCCTGAGAAAATCCCTTCTGAAACTACAACTCTTTCAGAAAATCCCCTATCCCTATTTTGCAATGGAAATAAAATTAAAGAAAACAATTCTGAGACTGTTTATCTTTAAACGTTTAGGCCCTTTTGAGACGAGGCACATAGTTGATCAAACTGATTTCCGGGCGGCTGTCAAGGATTGTAGCCACCATGCAAATGTATGGAAATCGCCGAAACCTTTTCACACGGAGTGAATTCTGTGCCCAGACATTTCGACATCTGGCACTTGTGCCGCTGGCGTTCTCACCCCGATGAGTAGACTCAACACTAAAGACATTACTGAAGGTACGCTCTTCACACCAGCCGCCAAGCTGCATGAGCTCAGTTCAGTATTGAAAGCGTTTCAATTGCAAGTTTGAATGTGGAACAATTCATAGAAGAAATTCGTATTACTCCCGCGATATGGGACATGAGGTGTGATGAATATAGCGATAAAATTAAAAGGGGTGAAGCTTGGAGGGAATTGGCACGCAAATTTTACTCCGACTTCAAAAAAATTTATTTTTGAATTTGTGGCTTAAAAAATAGAGCAGATTCTGCAGATTACAAATATATATAATTTATGTACTTTTTGACATTCTAACAACAATTATTAGCAACTTAAAAATGTAAACATACATTTAAATCCCATATAATGGGAAAGTATTTTTTGCGTTTTTCTCAAAATGTGATTTTTTCATGTAATGGTACACTTTCTGCAAAATCTGTTGCAAGTACATCTCTGAAATTTTAAACGTCAATAGAATAAGTGCTCTTGTATCAATATAACCTATATTTTTATTTTTAAACCTTAAGATATTTTTGTAAATGGTGAAAATGTATGACAAAAATATGCAGATTTCTGATAAGTGAAATTTATAATTTTTTAAAAAAAATTTAAAATAGTGTAACAAAGATTTAAATGGATTAACTATATAAAATAAACTGTGTTTGATCATCACACAAGATTTCAAGGTAAGATTTTCACTAAATTTTTGAAAAAGTGTTACAAAGTGAATACCTCAAAAATTTCATTGGGAAAAGTATGTTTGTTTATATTGTTATTTTAAATTTACCTTTCAATCCAAAAAGAATTTTTTTTATCTTAAAATATTCATAAACGTCTTACTAAATTAACATAAAAAATCATAATGATATATGCATATTTGTATAAGATATGGGCTTTAAAAGAATAGCCCAAATTTCCAACTTCTTAGTTGTCGCAGACGTCCCAGTCCCCTTGCAAATATCGATATAAATAAATACAGATGCCTGCTCAATAAAGTAGTCGGTACCATTCAAATTTAAAAGTTCATTTGTTATTTTGTTAATGGTGGTTAAAAACTCCAAAATTAAAAGAACATTTCGCCTGCGTAACAGGCGAAAACGCGACTGAACGAAGCTGCTGACGAAGCGTTGCCACAACCCCAGAAGAGAAGGTTTCGCCTTGAATTGAGCGCCGCGCCTCGTGTGAAAAGAACCTCACACGGCAGTCAACTACATGAAAATAAACAATGCAAGTCAGTTGGATCACGAAATGTGCCTCGTCTGAAAGAGGCCTTACTGCTGCCAAACCGCAGGTGCATTTGCATTGCCTTGTAGACGGAGGAGCGACGCGTAGTTCTATACAACGAGATATTGTCGAGTCATTAAGTCTACCAGTGCTGGAAAAGGAAACACTTCAAATTTATGGTTTTGGAAATAAAACATCAGAAAAACAGACTTATGATGTTGTGGAAATTGAGCTGCAAAACATTTCCGATGCCCAGAAAAAGATAAAAATAAAGGCGATCGTAATTGATTACATTACGAAGGGACAAATTCAAGTACCCTCAACATGGGTTAGAAAATTAGCACATCAGAAGCAAATAAAATTAGCTGATATGGGATACTCGTCGGAAATATATTTATTAACCCGGGAGTAGTCGCGCGTCGGTCTATTTGCCGCCGAAATCAGTTATCTTTCTGTAACCCATCTCCCCTTAAGGGGATGCATCACTCGATTTTTTTTTTCCGGGGAAAACATTCTTCCGTGTTACCAGAAGCGGGGCGGTTACCCTGCACGAATATTCCTCCAATCAGAAGACCAAGAGCCACCCCTGACCACGGGTTGAGTTTGATGGATGTGTTGTATCATGTCAACACATGTTGGAGTGTGAAAGTGGAACCCTATGGGGGAGAAGGGGGGGGTTGAGATAATTGGAATGAGATACGTGGACTTTTGCAAACCTAGGATACCACTGTCAAGTTTTGAAAAAGGGCTAAGTAAGGCAGCCTCATCTCCAAATAGGTAGAGAAATTTCTGTGATGGTTCGCGCATAATTTTTTTTCTTCTAAACCTTTTCTCCAATTTTTAAATATTAAAAAATTGCTGTTTTACATAACATAAGTTTACACTTTTTCAGGAAAATTTCTCAATAATGACGAAAGTATAATACCACTAAAATTATTTTTAAATATTTCGATTATACCTATAAACAAAATATATTTTAAAGTAAAATTACATCCAAAAACACAAGAGAATTTTTAGAAGAGTTCTTTAGATTTTCAGATTAGATTTCAACTAAACAAACACACATACACCAGTGGCGCAGTAAGAGGATATTTTAGGGTTCAATCCCAATTTGGGTAGATCTGTCAAAAAGTTTTTCAAAAATCAAATCAAATGCATTTTCTATGCATTTTCTATGCTTAAAAAAATCAGCATTTTGTTATATATCCAAATTAAATTACTTTTAATTACAAAACAAAAACAAAAACAATTACAAAAACAAAACACAGCGCTCATTCGCTACAACTAGAGTTGCCAAAATATCCCTTTTAAAGAGAACATGTCCTCGAAAAATGTCCTCGAAAGCAAAAGTATTTATTATGAGTCAGACTGACTATTATGAGTATCTACATGTTTCAACTCAATTCTAAAACATTGGTACACTGGGCGTTACAAGCTTCATTTAATCGATTAACTTGCAATAATTTCAAACAAAACAGATCTATGTTCAAATCAGATGGAGAATTAAAAACATTTTCTTTTCAGAATTCCTTTTTTTTTCACTGCATTGGGTAACATGAGAGATTCATAGAAAGAGACTCGGGTTAAACATTTAGACATTTAAGTTAGTAAAAAATGGAGATGTACATAAACACAAATAAAAATTGAAAAATTTCATTGAGTATATAAAAGAATAAACGTCCCTGTATCTTTTTTATTTATGGAACGTTAAGTACACTTAAAAACAAAGCGATAAATACCTACTGTTAACAGGATTGAAGATATTACAAAACTTTTTTCTTTCATTAGTAAATACTAGCTGAATACCCGTGCTTCGCTACGGAGTACATTCAAATTAAATACAACGGTCAATGTATGCAATTAATGCCAAAAAAACAAAAAATATATTTATAAAAAAATTCGTATAGACAAAATAATGTAGAAGAAAATATTCAAATAAAATCTAATAGAACATACTAAAGAATATAGCACAGTTAATATAGTACAGTTTGAGGAACATTTCTTTTACTGTATTTTAATATTTCTTTTGGATAATGTCCAATCGTCTGCCGCATTAGGAAGAAAAAAAATATTTTTTATGTCAGTTTATTTCTTTGTTATGCACGTGACGTAAAATTAATTTAAAGTACCACAAAAAGAAAAGAAACCACGTGATCAACATTCATAAATAAAATTCTAAAAATTAATCTTTAAAACTTCACCCAAAATCAGAAAATGAAGGTAAAGATTCGAAAAAGATTTCATTTTAAAGAAATTTTTATTATCTTTCTCGTGATATAAATTCTATAACTCTCAGATTATTATTTTAAATGCAAGTTACAAAAACAGCTTAAAAATTTAATTTAAAAAAATCTAAGAAGAATTTTTCAAAAATCTTTCTTAGTGCACCCCTACACTATAAGAAGAATCGCCATGCAAAATTTTAGCCCTTTAGGTCTAGTGGTTTATTCTGTGCGTTATCTGTCAGTCAGTCAGTCACTGAATTGTGTCCGTGGCCACCCGCGTGCCGATTTTGGTACGATTCGTCCCCAAAGTCTCGCTGTCAACGAGTACAGCCGCGGAAGCTGTCGGAATAATGAACTTCTATGGGCAAAATCATTAAAACATTAATTAAAAAACTCCTGGGCCTGATTTTCAAAAAATAATATGCCTATGTTTTAATCTGAACTACCAACTATATTTATACAAAATTTCAGCTCAATTGAAGCAATACTTTTTCACTTAAAAAGGAGCAAACATAGGCCTATTCGAAATAATCAATAAATTTCACAGTTTCGATGAAACACGCTGATTTTTTAATAAAGTTCAATAATTCAAGTTCGATTTACTCTTTGTGCATAAAATTGTACATAAATTCAAAAACATAAAGTTTATAAGTTACATAAAGTTTTGTAATATTATACAAATAAATTTCCAGTTGATAGCCAATAAATTGTAAATCTTTTTTTACCTGAAATCTCCAATAAAAAGCGTAGTTCCAAATGTAATTTTCTTGAATAAACCCTTAAACGTTGCCAATTTCAAAAATCCTTTTTGTATTTATCAATACCTCCTCCACTTGAATCTTTAAAATATTAAATGTTTTACTGATAATAAATGGAAATGCAGTTTGATGTGTTGCTATGGTTACTTGACTATGGTTGACACAGAAAATTCCAATGTTAAATGTTTTATTGATATTTATGGACATAGGCTATCACATAGGCATATGATAATAAATGAAAATATCATTTTATGTGTATACAATACAATAATGATAATAATAATAAAAATACAATAATGATAATAATAATAAAAATGCAATAATGATAATAATAATAATAATAATAATGATAATAATAATAATTACGATAATAATAGTGATAATAATAATAATAATAATTTACAATTGCATTACATGAATCTATTAATAATTATAAAAATGTTGAATTAATTTCCCGCTGCTTTTATTGCTCTCATTTTCATAGCGTCAATTATATATTGCGGGTTTCTTATGGGTAGTGATCGAGGGAAACGTGGGTCCAATAATTCCGGCAGCAAACAGTCAAAATAAAATTGTCTCAATTTGACGTCTGTGAAGTTGGCCCCCCGACATTGAGATATCCAAATTTTGAAAACGGCATACGTTTGAGCGTCGTTTGAGCGCGTTTGAGCGCCAAAAATTTTCGTTTGAGCGCCATTTGTAAAAAAGTTATGGGCATTTCTTTTTTTGGCGGGAAAAACACCTAGCCCCCCCGACATTGAGATATTCAAATTTTGAGAACGGCATTCGTTTGAGCGTCGTTTGAGCGCGTTTGAGCGCCAAAAATTTTCGTTTGAGCGCCATTTGTAAAAAAGTTATGGGCATTTCTTTTTTTGGCGGGAAAAACACCCAGCCCCCCCCCCCCCGACATTGAGATATTCAAATTTTGAGAACGGCATTCGTTTGAGCGTCGTTTGAGCGCGTTTGAGCGCCAAAAATTTTCGTTTGAGCGCCATTTGTAAAAAAGTTATGGGCATTTCTTTTTTTGGCGGGAAAAACACCCAGCCCCCCCGACATTGAGATATTCAAATTTTGAGAACGGCATTCGTTTGAGCGCCAAAAATTTTCGTTTGAGCGCCATTTGTAAAAAAGTTATGGGCATTTCTTTTTTTGGCGGGAAAAACACCTAGCCCCCCCCGACATTGAGATATTCAAATTTTGAGAACGGCATTCGTTTGAGCGTCGTTTGAGCGCCAAAAATTTTCGCTATTTTCTTTCTATACAATGGGACATCAAGAAGTGAAGGTGATCAGTGTGTGAAGTGTTGTACCGAGTTATCCCCCCCCCCAACTTTAAAAATAGAAGTGATGAAAAGAATGGCATCCCCCCCCCCCTTCTTTCCCAAGATTACCAACGCCCAACGGACACAGGTGTCAGCCGGTCTTAAAATAACAACCCCTCATAAACTGTACCTTTTTTGGTTTGTACTTTTTTGTCTGTCATGCCCACACTGTGCATTCCCGTTTTTGTACAGAATTTTTTTTCATAGAGAATGAAAAACGCTGCCCAAGGACTTTTTAAACCTTCAAATTCCAATAAATACATCAAGAAAAATATAGGAGCAGAAAAATTAGGGCAAGAATTCTGTCAGCTGTAAATGATTTTCAACTATGTTAAGCAATTGCTTGGTGCAATTTTATAATTTGAGTTTTTATAATTTTCTAACACTGTAACACAGTTATTGTAAATATGGTAAAAGCAAAGACTATTTAATGAGGAAGGATATTTCAAACTGTCTGCCAGATAATAAATGTAGTTCCAGTGATGTCTAGTTAACTGCACCTCTTCTAAACACTATAAAAACGTCGGTAAGTTTATTCCAATATTCTGTTGAATACATTTCTTTTCTTATATCGACTATTTTTATTTAGTAACTGATTGCACTCATTTAGTTATCTTATAAAATGTTTCACCAGAAATCTTATGATATATTTTGGGTTTAATGATATATTTTTTCCTTCGATACATAAATATCGAACTATTATATTTATGACTCTAAAATATACAAATATCAGAATATTAACTTTATTTACCTAAAATATATAAATATAAAAATATTACAATTTAAAATAGATCATTAATGTAAAAAAAAAATTAGTCACTTTTGAACAAAAATGACTATCAGCAGTGCTGAAATATATATATTTACAAAATATTTCCTCAGCCAATTTTGAATATACATATACATAAATAAATTGCTTAAAACACAAAAACAATAATCCTAACCATATACAGTGGAATCTCGATCTATCGTTTTTCAAGGGACCGATTGAAATGAACGATAAATACGGGAAATATTACAATTTGAGGAAACATAACAGAGCACTTTGATCGTTGGGACTGGATAAAATGAACGACACATACGGAAAAACGATGGATCCGAAAACGATCGATCGAGTTTCCACTGTATACGTTATAAACCCTTCATGAAAGAGCTATACGCACATAAATGTTTAGAAAAGTAAAACTGGGATTGCTGTGACACTCAAAATATGTATGTACAAAAATTATGTATAAAACTTGATGCACACACGAATACTACAATAAAATATGACTACATTAAAAATCCCAATTTCAAAATTATAATATACAATAAATAAAATGTTTTGTTTCTCGTACAGAACGGAGCAAAATATTAACATTTTAATATAATTATTAAGAGATACGCGCATAAATGATTAGAAACATAAACCCGAGATTGCTGTGACATTCAAAATATGTATGTACAAAAATTAAGTATAAAACTTGATGCATAAATACTACAATAAAATATGACTACATTAAAAATCCCAATTTCAAAATTATAATATACAATAAATAAAATGTTTTGTTTCTCGTACAGAACGGAGCAAAAGATTAACATTTTAATATAATTATTAAGAGATACGCGCATAAATGATTAGAAACATAAACCCGAGATTGCTGTGACATTCAAAATATGTATGTACAAAAATTAAGTATAAAACTTGATGCATGAATACTACAATAAAATATGACTACATTAAAAATCCCAATTTCAAAATTATAATATACAATAAATAAAATGTTTTGTTTCTCGTACAGAACGGAGCAAAAGATTAACATTTTAATATAATTATTAAGAGATACGCGCATAAATGATTAGAAACATAAACCCGAGATTGCTGTGACATTCAAAATATGTATGTACAAAAATTAAGTATAAAACTTGATGCATGAATACTACAATAAAATATGACTACATTAAAAATCCCAATTTCAAAATTATAATATACAATAAATAAAATGTTTTGTTTCTCGTACAGAACGGAGCAAAAGATTAACATTTTAATATAATTATTAAGAGATACGCGTATAAATGATTAGAAACATAAACCCGAGATTGCTGTGACATTCAAAATATGTACAAAATGATCAATTATCGTAAAAAGCTAAATATGGTAATTATAATATTCCACACTGAAGTCAGGTAATTAAAAACAAAAGGTTCCAATAGTTAGTTGATCGTTAAAATGGTTCCAATTTTAAGATTAAGCTGATAGTAAATATAGGACCGCGTGTGGATTAACGAATAAATCTTCCTTAATATTAATAACTTTGTTCTCCAAATCGTTGTATTTTTCCCAAGTCCCACTCGTTCGATGGCAGTACGCTATATAGTGATTTGACTGGTAAGCAATAACTGCACCTAAAAGATATAGGGAATTTTCTAATTTCAGTTCGACCGGAAAATCCAAAAGTTTTGTCAAGTCACACACTTGATTTTTAGTAATTTTTTCTTGCAACAAACGATTTGTCGAATCTAAGAAATCGAGTTCAACGAATAAATGGTGGCCGAAAGTCCGTTTTACGGCTTGAATGCCGTTGTTGCAGTTTGGCTTCTTGCACATATAGGTAGAATCGAACTGTTCAGAAATTGCAGTTTGTAATGATTTTACGCCATCTGCCATAATTCGTTCTCTGTTGACACGCAGGACGGGCAAAACTTGTATTTTTTTTGCACTGCACTTATTGCAGATTTTAACAAGAGTGACGCTGGGTGCGTCCTTAAGTGTTTTTTCCAAAAAATTGATTATATTATCAGTTGCGTCTACAAAAAAAAGATTTGGAAGGACTGGAGATTCTGATTTTTGATACATGGATTTTAAAAATATAGCTCTGCTTTTATAAAATGCGGTCAAGTTTTTGTCAGCCAGAAGTTTTAGAGCTAACTGCAAAACGGAATTTGAAGAACATTTTGCGTAATTAATGTAATCTTTAAAGTCCGTTATCGCTGTACTTAAACTCTGCAGAATGGAATCGAAAGGACATGTGTTTTTTATTGAAATGACTTCTCCACAAATTTCTTGTGGCTGGCATAAATTGCCATTTTTAATTAATTTCATTGACGCCGAATTGGAGCCAGGTGAAACTAACCATGCTCTTATATTCGGATATGCGGAGAAATATTTGGTTCTTTTCTTTTTTTTCTTCTTCCACATATCCTCAGCTTGAATGTCTTCACAAATTAATAAGTCGTCTGAATCTCGCCTTCTTTTTATATCTTTTCTCTTTATTTCAGTGAAAATTTTTTTATTATTATTTATGGTTCCACAATCTTCTGCTGTTACCTTTTTACAGTTGTATTCCAAAATTCTATCGTCATCATGACGGGATATCCTCGAAGTCTCAACGAACTCCTCTCCTTTCTTTTCAGAAATTACTTCCGTTTCTGCGACATCTTTTTGCTTTGATAGGCAAAATAATTTTTCTTTTCTTTCAGCCTCAGCTATTTTCATCTTGCCTTCCAAATATTCCATATGAATATTTAAAAACTTGTCCGCTCTGAGAAGCTGGTTTTCATTTTTGAGCATCCTAGTTTTTAAATCAGCAAAGTCACCTTCTACTGAAGCGGAAGAACCCCTTTGAAAGGGAGAATTAAATTTGGATATCATTACTCCCGACCACAAAATAAAATTATTACAAGTCTTTTTTAATTGACTGCTAAAATCGGGGTTGAAAAAAGGATTTATATTTTTTCCTTCAACTACATTTTTTGAAGCTTTCTCCCAGAGATCATTTGCCCATTCAATGATTGTGCCGTATACATCACTATCTTCATATTCGAAAATGTTCTGTAACACACTAGGCTGCGTACTGATTGAAAATTCTTCAGACGAGAAACCTGCAGTTGAAATTTTCGATAATAAACTCCTCTTACATAACTCGGCTGGTGTCAGCTGTTCGCTGTCAATCATTTCCCCATCTGTTTCATTTATTGACACTATGATAATCTGAGAGAGGAGTTGCTCAAAGGAGATAAGATTATCAGTGTTAATAAGAAGACCAACAGAAAACATGTAAAATTCTTTCACTCGTTTGGGTGTGTGTTTTGAGAAACATTGCCATCTGCTTGCCATTCGCATGAAATGAGCCACATCAAGTCGAATGAAAGTTTTTAAAAATGATGTTAATTCACAATTGTTTTGCAGAGCTCTAAAACATTCACGCATATATATAGAAAGACTAACATCATTAAATGCCCGGCTGATTCCACCAATTAAAGCAAGAGAAAAATCACAAACAACTTCTTTTGGCACGGGAGCTCCATCTCTTACCCACTGGCCTAACCAATAAGCTATCGACAGTGTATCATGTTTTTCTGAGAGCATTTGAGCAACAGAAAATTGTCGTCCGTCATGGTTTATGACCACCTCATAAAGATATATATGACGGGAAAGTTCACTTTCAGAGTGTTTAATTCTTCTGACGAGAGAACCAGTGGAATCGATAGCCACTCTTGTAAACTCTGATTTTTTACTATATTTCTTATACAGAAACATTTGACTTGGAGTCCAGTAGTGAATGAAAAATTTGTTCAATCCAATGTCATGAATTGAACCAGCCCAAGGCAAATTTGTTTTCATATGATTGATGCCATGAAAAAGGTTATCAGATTTAAATCCGAAAGATTTGTCTTTTGCCTCCTGTTTTGCTTTTCTTAAGACATCGCAGCTGTATAACTGAGGCGGGAGAACATCAGAAAATTTCATAATTTTTTGTGCGGATTTTATTCTCCAAGTGTTTGCTGAAATTGACTCAAGTTCTTCGCCTATTTTTTGGTGAACTTCTCCTCTTAGTTGTCTTTTTTTACTGTGCGGAATATTTTTTGTATCTTGTGTTTGCAAATAAACCAGCACATCGGAATCATCTTGTGGTTTTTCCTTTATAAATGCCTTCAGTTTATTGGGACACTCTTTACACTGTCCATCAATAACGCAGTAATATTTCCTCATGGATTGATCACTAGAAACTTTTGACCTTTTAAAAATAAACGGGCATGGTATTTTTAACTGTTGCCAAATTTGTTCAGATATAATTTGAGACCAAACATTTGGCCTCAGGGACAGATAAAACCTTTTTCCCTTAATAAGTCCTTCTCTGCACTCTACATGAGAGTCACAATCCGTTGGCTTGATTTTAAGCCAGTCCTCTGGAGAAAGTCTTATCACCATTTCCTTAGCGCCATTAAGAACATCATCAGATTCACTGGTATCAGAAACACATGAGGCTGAAGAAATAGAAGTGTCTTGATTATGCAGAGCATGAAGTCTCTCTGGGATATTAAAATGAGTTCTTAAAGTAACTAATACATTATTGCGGTTCTGTTGCACATAGAAGTGTAAATACTTCGAAGTCAGTCGCCTGTTTAACTTTTCGCTCACATTGGACCATACTTCACAGGTAGCACTTACAATATCTCCCAACTCATCAAAGATCATAGGCGTTTCTTTCAGTATTTCCAAAATTTCTTCGTGAGGCACTTTAGCTTTTCGTGGCATTTTGACACACTACGGAGGTCTAGAGCATTTGAAGTTACGGGAACGTCTCAGTTGGAAAAGAAATTGCATCCAATATATAATATTCGATGAAAATATACTACAATGAAAATATCATCATATTTTCATCGTTATATCGGACAGTAGCGGAGCAGCGCGAAAACAGAACAAGGTTAATAAGAGAGACGAGGAAGCAGAGCTAGGACGACACCAGGACAAGATATTGTAGCGTACTGGAAGTAAGTATGGTCTTATTTTTTCCCAGAGTGCTTGAAACACAGCTGCGTGTTTATCAGGGTCCAGTTTCCACCGGTTTTCAACACGTGGGGGATTAAAAAACGTTTTTCAGCCAATAAAGCTATCGTCCTAACGATTCTGGAATGTAATAAGTTTCGGCGTAACGAAGAAACTGTCACCAATATAAACTGTCACGTTTATATAAGAAACTAGTTGGTACCCGTCAAAACATGACGGCTAGATAGTAAATAAATGTGCTAATACACAAATTATACTCAACACATCATTACCAAATGTTGAAAATCATAATAATGCGCAGAAACAAATTAATGCGTTTAAGCGGCCTCATGATTAGTGAGAATATAAAGCCAGATTTAAAAATGTTACTGAGCATGTATATTCAGAATTGGCTATAAGGACATATTTTGTAAATTGTTGTATTTAAGCACTGCTGATAGTCACTTTTGTTCAAAAGTGACTAAATCTTTTTTTTACATTAATCATCTTTCTTAAATTGTAATATTTTTATATTTATATATTTTAGGTAAATAAATTTAATATTTTGATATTTGTATAGTTTAGAGTCATAAATCTAATAGTTTGATATTTATATGTATCGAAGGAAAACATATAATACACTAGTTATCATAAATTAAGGAGAAATCACAAAAAGAGGGATAACACGTTCAAAACTGAGCCAATCTGTTTCGAATTTGAATATGTTGCTAAGTAGAAGGTGCTGAACAATGAAACATTATGAAAAATAGTGGCGCTGCAGTCGGAATACGTCATTTGAGAGGAGCATAAAAGTGCATGTCTCAGAGCAAGGCGGCAATTGTATCTACGAGGCTGAGATTAGACAATTGGCATAGCCAAATTGTAACAATGACCTCCTGGCATCATTTGACCGAAGAAATGCGATGGCGAGATATTGGGAGAATAGAGGCAGGACAAAGTCAGACAGAAGCGGCCAGATGGCTAAATGTGAATCCGTCTGAGGTTCATAGACTTTTTAACAATTTCTAACCACGGATGTCGCATTCAAGAGGTTCAGCCAAGGACGGCCATAAGCTACGACGAGTGCCGATGACCGATAGTTGTCATTATGCACACGAAGGAATAGAACCGAAACTCCGTCTGCAAGCTCCGTCTGTAGATTCTCCCTCGCTGCAAGCTCCGGAAGGTTGTTATCAACGTCAACCGTAT
Organism: Dolomedes plantarius; assembly: GCA_907164885.2. Taxonomy (NCBI): domain Eukaryota; kingdom Metazoa; phylum Arthropoda; class Arachnida; order Araneae; family Dolomedidae; genus Dolomedes; species Dolomedes plantarius. The sequence continues at coordinate 41,909,271 of OU015494.1, read as the reverse complement.
GTAGAAAGCTTAACGAAGGTGGTCAATTTGCGAGGCGACCAGTCATTTGCGTCCCGCTCACGTCACGCCATAGGCGGGAACATTTGCAGTGGGCACGTCAACATGTCCACTTGACGCGTGATCAATGGACGGCTGTTCGCTTTACGGATGAGTCCAGGTTTAGCCTCCAAAGCGATAGTAGGCGTATTTTAATTTGGACAGAACCTGGAACTCGTTTTCATCCATCACATATCCGTGAAAGAGATGCATACGGATCAGGTAGTGTCTGTGTTTGGGGTGGTATCTTTTTGGGTGGAGACACAGACCTCCATGTCTTTACCCGTGGAAATGTGAATGCTCACACCTATACAGATGACATCCTTGATGCTTATGTGCGCCCTTATGCCTGGGCAATAGGTGATGCTTTCGTGCTACAGGACGATAACGCGAGACCGCACAGGGCTCGCATCGTGGATGCTTATCTTGAGCAGGAAACAATTCAGCGCATGGAGTGGCCAGCTCGATCACCGGACCTGAATCCTATCGAGCATGTTTGGGACGCTTAAGGACGACGTATATCTGCTCTCAATCCTCCTCTTAGGACCCTAGCCACGCTTTCAACTGCTTTGCAAGAGCAATGGCTCTCGCTTCCTACCGAACTCATAGACCGCATAATTGACAGCTTCACACATCGCTGTATGTGCTGTATTGCTTCTCGGGGGGGATAATACACCATATTAAAGGTACTTTTCCTATACCAAACTGATACGTCCGATATGTTCTTTCTATGCACATGCTAGTTTCTGCAACACCATAATTGCCTGGCGATTTCTTTTTATGCTATTTTATACCTACCTATGTGTTGTATAATGTATATAAGTTTCATTAAATTCCACGCGAAACTTTTTGAGTAATCGGTATTTTTGTGACTTTTCCTTAATTTTTGATAACCAGTGTATTAAAACCCAAAATATACCATGAGATTTCTGGTCAAATATTTTATAACATAACTAAATGAGTGCAATCAGTTACTAAATAAAAATAGTCGATATAAGAAATGAAATGTATTCAACAGAATATTGGAATAAACTTACCGACCTTTTTATAGTGTTTAGAAGAGTTAGAGTTAACTAGACGTCAATTGCACTACATTTATGGTCTAGAACAGGGGTTCTCAACCTTTCAGGCTCTGTGCCCCCCTTTGAACACTGATGTGAGGTCACGCCTCCCCCCCCCCCCACCATCACCATATCGCTTACTCCTTTCAACAACGTCATATCTCGAAAAACAAGATTTTCAGGAGAGAACTCAAAACAAAGATTTTTTTGAAGAATAATACCTATATGTTTCAAATTTTTTTCAAAAATACTGACATTTTTAAAAATACTCCATGCGCATTCCATATCATTTAAAAACCTTAATTTTTTATTTGTAATTTAACCATATATACAGGGTTAGCACAAATGAATGACCAGATTTTAAATATTTTATATTTTCGGAACTATTACACATATTACAATAAGTGATACCCGAAATTAGAGAAAAATATACCAAGTTTTATTTTCAGTTACAAATGTTCGATGTGTGACCCTTTTGTTACACGACAAGCATCTAATCTGTAATCAAGTTCGTACCACACATTTTGTAGTCAATAGTTCCTAATACTGCACAAATGCGTTCTTGAAGTTCTTTCAGTATTTTCGGCATCAGTGGTGCATAAATAGTGTCTTTGAAGGAACCCCATAAAAGAAATCGCATGGCGTGAGGTCCGGGGATCTTGGTGGCCATGTGATTAAGGGTAAATCACTGTCACCCGCACGCCCCACCGATCGGTGTGAAAGCTCCTCGTTTAAGTAAGCACATGCATGCAAAGTCCAATGGACGAACATTTTTGCGGTCCGGCCAATATATTGGTACACAATAATATATAATGAAATAACCGACGCAGAATTATAATAAGACAGGAAGAATTCGCTAAATGTTTTTTAATTATACTCTTTTTTTGCTATTATTAAACAAAATGCGTATATTTATGTTGAATATACTGTAATTAGGTAAATAAACCTACGTTTCTATTAATATTGATTTTTTTGCGGCCCACCTATAGTTAAACCTTGTTTGTTTGGCCCAAGTTAGCCTTTGAGTTTGACACCCCTGGTGTAGAAGAATTGGTGATAGCTCCTGTTTGTTTACATTTCTGTCTGGATAGCCCAAGCTTGTGTCATCTCCCCGGGAGTGAGAGGGGTTGCTTTTGTTTGGGCGACCAGTGGGCAACCCCCTTATCTGACATCTTTATGTTTGGAGTGTGAACACGCATTTCTGCTCCCATTACAAAGCGGTATCGTAACTTTGATTGTCGCTGACCGTCTGGGAAGAGGTTTGCCGCTGAACCAGATGCGTTTCTGTGAGTTTTTGTGATGATTTCTAGACCCGTGCATACCGAAAGGGAAACTTGAAAGGGAAAAAGGGGGGGGGGGGAGAAAATTTAGTGTCGACGAAACGGGGTGGACACCCATACCGTGTCTGCTCAGTGGAATTCGGGAGAAGAGAGAAGTTATAATACAGCTGGACGCAAAAGGGGGCGGTGTTGAAAGGCGTAGGTTACCGGGGAAGGTTTTGCAAACTCTCCTCACCAGTTTGAGTTTTAAAAAGTAAAAAACAAATATGCTCAAAGATTATGATATAATAATTCGGCATTGAGGATTGCCCAGTAATTTGGTGAAGCAATCCAAAAAATTTTACTTACAAATCGGAGAGCGATAAAATTTGCTAGATGTAAAATGCAAAATAGTTTTATCAATATACAAGGAAAAAAATTACTACCTGTAGCTAATACTCTTTCAGAGCATTCTGAAAACAAGCATAACTAAAAATCACCGATTTTTGAGGTATGACGTTGTTGAAAGGAGTGAGCGATATGTGGTCAATACAAGTAGTACAATCGAAATTTGAAACTGAAGCTGGTTATTAAATGAAAATATAGAATAGATAATTTCATACACAAAATTTAATATTGCTACACATATCTTAATTTGGAAGATAGTATTGTTATTAGAACATAGGAAATCAAAGAATTAAATACAGATCAAATATATTTGAAGTAATCAAGGATCTAGGTGAGTTTGGAATGTAATACCAGTCACTTTCAAAACATTAATAAGAGGTCTGGCATTGTTTGTCATTGACAAGTTTTTGAATATTAGGTTGTAACTGTGACAAACCTTAACTCAGGTCTCTTTCAACGTCCAGCTTTGCTCGATATTTTGACTTTATGTATGCTAATGCTGAAAATCCAGATTCACAGAGATATGTGGATGAAAACTGCACTAACAACCTCAAAGCTTCCAATGCAACTTCTGGGTAAACAGGAAAATAGCGTAACCAAAAATTTTCAACATCCATGTTTTCGAATTCCGCGTTTGCTTGAGAATCACATTTTAGGTCGAAAGCTTGTTCCTGAATATTATCAGGAAGTACATCCACGTCGATTTTAAAAGGATCTCTTGTTAACTTAAACTCCCGATTCTGTGAACTAATATCTGGAAAATAGTCTGCAATTTCATTTTGCAATGCTACCTACCAAATGCATAATGATATAAGGTCCTTCAATACATTTATCTGTTGCAATGGGGGATTTTTTTTTTTATCATCGAGGAGGTCGTTCAATCTTGGAGACGATGAAAAATTTGGCTCTGAACTCTGAAGACGGCGTTGCCAAAGAGCTATATTCTTTGCGAAACCCTTAACTGCATCATAAGTCTTCAGAATTTTTTTCTGACATTGTAGCTTCATGTTCAGACAATTGAATGTCGAAAATGCGTTACGGTTACATTGTGACCACAAAATTGAATACAGTAAATAACAGTTAGTTTTACTTTTTATTTATTTTTTTTAACTCAAGCCTCCCTTGAAATTCTTCTACTCCCCCCCTTAGGGGGGCGCACCCCCAGGTTGAGAACCGCTGGTCTAGAAAACAATTTGACATATCCTTCCTCGTTAAAATAATCTTTGCTTTTACCATATTTACAATAACTGTGTTACAGTGTTAGAAAATTATAAAAACTCAAATTATAAAATTGCATCAAGCAATTGCTTAACATAGTTGAAAATCATTTACAGCTGACAGAATTCTTGCCCTAATTTTTCTGCTCCTATATTTTTCTTGATGTATTTATTGGAATTTGAAGGTTTAAAAAGTCCTTGGGTAGCGTTTTTCAGTCTCTATTATAAAAAAAATTCTGCATAAAAACTGGAATGTACAGTGTGGGCCTGACAGACAAAAAAGTACAAACCAAAAAGGTACCGTTTATGAGGGGTTCTTATTTTAAGACCGGCTGACACCTGTGTCCGTTGGGCGTTGGTAATCTTGGGAAAGAAAGGGGGGGATGCCATTCTTTTCATCACTTCTATTTTTAAAGTTGGGGGGGGGGATAACTCGGTACAACACTTCACACACTGATCACCTTCACTTCTTGATGTCCCATTGTATACAAAGAAAATAGCGAAAATTTTTGGAGCTCAAACACGCTCAAACGACGCTCAAACAAATGCCGTTCTCAAAATTTGAATATCTCAATGTCGGGGGGGGCTGGGTGTTTTTCCCGCCAAAAAAAGAAATGCCCATAATTTTTTTACAAATGGCGCTCAAACGAAAATTTTTGGCGCTCAAACGCGCTCAAACGACGCTCAAACGAATGCCGTTCTCAAAATTTGAATATCTCAATGTCGGGGGGGCTGGGTGTTTTTCCCGCCAAAAAAAGAAATGCCCATAACTTTTTTACAAATGGCGCTCAAACGAAAATTTTTGGCGCTCAAACGCGCTCAAACGACGCTCAAACGAATGCCGTTCTCAAAATTTGAATATCTCAATGTCGGGGGGGCTGGGTGTTTTTCCCGCCAAAAAAAGAAATGCCCATAACTTTTTTACAAATGGCGCTCAAACGAAAATTTTTGGCGCTCAAACGCGCTCAAACGACGCTCAAACGAATGCCGTTCTCAAAATTTGAATATCTCAATGTCGGGGGGGCTGGGTGTTTTTCCCGCCAAAAAAAGAAATGCCCATAACTTTTTTACAAATGGCGCTCAAACGAAAATTTTTGGCGCTCAAACGCGCTCAAACGACGCTCAAACGAATGCCGTTCTCAAAATTTGAATATCTCAATGTCGGGGGGGCTAGGTGTTTTTCCCGCCAAAAAAAGAAATGCCCATAACTTTTTTACAAATGGCGCTCAAACGAAAATTTTTGGCGCTCAAACGCGCTCAAACGACGCTCAAACGAATGCCGTTCTCAAAATTTGAATATCTCAATGTCGGGGGGGCTAGGTGTTTTTCCCGCCAAAAAAAGAAATGCCCATAACTTTTTTACAAATGGCGCTCAAACGAAAATTTTTGGCGCTCAAACGCGCTCAAACGACGCTCAAACGAATGCCGTTCTCAAAATTTGAATATCTCAATGTCGGGGGGGCTGGGTGTTTTTCCCGCCAAAAAAAGAATTGCCCATAACTTTTTTACAAATGGCGCTCAAACGAAAATTTTTGGCGCTCAAACGCGCTCAAACGACGCTCAAACGTATGCCGTTTTCAAAATTTGGATATCTCAATGTCGGGGGGCCAACTTCACAGACGTCTCAATTTGTCCTTCATAGTGTTCTCCCAAAAAGAATCATCTCTTGCTATTTTTTCAATTTTTGTGTCCTTAGGTGTCCAAAGCACAAAAATACAAAATTCTCTTTGTGTAATGTGCAATTGTCCTTGAACTTGGAAATAATACACATGTTTTTTATTTAAATCCACACTGTTTGTTTTTTTATTTACTGACCAAAAAGTCACTTTTCGTGAACAGATGG